>CM064527.1:22924106-22941606 GCA_032716605.1 Paralithodes platypus
TGTGTCTGTGTGTGCATATGGGGGGGGGGGGGGGGGGGTGCTATAAATCAGGACACACTACGTAAACATCAAGTCACACAATTAGTACAGGCTAATAATCAAAAGCATGTATAGTACAAACATAATAATAGTGGGAAATTTCATAGCATCCCTTGAATGTAATGCCTTCATCTTACATATGCCAAATTTACACAGTTAGACCGTTTATGACAATAATTTACCCCTACTGTATGAGTAACGATGTTGTGCAGCTTAAGAAGGAACTGTGGCAGTAAAAATAGTTGAGCGAGATAGTTCTAAGCCTGTTTTCTCACTTAACCCTTTTTAATACCACAGATCCTCCTTAAGCTGTACAAAATCGTCTAAATATTGCTAGAATATAATTAAAGACGTCGGCGGTACAGAAGGGGTTAAACTGAATAAAATCGTCTAATAGTGTCCAGAATATGATGAAAAGAACGTCACTGGTAGTGCAAGGGTTAAGGTGCAGACATTCCAGGGGTGCCAGGGATCACTGGTAGTGCAAGGGTTAAGGTGCAGACATTCCAGGGGTGCCAGGGATCACTGGTAGTGCAAGGGTTAAGGTGCAGACATTCCAGGGGTGCCAGGGATCACTGGTAGTGCAAGGGTTAAGGTGCAGACATTCCAGAGGTGCCAGGGATCACTGGTAGTGCAAGGGTTAAGGTGCAGACATTCCGGGGTGCCAGGGATCACTGGTAGTGTAAGGGTTAAGGTGCAGACATTCCAGGGGTGCCAGGGATCACTGGTAGTGCAAGGGTTAAGGTGCAGACATTCCAGGGGTGCCAGGGATCACTGGTAGTGCAAGGGTTAAGGTGCAGACATTCCAGGGGTGCCAGGGATCACTGGTAGTGCAAGGGTTAAGGTGCAGACATTCCAGGGGTGCCAGGGATCACTGGTAGTGCATGGGTTAAGGTGCAGACATTCCAGGGGTGCCAGGGATCACTGGTAGTGCAAGGGTTAAGGTGCAGACATTCCAGGGGTGCCAGGGATCACTGGTAGTGCAAGGGTTAAGGTGCAGACATTCCAGGGGTGCCAGGGATCACTGGTAGTGCAAGGGTTAAGGTGCAGACATTCCAGGGGTGCCAGGGATCACTGGTAGTGCAAGGGTTAAGGTGCAGACATTCCAGGGGTGCCAGGGATCACTGGTAGTGCAAGGGTTAAGGTGCAGACATTCCAGGGGTGCCAGGGATCACTGGTAGTGCAAGGGTTAAGGTGCAGACATTCCAGGGGTGCCAGGGATCACTGGTAGTGCAAGGGTTAAGGTGCAGACATTCCAGGGGTGCCAGGGATCACTGGTAGTGCAAGGGTTAAGGTGCAGACATTCCACGGGTGCCAGGGATCACTGGTAGTGCAAGGGTTAAGGTGCAGACATTCCAGGGGTGCCAGGGATCACTGGTAGTGCAAGGGTTAAGGTGCAGACATTCCAGGGGTGCCAGGGATCACTGGTAGTGCAAGGGTTAAGGTGCAGACATTCCAGGGGTGCCAGGGATCACTGGTAGTGCAAGGGTTAAGGTGCAGACATTCCAGGGGTGCCAGGGATCACTGGTAGTGCAAGGGTTAAGGTGCAGACATTCCAGGGGTGCCAGGGATCACTGGTAGTGCAAGGGTTAAGGTGCAGACATTCCAGGGGTGCCAGGGATCACTGGTAGTGCAAGGGTTAAGGTGCAGACATTCCAGGGGTGCCAGGGATCACTGGTAGTTCAAGGGTTAAGGTGCAGACATTCCAGGGGTGCCAGGGATCACTGGTAGTGCAAGGGTTAAGGTGCAGACATTCCAGGGGTGCCAGGGATCACTGGTAGTGCAAGGGTTAAGGTGCAGACATTCCAGGGGTGCCAGGGATCACTGGTAGTGCAAGGGTTAAGGTGCAGACATTCTAGGGGTGCCAGGGATCACTGGTAGTGCAAGGGTTAGGGGGCAGACATTCCAGGGGTGCCAGGGATCACTGGTAGTGCAAGGGTTACGGTGCAGACATTCCAGGGGTGCCAGGGGTCACTGGTAGTGCAAGGTTAAGGTGCAGACATTCAGGGGTGCCAGGGATCACTGGTAGTGCAAGGGTTAAGGTGCAGACATTCCAGGGGTGCCAGGGATCACTGGTAGTGCAAGGGTTAAGGTGCAGACATTCCAGGGTGCCAGGGATCACTGGTAGTGCAAGGGTTAAGGTGCAGACATTCCAGGGGTGCCAGGGATCACTGGTAGTGCAAGGGTTAAGGTGCAGACATTCCAGGGGTGCCAGGGATCACTGGTAGTGCAAGGGTTAAGGTGCAGACATTCCAGGGGTGCCAGGGGTCACTGTAGTAGGGTTAAGGTGCAGAC
Organism: Paralithodes platypus; assembly: GCA_032716605.1. Lineage (NCBI taxonomy): Eukaryota > Metazoa > Arthropoda > Malacostraca > Decapoda > Lithodidae > Paralithodes > Paralithodes platypus. The sequence continues at coordinate 22,926,441 of CM064527.1, forward strand.
ATTCCAGGGGTGCCAGGGATCACTGGTAGTTCAAGGGTTAAGGTGCAGACATTCCAGGGGTGCCAGGGGTCACTGGTAGTGCAAGGGTTAAGGTGCAGACATTCCAGGGGTGCCAGGGATCACTGGTAGTGCAAGGGTTAAGGTGCAGACATTCCAGGCGAGCGGTAGCGAGCCAGCTTATTTGAAAACAAAACATTGACAGCAGGCTAAATTTGTAAATTTTTCGATAGAAAAATGTTTCCGGCGAAGCCGGATTTCTCCATACAATGCTGAAGAAATCGACACCTAGATGGGAATAAAAGTCTTAGAACAGTAGGCTGAATGGGGCCGAATGGATACAAGCCAAAGAAAGAGAGAAAATTAGAGAAAAAAGCAGGTGACCCCCTTAATACTTAGACCTAGTACAGTGTAGGAGGAGTTATAGACCCTGGTGGTGTGATTATCAGTGTCCGTGTGGGTTGGGCTTATTATCAGTGTCCGTGTGGGTTGGGCTTATTATCAGTGTCCGTGTGGGTTGGGCTTATTATCAGTGTCCGTGTGGGTTGGGCTTATTATCAGTGTCCGTGTGGGTTGGGCTTATTATCAGTGTCCGTGTGGGTTGGGCTTATTATCAGTGTCCGTGTGGGTTGGGCTTATTATCAGTGTCCGTGTGGGTTGGGCTTATTATCAGTGTCCGTGTGGGTTGGGCTTATTATCAGTGTCCGTGTGGGTTGGGCTTATTATCAGTGTCCGTGTGGGTTGGGCTTATTATCAGTGTCCGTGTGGGTTGGGCTTATTTATCTCAGTAGTTGTTTGGACTTCGTTGATATTTTTAATGTTTCTTCCCTAGACCGCCATCAAGCTGTAAAAAAACACCTCTTAGACCACCTTCAAGATCAATTTTTATATTGTTCAGTAGAAAAATTCCCGGCCAAAGGCCGGTTACTCTTAAAACTACAGGCTCGCTATCGCTCGCCAAGAAAAAATCGACACCTAAATGGCACGAAAGTTCTTAATATTGACAAAAATATGGGACGAAAGGTCTTAAAATCGACATAATAATGGGGCAAACTTCTTAAAACCTGAAAACTAATCGAGCAAAGCATGAGGAAGAAGGGGGACCAGAAAAACGGCCCATCTCCCCTTAAATCCATATTCCAGGATGCGTGCCTATTGTTAAAGGGGAACTGCTCGGCCTGAATCATAATATATTGAAAAGTTTGATGAGGCTTTATTTAATAGAAGTAATATTGAATTGTTAATGATATATATATATATATATATATATATATATATATATATATATATATAGAGAGAGAGAGAGAGAGAGAGAGAGAGAGAGAGAGAGAGAGAGAGAGAGAGAGAGAGAGAGAGAGAGAGAGAGAGAGAGAGAGAGAGAGAGAGCACATCCAATGTATTAAAACCATTCATTCATGCACAGACGACTCTACCTTACACTACTCAATTAGTTTTCCAGAACGCCCCAGCCAGCAATCCCTCAAAAACAAAAGTAATGAAGCCATAGAACACTAACTTATCTTCTGATCTAACTACTATTTCCAATTGGGGCAGAGAAAACCTTGTTACATTTAATGCTTCCAAAACCCAATGTATCCATCGTACTACTCATCCGGAACTCCCAGAGGACTATCCCTTATTCTTCAACAATACAAAAATCAATCCTTCATCTTCTCTCAGTTTTCTTGGTGTCTCTTTTTCTTGCGCTATCACTTGGAAGGACCATATTACCAGTCTTGCTAAGGCAGCCTCCCAGAAGCTGGGCGTGCTCAACCGACTCAGGGGATTCTTTAGCCCTGCACAGCTTCTTGCTCTGTACAGGGGCACAGTGCATTCTTGTATTGAGTATTGTTCACATGTGTGGGGAGGATCCTCTCACACCGCACTCCTAGACAAAGTAGAAAGGAAGTCCTTTCATATCATTAAATCCCACCCACTCACCAACTCTCTGCAAACTCTCTCTCTTCGCTGCAATGTTGCGTCTCTCTTGCTATTCTATCGCTACTACAATAATCAGTGTTCCTCGGAGCTTTCCCAGTGTATACCACATCCTCTACGTAGGGTACGTGGTACCCGTCTCACAACACAATCCCACCCCTACTCTGTGCAACTTTCCAACCCAAGAGTGAAACGTTACTCCCAGTCTTTCTTCCATTCAACAGCTGAGCTCTGGAACTCTCTCCCAAAATCAGCCTTTCCCTCCTCCTATGACTTAAATGTCTTCAAACTCGGTGTGTCCAGGCATTTTGGCTCGACTGTTCCTTGATTTTGGCCCTGTCACTCCTTCAACTCTGGGGGAGGCACTCGTCACAGGCAGTTCTGCCTTTTGTCTTCCTCGCTCACATATAAAAAAATATATATATTATAGTTCATCCATAAGTATTTTAACATATACGTAATTTGTGCAAAGAAATGGACTGGAGAAGCATTGAGCTTCTAAAGAAAAACAAATCTACTGGATATTGTGTTGTTTTTAGCTCTCTGGAACAAATTCTGTATTTCTAAGACCTGTTGCCCCAGTTTTGGGCCAATATTAAAACCTTGCATGCCATTTAGGTGTCAACTTTGTTCCTGGCAAGCGATAGCAAACTTGTAATTATGGAGGAAGCGGCCTTCGGCCGTGATATTTTTCTATTGAAAAAAATACAAATTAATCTTGAAGGGAGATTTTTTTTTTTTTTTTTTTTAATGCTTGCTGGTGGTCTAGGGAGGAAACTATAAACATAATAAATGTATGACAAAATCGACCATAACATAAACCCTTCCCCTTCTATGTCTCTGCATCATGTTAAGACCAAGTTTATATAATTGACACCCTATTACACTACACAATCTTCAAAATTACGGAGAAATCTTGACGGGAGCTTTTCAATTTACCGCCAGTTAAAGAGAAACAGAGTATAGAGAAGAAGACAGCGACGGAGTCAGTATTGAGGGGGTAGATGTAAAAATAGCTGGTTTTAAAGGGGGGGTCACTGGCTTTTTTTATCTGTCTCTCCTTTTCTCTCTTTCATTGGCTTGCATCCATTCGGCCCCATTCAGCCAACTGTTTTCAAACGATTATCCCCATCCAGGTGTCGATTTCTTCCTGGCGAGCGATAGCTAGCCAGCATTGTATGGAGAAATCCGGCTTCGCCGGAGACATTTTTCTATCGAAAAATGTACAAATTTAGCTTGCTGTCAAAACAAAAATATATATATGCTGGTTTGCTACCACTCGCCAGGAAAATATTGACACCTGGATGGGGGTAAACGTCTTAAAACAGTTGGCTGAATGGGGCAGAATAGATACAAGCCAAAGAGAGAGGGAGAGAAAGAGAAAACAAGTGAGGTGGGCTCCCTTAAAGGTGGGGGTGCATGGGTTGAGATAAACATGGAATAATAATCACCAACCTACACATAATTATATTGCAAAATGCAATGGCACCGAAATAATTATTAACAATGGTATAAAGGATTTTGTGGATCCTCTAAACAGGACCTGTGACGTCATAGTAGTGAAAGTCCACCATCCGGTCCACGATGAGGATACTGGTGTGACGTCACTATGACGTCACAGGTCTGGTGTAGACGATCCACAGAATCCATTATACCATTGTAAATCATTATTTCAGTGCCATTGTACTTTTCAAGATAATTATGTGTAGGTTGGCGATTATTATTCCATGTTTATCTCAACCCATGCATCCCCACCTTTAAGACAGCAACGGAGACAGTATTGAGGAGTAGAGGTAAAAATAGCTGGTTATAAAGGGGAGATTTCCACTGGAGGGATTTTTTTTACTGGGCCCCTTTCTCCCTCATGTTTAGCCCCATTGTTTGGGGGATTTTAAGACGTTCCGCCCTTTAGTTTGTCAATTTTAAGACCTTTCGTCCCATTTCTTTGTAAATATTAAGACTTTTCGTGTCATCTAGGTGTCGATTTTTTCCTGGCAAGCGAAAGTGAGCCTGTAATTTAAGAGGAAAATGTTTCTATCGAAAAATGTACAAACTTATCTTGAAGGAGGGTCTTGGGCGGGTGTTTTCATGAGCTTGATAGAGGTCTAGTGAGGAAACTAACACAAATAGTAAAGATATACATAAATAAGCAAATAAATACGCGCATCCCCCCTTAAAGTTCACCACCACCTTCAGGCTGAGAAAACCTTAGAGAGAGTTCGCCCGTTTAGCTTTTAATAGCTTTCTAGTTTCTATGGACGAACAACTAAGCATTTATCTATATTTTGGTGGGGTGGGGGGTGACCTACTGTAGATGTGTGAAATTGTGTTTTTTGTTTTGTGTGTGTCTTCATTGTTTGTTTTTCCCCTATTCGGGCTCTATCTCTCCTTTTCTCTGTTTCCCTGGCTTGTATCAATTCGGCCCCATTCAGCCAACTGTTTTAAGACGTTTATACCCATCCAGGTGTCGATTTCTTCCTGGCGAGCGATAGCGAACCAGCATTGCATGGAGAAATCCGGCTTCGATGGAGACATTTTTCTATCGAAAAATGTACAAATCAAATTTAGCTTGCTGTCAAAACACAAATATATATATACTGGCTCGCTACCGCCCACCAGGAAAATATTGACACCTGGATGGGGGTAAACGTCTTAAAACAGTAGGCTGAATGGCGCCGAATGGATACAAGCCAAAGAGAGAGGGAGAGAAAGATAAAACAAGCGAGGTGGGTTCCCTTAAATATCGTTATCTACTCCTCCAACTTCCATATAGAACAAAACTCGCAAGTGGTCAACTTAGCTACTTTCCCGCTAATTGTAGATATATATACTTTGATCTAGCGCCAAATGTATAACGTCTAGCGACATTGACCCATTGTGAGTGACGTTCGAGAGATTGTGGCATTAAGGGGACAGTGGAAGTTTGTTTGGTCTATTAATTCATGTATTCATATCTGTTTAGTTTCCTCCCTAGACCTCCGTCAAGCTTAGAAAAAAACAAAAATAGACCCCCCCCCCCCCTTCAAGATAGATTTGTAAATTTTTCGGTAGAAAAATGTCCGGCCAAAGGCCGATTCCTCCTATAATTACAGGCTCGCCATCGCTCGCCAGGAAAAAATCACCACCTAAATGGCACGAAGGGTCCTAATATTGACAAAGCAAAGGGGTGAAAGGTCATAAAATCCACAAACTAATGGAGATAAGCATGAGGAAGAAAGGGGACCAGAAAAACGGCCCATCTCCCCTTAACTAACGATTATTTACAGAACGACTTTTGAGAACGGTCCTAGTTGCAGTTTGGGTTTTGATTTGGCACCTCTGAGTATCTATCATATAATTTGGCACCTCTGAGTATCTATCATATAATTTGGCACCTCTGAGTATCTATCATATCATTTGGTACCTCTGAGTATCTATCATATAATTTGGTACCTCTGAGTATCTATCATATAATTTGGTACCTCTGAGTATCTATCATATAATTTGGTACCTCTGAGTATCTATCATATAATTTGGTACCTCTGAGTATCTATCATATAATTTGGTACCTCTGAGTATCTATCATATAATTTGGCACCTCTGAGTATCTATCATATAATTTGGCACCTCTGAGTATCTATCATATAAGTTGGTACCTCTGAGTATCTATCATATAATTTGGTACCTCTGAGTATCTATCATATAATTTGGTACCTCTGAGTATCTATCATATAATTTGGCACCTCTGAGTATCTATCATATAATTTGGTACCTCTGAGTATCTATCATATCATTTGGTACCTCTGAGTATCTATCATATAATTTGGTACCTCTGAGTATCTATCATATAATTTGGCACCTCTGAGTATCTATCATATAATTTGGTACCTATGAGTATCTATCATATAATTTCCTAAACATAAGAAAACAATATTTCTAGAAAACGCCATCATGAGGGAAATGTTTTGTACAGTCGCGCTAATAAGTCATGTCCCAGCTGTCATTACATTTGGCTTGCTCTGTGCTGTATTAATGTCTGTCAGATGTTGAATAGGGTGGGTAAGTGTAGGAACATGTTTGTATATTTCACTCGAAATGAAGAAATGAAGCTTAGATATTGCTGATACCAATTATTGATCAAAACATACTTGGTGCCGAGACATAACTTATTAGGCCGACTGTACGTATTGTTTAGGAACACGGCTGCCATTGACAACCTGCCATAACCACAACAATAAGTTATAGTGCTCTGCTGCACACTGTCCTTAAGGGGAGGCAGACCGTTTGTTTGGTCTATTTATTCATTTATTCATATATATTTTAGTTTCCTCGCTAGGCCTCCACCAAGCTTAGAAGAATACCCCCTAGACCCCCCTACAAGATAAATTTGTAAATTTTTCGGTAGAAAATTTTCCCGGCCGAAGGCCGGTTTCTCTTAAAATTCCAGGCTCGCTATCGCTCGCCAGGAAAAAATCAACACCTAAATGGCACGAAAGGTATTAAAATTGACAACGAAAGGTGATAAAATCGCCAAACTAATGGGCCGAACGTCTTATAACCTCAAAACTAGTGGGGCTAAACATTAGTGAGAAGGGGGTCCAGAAAAACGGTCTGCCTCCCCTTAACCCTTAATTAGCGGCTCACCACATAAGTCGAGTTAAATAAAGCTGGACTATGTGGCGGCGCTCGACATAGGTCGAGTGGCAATTTCAGCACGTAATGTTGCTGAGAGAGAGAGACAAGTGGTGGCAGGAGACTAGCGAGCGTATGACTGCTCCAGACCACCGCGGCGAACCTACTGACACGAATCTCAGCTCCCTCCTCCCTCTCTCACTCGCTACATACTGAATTATATGGGGAAAGTACCGAATTACATGCTTTTTGCACTCGCGTTGCACGGTTATTGCAAGAAAACTAGCTATCATAAAAGGATCGTTATGGTGTAATTCGAAAGCTCTGTTTATGCCCTTTCAGGGATAGGTACTTGTTTTACGTTCTGGGTCTTATTTAGGCATGAAAATGATCACATAAACAGCCCTATTTTGGCTAAAAACACCCCGCTGGGCGGTACATATAAATAAATCGCATAGGCCGCTCGTAAGGTGTTAAGGGTGGCCACGGGACAGGGCCCAGACCAAAGTGTCAGTATAGGGTAGGTGTGAATATAGTGAATGTGAGTACTGTATATACTCACATCTTCACTATATTCTCACCTACCTTATACTGACATTTTCGTCTGGGCCTAATCCCGTCTGGGCCCCATACCCCCTGGGCCCAATCCTGTCTGGGCCCAATCCCGTTTAGAATTGGCAGCAGTTCTCTAAAGTTTCCCCAGGCACATATACCCTGATGACAGTGGCAGCTGCGGCCCACCATCATCAGCAGAGATGGAAACTCACAAGTAGGAAAGTAAACAAATCATAATAATAACTCACTGCCAAAGTTTGACGTTATACATAATTATATATTAACAAAAAGGCGTAGCCAAATTTGTCCTTATATATTGGAAGAAATGAACATATCTTTAGGTAATGTTATGTTAATCTTAAGAAAGTATAATTAGTCAGTATGCTGTATTGAAATTTATATATTACGATAAAAATAATCACTTGTTTATTTATTTATCGACATTTAAGTCTTTTTCTAAAGTTGAGGTAAACGTGTAAGTAATGAGGACGCGAAGGACTTATATAATTAATGAATATTCTCCAAACAGCTTATTAACCAACTTTAGCTATATAAAGTAAGTTCCTCCATAATATACTTCATATACAGAGCAGATTAACGATGGGTGACTATTTAAGGGGGTACTGCTTGGTTTTTGGTCTATATATTTATTTATTTATTTATTTTTGAGTTTCCTCACTAGACCTCCATCAAGCTTTTAAGAAAATATTCATTAGATCCCCCTTCTAGATTAATTTGTAAATTTTTCGGTAGAAAAATATCCCGGCCAAAGGCCATTTCCACCTAAAATTACAGGCTCGCCATCGCTCGCCAGGAAAAAAACGACTTCTGAATTGCATGAAAAGTCCTAATATTGACAAGACAATGGGGCGAATGGTCTTAAAATCGCCAAATTAATGGGCCGAACGTCATAAAATCTGAAAACCAATGGGGCTAAACATGAGGTAAAAGTGTACTTAATGAGGACGCAAAGGACTTAATGAAGGACTCCAAGCAGCTTATTAACCACCTTTAGCTATATAAAGTAAGTTCATCCAGGAGAGGTGTAGCAGAGTGGTCTTGCCACTGGACTGGTAATCAGTCCAGGCAATTGGTGGAAAAATAGGGGTATACCCACCACAAATTGCAAATGTTTTGACCCATACATTTTTTGAAAGCTTACACTCCAAGGAATAACATATTAAAAGTTTACCCAAATTTTTTTTGTGGAACACCCTTTTTGGGGAGTAAAACCAAAATGACCACCGCGCGTCACAAAAATCTTTGTGTTTCCATATCTTTCCACCTAATTCATGCATTTTAGTTCTGTAAAAGGCTTTATTATATATTTCCGGCACAAGGAATTCAAAAACAGATATAAAAAAGTCATAGAAAAAGTATTAAGGTGACATTTAACACCTTACGAGCGGCCTAGGCGGTATATATGTAGCCACCAGCGGGGTGTTTTTACCCAAAATAGGGCTGTTTACGTGATCATTTTCATGCCTAAATAAGACCCCGAGCGTAAAACAAGTATCTATCCCTGAAAAATAGGGGTATACCCACCACAAATTGCAAATGTTTTGACCCATACATTTTTTGAAAGCTTACACTCCAAGGAATAACATATTAAAAGTTTACCAACAAAAATAAACAGAGCTTTCCAATGACACCATAACGATCCTTTTATGATGGCTAGTTTTCTTGCAACAACCGCACAACGCGAGTGCAAAAAGCATGTAATTCGGCACTTTCCCCATACAATTCCGTATGTAGCGAGTGAGAGAGGGAGGGAGGAGGTGGGATTCGTGTCAGTAGGTTCGCCGCGGTGGTCTGGAGCAGTCATACGCTCGCTACTCTCCTGCCCCACTTGTCTCTCTCTCTCAGCAACATTATGTGCTGAAATTGCCATACGACCTATGTCGAGCGCCGCCAGATAGTCCAGATTTATTATACTTGACTTATGTTGCGCGCCGCTAGTTATGGGTTAAAGAAATATTTCTTCAATAGAATGGATAAACTTGTATATTTCTGTATACAACTTTTATATTTCTGTGTAGCTTGAACCTCTTTACTATTAACTTTTTATTATAAATGAAAATTAATTTTATACTGAAGAGTTCTACTATATAAGTGTTTTGCAAGGAGTGTACAGTGCAAGCTTTATATTATGTAGAATTAATGTAGCACATTTTTCCTTGCAGAGTCTGGAACAAGTAAGAAGAGATACGTAAGAGCAAGTAAGAAGCAGTGAAGAGAAAATAGGTGATGGTGTTGGTGATGGGTTGAAAAACATATATATACTTTTCCGCATTGATGAAAACTGTACAATATGACTGAGTGTGTTTTTTGCTTGAAACCCGTACTAGAACTTGACAAGAGTGTGCCTTTGACACAGAAAGGTGTTGATGGTTTTTTGAAAGCATGTGAACAGAGAGGAGATAATATAAATGTTGTTGTTGGTCAGTCTGTACATTCAAAGTGAAGAGCAGATTACATTAATCCAAAAGCAGTGTTGCTACAAAAGCGAAAGCATCAGGAAAATCAAAATGAAAACAGTCATCACTCACTTCGTTCAGACTCTAGTTTTTCGTACAAAGACAATTGCATGTTATGTGGATGCCCTGATGTCTATGATGGCAAAAGACAAGACCACAAACTTATACCAGTCAGAACTATGGACTTCCATCACAAGTTGCTTCAGGCATGTGAATCCTTCCCTGGAACCTGGGCAGATGCTGTCAGGGGGAGAGTCCTGTACACACATGACTTGCCAGCTGCAGATGCAGTCTATCACTCTGCCTGTAACGTAAACTTTCGCACTGGCCGCAGCATTCCGAAATGAATTGATGATGTTAGCCAAGCTTATGGTCCAGAAAGACAAAGCCATCACTATGGATGCAAAAGGATCAATCAAAAGTCAAGAACAAGGAGGTAAGCGTGGATCCTCTCCTTCTGTTTCAACGCTTAGTCTGTGCTGGTACGACAGAGAATCAGTTACCAGAGGTATTCCAGTATGAACTTTGTCAATTTCCACAAGCCTTGTTTGAATCAAAGTCCATAATGAGACCGGCTAACAAAGCTTCCTTGGCTGACTTCTTGTGGTCAAAAGAAATTCAGGCTGCTCCAAAACCACCTAAATCAGTCCAGCATGTTTTAGATGGAGGTTCTCTGCTGCATAAGATTCCTTGGTCAAAAGGAGCTGTGTGGGATGAAATTTTGCAAATATACACCGATTATGTACTGTCCAAATATGGAGCTTGCATGGTTGTGTTTGATGGTTACAACGATTCACCTTCCACAAAAGATGGCGCACACTTCCGAAGATCTGGTGGTAGGATTGTGGCTGAGGTACACTTTGATCCAACAATGAAACTCCAAACCAAGAAGGAAGACTTTCTCACCAACCAGACAAATAAACAGAGACTGATCCATATGATAGGCGACCGATTGAAGAGAGCAGGATGTGAAGTTCACCACGCTAGAGGTGATGCAGATCTCCTGATAGTGGAAACTGCAATATCATCTGCACAGCAATGAGACACTGTAGTAGTTGCTGATGATACCGACATTCTGGTTCTCTTGATATTCTACAAGACCAGTAAGACACCACACAACATCTGGTTGCAGTCAACGGCTAGGAAAGACAGTAAGAAACCACTGAAGTGCTGGAACATATCAGTCACCAGAGAACTTCTTGGAGACACTGTGTCAAATCATATTCTCTTTGCCCATGCCCTATTAGGCTGTGACACCACTTCAAGAGTATTTGGAATAGGCAAACAGAAAGCTGTTACCAAACATTACAGTGATGAGAATTTCAGAAAAGCTGCAGTTACGTTCATGTCATGCTCTTCAAATGCAAAGGATGTTGAGAAATCATGAGAGTCAGCTCTGATTGCCATGTACAATGGAGGACAAAATGACAACTTGGATGATCTGAGGTACCAAACATTTTGTGAGAAAACAGCAAGGAGTACCATTGCAGTAGACCCAGGCTCTGTTCCTCCCACATCATCAGCAGCAAAATTCCACAGCCTCAGAGTATACCAACAAGTGCAGGTGTGGCTGGGTCATGAGACCGATATACCACCAGAGCAGTGGGGTTGGCGTGTTAATGAAGGTAGACTGGTGCCAGTGATGACAGACAAACCTCCAGCTCCATCTCAGTTCCTGGAAATGATTATATGTAACTGTAAGACTGGCTGTGACACACTTCGGTGCACATGCCGGAAGTCTGGTTTAAACTGTACAATTGCATGTGGTGAATGCCATGGCTCATGTACAAATTTGTCTTTAATGGAAGACAGTGACTCTGATGATACTGATGCCTTGGTTTAACATGTCTGAATTACAAACTAATTATGAGTATGTAATTGCTGTGATTTGATAAGTGGACTGTATACTTAACTTCATGTGTTATATTTATGTAATTAACAAGAGCATTAAATATGGAAATATTTCACTATATGACACATTTTCATCTTATTTGTTAACCTTGTAGTGTTTTTTCATATTTCTTGTGACAGCAATGTATGAAATAGCTTTTTACAGAACTGAAATGCATGAATTAGGTGGAAAGATATGGAAACACAAAGATTTTGGGGACTCGCGGCGGCCATTTTGGTTTTACACCCCAAAAAGGGTGTTCCACAAAAAAAAAATGGGTAAACTTTTAATATGTTATTCCTTGGAATGTAAGCTTTCAAAAAATGTATGGGTCAAAACATTTGCAATTTGTGGTGGGTCAAACCTTGTTTTGCCTGGACTAATACTGACATTTTCGTCTGGGCCTAATCCCGTCTGAGCCCCATACCCTCTGGGCCCATTCCTGTCTGGGCCCAATCCCGTTTAGAATTGGCAGCAGTTATCTAAAGTTTCCCCAGGCACATATACCCTGACGACAGTGGCAGCTTCGTGCCCACCATCATCAGCAGAGACGTAAACTCACAAGTAGGAAAGTAAACAAATTATAATAATAACTCGCTGCCAAAGTTTGACGTTATACATATTGTTACGTGTCTTGATCCTCAAGTGGTTAACTTGATGAATCTAGATAGAACAGAGATATATATTAAGGTATCAGTCAGCTGAAGGCAAAACAAAAGTAAAATCTAATAAAGTTATTTTTCTGTCGTTGCTTCCTTTCCTTTTGGATCTTAGGACTTGGTATCCTTTATTGACTGATACTCTTTAATTATGAAAAATACTGAAACTAATTAAAGTCAGGTAGTATTTATAAAGAATTATTATTTAACCGAAGCTTAGTAGGCTATGGTTATGAACCGAATAAGTTATATCTAAAGAAGGACTATTAATTCTATAAAAAGTCTTGAAAGATAAATATTGAGGTAAGAATATTTCTGTCTCTTACCCTTTTTTAAATGAATAGCTAGTTTTCTTATATGTCCTTTTATTTATATTTAATGTAGTTATTATTCTTGGTTCTTGTCTTACGTTAATAGTACTATATTATTATTATCATCAGGATTAATATCAAAGTCACATAAAAAGTTAGATATATATTTAATAATTAGTTAAATGTATTTCTTAACCACGTAACATTGAGGTTTGATTATGAGTAAATTAAGTTACAGGATCGCTTCATAGATTCGATTCAGGTCTCTCTCAAAGTATATGAAAAGCAAAAATAATATTTTGAAGCTAAAAGAATTTACTTCAGCTTAGGAAATCACTAGAAGTAACATTAAAATAGCCATGTTAGTCTAAGGAGATATTACTAATAAGAGACAATAGCATCACCGTACTAAGCACCGTTAAGCAATGTAAGCTTAATTAAAAGAAAATGAAAGAACTCATAAGTATTAATATAAAACAATAGTATTACTTTCATCATAACCCAACTACTTAAAGAGTTGCTTTAGTACACAAGTCAGTCAACTAAAATAGTTAAGTACATAATAGTAGCGTTAACGTTAATTCCCAATCAAATAGTTAAGTACATAATAGTAGCGTTAACGTTAATTCCCAATCATATAGTTAAGTACATAATAGTAGCGTCAACGTTAATTCCCAATCAAAGAGTTAAGTACATAATAGTAGCGTTAACATTAATTCCCAATCAAAGAGTTAAGTACATAATAGTAGCGTTAATGTTAATTCCCAATCAAATAGTTAAGTACATAATAGTAGCGTTAACATTAATTCCCAATCACATATCTCACTAACCAACATAATGTAAATGTTTACACCGAACACACTTAACACACACTTATATAATCTGACTGAGAGTCACAAACCCATTATAATACTTCACCCCGTCTTCCTCCAGCTGCAAGTTCACCTTCCCCAACTCCAAATGAGACTGATTTGAATGCCCACTACTCGGGTCTTATATACTAAACAATGATGGTGTAGGAACGAATCAGGAAGCGAGTGATGGTGCGCTCCCCTATCACATCTCCTCGAGTTGCGTAGCAGGTGTGTGGTCCAATGGGGTCTCCTGGCATCGATCATACGTCATAGCGTCGGGTCATCGAAGTAGTTTGCAGGGTCCCCTATGACGCACGCAGGTGTGAAGGCTTGTTTGCTGGTATGCGGACGAGCTGGTTTCCCACTCGCTGGTTCGCTCGCTAGTCTGCTTCGCCACTTGGGTAGTTTGACACTCCTTCAACTCTTAATTCTAACTCTAAAGTAACATACAGGGCTCCGGATGTCAGAATATATATTAACAAGAAGGCGTAGCCAAATTTGTCTTTATATATTGGAAGAAATTAACATATCTTTAGGTAATGTTATGTTAATCTTAAGAAAGTATAATTAGTCAGTATGCTGTATTGAAATTGAAATATTTCGATAAAAATAATCACTTGTTTATATATTTATCGACATTTAAGGTTTTTTCTAAAGTTGAGGTAAAGGTGTAAGTAATGAGGACGCGAAGGACTTATATAATTAATGAATATTCTCCAAACAGCTTATTAACCAACTTTAGCTATATAAAGTAAGTTCCTCCATAATATACTTCATATACAGAGAAGATTAACGATGGGTGACTATTTAAGGGGGTACTGCTTGGTTTTTGGTCCATATATTTATTTATTTATTTATTTTTGAGTTTCCTCACTAGACCTCCATCAAGCTTTTAAGAAAATATCTATTAGATCCCCCTTCTAGATTAATTTGTACATTTTTCGGTAGAAAAATGTCCCGGCCAAAGGCCATTTCCACCTAAAATTACAGGCTCGCCATCGCTCGCCAGGAAAAAAACGACTTCTAAATTGCATGAAAAGTCCTAATATTGACAAGAAAATGGGGCGAATGGTCTTAAAATTGCCAAATTAATGGGCCGAACGTCATAAAATCTGAAAACCAATGGGGCTAAACATGAGGTAAAAGTGTACTTAATGAGGACGCGAAGGACTTAATGAAGGACTCCAAGCAGCTTATTAACCACCTTTAGCTATATAAAGTAAGTTCATCCAAGGGAGGTGTGACAGAGTGGTCTTGCCACTGGACTGGTAATCCAATGGACCCGGGTTCGAATTCCAATAATTATGTCAATGGGAAGATATTATTGGGATTGAATTTGTGCTGTACCTAGTTTCAGTGCATTACCACAGCACACCGTAATGCCAAAACAAAATCCCTCATTGTTCCCTGATTAAATATCACTGTATGAATATTCCCTTATTCAAAATATGCTACTGGGGGGCAATGCCTGGTGAGTTAATTGCTCAATAGGTGGCGTTCTGAGAGTGAGGGTCCGAGTCAGGGGAATTAGACTGTGAAGCACGGAGGCGGAGCAGCTTCAGAGATGGGATTGCTTCGAGCCAGGGTGCTTCGCATGTCTCACTCCCTAGACTGGAACAAGACCTCACGGGCCTCACCGTGTTCAGCGGTTGAGTGTACAGGCTCTCAGCCTATGCACGAGAGGGAGTAGTTGGAATATAGACAAAAAGAAAAAAAAACAAAAAAAAAACAGAGAAGATAAAAGCTTGATTATTATTTAACCCTTTGATAACCAGCAACGTGTGTTGTATTATATTCTAGCTATAGTTTAGAAGATATTATGCAGCTTATTAAGGATCTGTGATAGTCAAAAGGGTTGGTTTAGATACTTTGA
>CM064527.1:22946606-23002754 GCA_032716605.1 Paralithodes platypus
AAAAACGACCCATCTCCCCTTTAAACGCGTCAGTATCTTCAAGGGGTCAAATTCCTCTTCGTCTTTTTCTTCTTCTTCCTCCTCCTCCTCCTCCACCACCACCTTCTCCTCCTACACCTCCTCCTCCTCCTATTTTTCGTCCCCATCTCTCCTCCTCCTCCTCCACCACCTTCTCCTCCTCCTACACCTCCTCCTCCTCCTCCTCCACCACCTTCTCCTCCTCCTACACCTCCTCCTCCTCCTCCTCCTACACTTCCTCCTCCTCCTATTTTTCGTCCTCTCCCCCTCTCTCTCTCCTTTGAAGTAAGCAAGCACAGGATGTTTATTTGCCTGCGTGCCTTCGTCTCTCACAAAACACTCCTCTCTCTCTCTCTCTCGTTCTCGCTCTCTCTATCTCTCTCTCTCTCACTCACACTTTCTCTCTCTCTCTCTGTCACTCACTCACTCACAAACCATACGAGGAACGTCTTAGAGAAGTATATCTATTTCCATTAACCCAGCGCAGATTAAGAGGCGACTTAATTAAAGTGTTCAAAAGCATCAAAGGCATCGACAATTATGAACTGTAGTAAGTACTTCACTATCGACCAATCTAATTACACTCGGAGAAACGGTTGCAGAATTATTGGTAAATCTTTTAACTCACACGAATATAAGAATTTCTTCTTCAATCGAGTTGTTAACTTGTGGAATGGGTTTCCCCGAGACGTTATAGACTACAGCACCGTTGATTCTTTTAAACTTCGCCTAGACAAAATAATATCTTGCATCAAACCCGCGATTGAGTGCGTTTGTAAATTAATAACTTAATTTTATGCCCCCATCAGATTCATCAAGGATTATTGCGTATATATTAATAATATTACTAAGACGTTACTCTCTTTTTCCCAGATATACGAAAGATCACTTATAACTGTTATGTTACTAACCCATTTGTCCCCTACTAACTTCCTAATCCTGCCATGGATATCAGTTTCAGGGCAGTAGTTCCCTTTCTAATTTCCAATTTTCCCTTACCAACTCTAAACCACTGTTTGGACACTTGATCCTCAGTATTATGGAGGACAAGCAGCCTAGAGGGGTCACTAGACCTGTTATTGCTTGATTTCCTTTGTACTGCTTAGTACTCACTCACTTACACACTCGCTCTCTCGCTCTCTCTCTGGAGAGAGAGGAAGCTGTTGGAGTGGCTTTGTGATGTGTGTTATTAGTCTGTATAGTGTTGAGAGGGGAGAAGGGGTGTTGGAGAGAGAGGAAGCTGTTGGAGTGGCTTTGTTATGTGTGTTATTAGTGTGTATAGTGTTGAGAGGGGAGAAGGGGTGTTGGAGAGAGAGGAAGCTGTTGGAGTGGCTTTGTTATGTGTGTTATTAGTCTGTATAGTGTTGAGAAGGGGAGAAGGGGTGTTGGAGAGAGAGGAAGCTGTTGGAGTGGCTTTGTGATGTGTGTTATTAGTCTGTATAGTGTTGAGAGGGGAGAAGGGGTGTTGGAGAGAGAGGAAGCGGTTGGAGTGGCTTTGTTATGTGTGTTATTAGTCTGTATAGTGTTGAGAAAGGGAGAAGGGGTGTTGGAGAGAGAGGAAGCTGTTGGAGTGGCTTTGTCATGTGTGTTATTAGTCTGTATAGTGTTGAGAAGGGGAGAAGGGGTGTTGGAGAGAGAGAAAGCTGTTGGAGTGGCTTTGTTATGTGTGTTATTAGTCTGTATACGTCGTCGAGGTGTCCCTTGACGCGGTGTGGGGGCTTACGAGTTGGCAAGTGTAGTGATCGGGGATATTCGGGAATACTCAGGGATATGCGATACCTGGATGGGGAGAAACGTCTTAAAACAGTAGGCTGAATGGGGCCGAATGGATAAAACCCAGAGAGAAACAGCAGGTCGGTCCCCTTAGTTAAAACAGGAACGCTTTTGAATATACTTTTTCGTTTAAAGGGGGATGGGCTGATTTTTGTGGACCACCTCTCGTTCGTGTTTAGCCCCATTGTTTTTTATATTTTAAGACGTTTGGTCCATTGATTTGGCGATTTAACACCTTTCGTCCCATGTCCTTGTCAATTTCAAGACCTTTCGTGCCATTTAGATGTTGATTTTTTCCTGGCGAGCGATAGCGAGCCTGTAGTTTTAAGTTTTATCTCGACCGATAAATGTACAAAATCATCTTGAACAGGGGTCTAGGGGGCGTTTTTCAAAGATTGATGGAGGTCCAGCGATGAAACTAAAAAATAAATTAGTAAATGAAATGTTGATAACAAAAATAATAATAATAGGCACTAGCCCCTTAACAAACAACTAGATGAAAACAAAAATGAATATATTTTTTGCATAACCTTTCAGTCTCTTAAATCTTATAACGGGACGCTGAAAAAAAATGTTTGGAAGGGAAATGGAAAAACGGTGTAGTGAAAATAGAAGTATGATTTAATTACTCTCTCCCCCTCTCTCTCTCTCTCCCTCTCTCTCTGTCTCACTCTGTTTCTCTCTCTCTCTCTCTCTTAATTACACACACACACACACACACACATATACAGACTATATATATATATATATATATATATATATATATATATATATATATATATATATATATATATATATATATATATATATATATATATATATATATATATATATATATATATTTATTTAATTAGTTAGGAGGAATCGGCCCTCGGCCGGGACATTTTTCTACCGAAAAATGTACAAATGTATCACACAGGGGAGTCTTGGGGTTGTTTTTTAAAGCTTGTTGAGAGGTCTAGCGAACAAACTAACAAATAAATGAATGTATAAATAATTAGACCTAACAATAATAACCACTGTCCCCTTAACCAAATGTGACAGTAGTAATGTTGCACCGCTGGACAGTGACGAAGAGTTGGGTCCATAATGTATAGCCCTAGTATTTGTTTTATATTGTAAGACGTTGGCCCCATTAGTTTGGCAATTTTAAGACCTTTCGAACCATTTCTTGGACTTTTCGTGACCACTTTTTGGCGAGCGTAAGCGAGCCTGAAATTTCAGGATCAGCCTGGACATTTTTCTACCGAAACATTTACAAATTTATCTTGCAAGAGGGGTCTTTGGGGAGTGTTTTTTAAAGGTTGAAGGGAGGTTTTGGAAGCAAACCAAAAACTTCCCATTATATATTTGCTAATTTAAAAAAATATTTATTATTGTATTAGTTTCCTCGCTAGACCTTCATCAAGCTTAAAAAAAAAAAAAAAAAAAAACAGCCCAAGACCCTCCAAGATAAATGTGTACATTTTTCGATAGAAATATTTCCAAGCCGAATGCCGGTTTCTCTTAAATTACAGGCTCGCTATCGCTCGCCAGGAAACAATCGATACCTAAATGACACAAAAAGTTTAAATGTTGACAACAAAATGGAGCTTTATAAAGGTCTTAAAATAGCCGAACTAATGGGCCAAACGTCTTATAATCTGAAAAATAATGGGACTAAACTTGAAGGAGAAGGGGGCCAGAAAAACGGTCCAACTCCCCTTAATCAAATGTGACGTGAGTAATTTTAAGGCTCAATGGAGAGAGATTGGAAGAATTGTTGGGTCCAGGACACTTATTTATATTAATTATATTCTGGCTACCATTAGACGATATTAGTAGGCTCTGTCTCGAGTCGGCTACCCCCAGCTTTAAAAATGTGAAAAAGGGGTATTTGCCTGAGTATACAGATAGATAGATAGATTGGTAGGTAGGTAGATAGGTAGGTAGGCAGATAGGTAGGTAGGTAGGTAGGTAGATAGATAGGTAGGTAGGAAGGTAGATAGATAGGTAGGTAGGAAGGTAGGTAGATAGATAGGTAGGTAGGTAGGTAGGTAGATAGATAGGTAGGTAGGTAGGTAGGTAGATAGGTAGGTAGGTAAGTAGGTAGGTAGATATAGATAGGTAGGTAGGTAGGTAGATATAGATAGGTAGGTAGGTATGTAGGTAGGTAGGTAGGTAAGTAGGTAGGTAGGTAGGTAGGGAAGTATGTAGATAGATATGTAGGTATGTAGGTAGGTAGGTAGGTAGGTAGATAGGTTTGTAGGTAGGTAGGTAGGCAGATATAGATAGGTAGGTAGGTAGGTTTGTTGGTAGGTAAGTATGTAGGTAGGTAAGTAGATAGATAGGTAGGTAGGTAGGTAGGTAGGTAGGTAGGTAGGTAGGTAGATAGGTAGGTAGGTAGGTAGATAGATATGTAGACACGTAGTTCCCGGGGCTCATAGCTGTGACTAAGTGTATTATATACAATTGTATTTTGATAGATCGAGTTATAGCCAGGTGCCTTTAAGAGAGACATCTCTCAAAAGGCTCAGCCTTATTTTTTTGTATTATTATTATATATTTTTGTTTTTTAACAAATCATTTGTAAGCAAAATTGTATTGTATACTAAAGGCTAAATAAAAATATTTCAATTCAATTCAATTCAATAGGTAGGTAGGCAGGCAGGTAGGTAGGTAGGTAGGTAGGTAGGTAGGTAGATAGATAGGTAGGTAGGTAGGTAGATAGACTCAGACTCAGACTCAATATTTTATTTCGTAAAAGCTACATAAAACTTTGTACATAGTAAGAGAATTGTGAAGCACATTTATCTCATAGTTGGTTCACGGCTTTGAATAAAAGTAATTCTAGATTTTACTGCGTCAATGTCATTTTCCATTAAACATTCGATATTATAAATATTCAATAAAATATTCTTCACTTCCTTCATCAAATATAAGCTATCATCATTATTTAGTAAACATTTTAGTAAACAGATGCAAGGGTTCATAATACATCTATGAGCAAACCGCATTGTGTTGCCAATTAATTAGATGAGTGAACGTCATTAACCCTGCTATATCACATGCTTTGTGGTTGCTCTCCCAGTATTTAAGTTTTAAAATCTTCTTAATGGCTTTGTGGTATCCAACCGCAAATTGTTTCAGAGGAACACCACACCGCTTATTGGAAAACCATAATTCTGTACCATAAAAACTTAAGCAATAACTATTAAATAGTTGAATAAAAACATTAATATTAACATTAGGGAATTTACGTAAAATACAATTGAATTCATTATAAAACTTATTTCTTGTCCTTATTACATCCTTATCATTATTTAGTTTATCATCAATAATAAATCCTAGGTACTTATGTTCATGTACATTGATCATTACTTCATCATTAAGCTTCATTCTCGGCAGACCATTTATATTATTAGTATCCCTAAAAAACATACACACTGATTTCTTTGCATTCACTTGAATATCTAAAGCTTTCGTTTCATGTTCCACAATGTTTAGTAACTTTTGTAACCCTGTCGCTGTTGGCGCTAAAACTACTATGTCGTCAGCATAGGCAATAATGTTACTCATCCTATTGCCAAGAGTACATCCAGTTTTGCACTTTGATACGGTTTCGATTAATAAATCAATATATACATTAAAAAGTAAAGGTGATAAAATTCCACCCTGTCTCACTCCGTTCATAATCTTCCAGGGCTTTGACAGTGCATCTTTATGTTTAGTAGCAACCATTTGGTTTCTGTAAAAATTAAACAAAATATTTACAAGGTAATGAGGAATATCTAGTTCTAAAAGTTTCTGGATTAATTTAAAATGATTCACTTTATCAAACGCTTTTCTAAAATCAATAAAACTCGCATATACATTCGATCCTGCAGATCTATAGCGTAAAACAGTTTCCTTAAAAATTAAACCTGCAGAAAGAGTTGAATGGCCCGCTCTGAAGCCATGTTGCCTCTCATTAAAGTCGACATAATTTGTTAATTTATATTTTAAACAATATTCAAAAATCTTTAGATAAACTGAAGACGATATTATTGGTCTATAGTTATCAATTAAATTTTTATCTTTACCACGATCTTTAATAAGAGGAAGAATGACTCCAGTTATCATAGTATTAGGTATAAAGCCATGAACAATAAATGCTGAAAATAATTTAGCAAGTAAACCTCTTGCATATTCTGGACAAAACTTCAAATGATTCGAATGTATATTATCGTGACCAATAACATACTTCAACTCCGATATGGCTGTATTTATATCATTCAAGTTAATGGTCCCAACTATTTTACCTCTTCGAACATCTTGTTTTAATCTTGAAGCTTCAAAATTACCTTTAGATTGACAATCCTGGTCATCAAATACACGTTTATATGCTTGTGAAAACTTTTTTGCTATTAGATTCCAATCACATTACCCTTCAATCTTTATATTCAAGTAACCTTTGTTGTTTTTCGATTTCCTAACTTCATTCCAGAATGTTTTGTACCTCTTATGTGAATAAGACTCTGCCAGTTTTTCATTTCGTATTTGTGCTTCATTATGTATTATATGCTTCAGAGCTTTCTTAAATGTCTTTCGTGAACTCTTCATATCTTCAAGGAATTCGCCAACTATGGGGCAGTTATTCCTCTTCCAAATAACAAAATTCTCCCTTGCTACTTTATATAAATTACGAACATGATCATTCCATCCTGGCTTTATTTCGTAACCTCTGTTGATGTTTAGTATAAATTCTGCTGAGGCATCATTACAAATTTGAACAAATGTATCATAGATATGTTCTAATTCCTTAATATGATTTGAATCTGGACAGTTATATGAACAGCATTCGAGACATTCAAAATTAGTCAAGTCGTACCCAGTGATACAATTACTTACTTTATTTTGATATTTTAATATTACATCATTTGAGTTAAATAACTTCCAATTAATAAACTGCTTAGTTACTGACTCTATATGCTAATTTTTATGAATTACGTCGATATTTACTTTAAAACCAATGGGAAAATGATCAAATAATGAAAGGTCGTATCGAATACAGATATTATCTATTTTCTCTTGTATACTTTCCGAAGTTAGGATATGATCTAGCCAGCTAACAACACTTCTACTAGGACATAAATATGTAAAGGCATCACTAGGTAGCACTTCATCACTAATACACAAATTATTATTATCAATAAACGTAGTCAAGTCATCCCTAAAACGACCTTTTTGAAAATCTGCATTAAAATCACCACTAATAATACAATCATTAATATTTTGTTCACTGATCAGATTTTCTAACAATGCCAATGTGTGACGATATTCATCTAATGAGTCATTATTTTGTTTATCACAGGGTAAATATACATTCACAATGAAACATTTATGCCCTAACGAATTAAAAATTATACCAATTATTCTGTCATTACAATAAACTGGTTCAATAAATTTACTCAAACTCTTTCTCCACATAATCGCTACACCTTTGGAGGGTCGACCCACCAATATACCCTCATTTGATTTATCTTGAACACAAGCTATACTATCAAATGAATCATTTATTGTACTAATTACAGGTAAATCATTTTTTAGTAACATTAATTCTTGCAAGAGTATTATGTCATTGTCAAATGTTAAGGTCTTAACTGTTTCAATATTATTCCGAATCGAATTACAATTAAATGAAACTATGCTAACCATCGTTCTCATTCATTCTAGATCGCGTCGTATAAAACTTCCTAACTTTTACTTTCTTTGGCCAGCAATCTGGTTTGAGCAAAATTTCCCTGTCCTCTATTGAAATGTTTAATTTAAAGGATTTCCAACCCTTCGATTGTGTCTCAATATTTGTTGATTCAAGTTCTATACAACCCATTGGAGTTATATTAAGCTCATCTTTTACAACACTAATAATATCATCACAGTTCGTTTCCAAGTCCACGTTGCCTATATACAAATCTACAGGTCTACAAATACCCTTAAATTTCGCATTATGCATTGTTTTTGTTCCAGTGATGCCCTTATATTTGCTCTTTTTCTGTTCATTAGAACCACTATCTTGAGACGTAACTCCTCTTGGTCGCCGTTTTCTGTTGACGACTGTGTAGCCATCTTTATCTTGCACAGTGTTGTCATCTGCATCACCTACAGGGCCCACAGCCTGTGCAGTGGTGCCAAGTGTTGTTCCTCCAGCATGGACCATAGTAGAGTCATCATTCTTCCTTCCAACAATCATTGCCGCAGTTCTATATCCTGCTTCTCCATCACCAGCCACAACATCACCACCATTCCTCTTTCCATCACGGTCCACCAAGATGTCACCAGTCACTCTCTCACGATTCATGGTGGTACTAACACTCGTTAATCCACCTCCCTTTCTCATATCATCTCGGTTCCTGTGCTTGATCCCTGTCCTCACCACAGCTCCCTCACCACAAGGAACTCGTGATGTCCGAGTACTGTCTTTGTTAACATGAGGTACTTCCCTTTCACTCCGTAGTACATCACTGTAGGCAGGTAACACAAGGGGAGAGATAACATCCTCCCTCTCATCACCATCACTGCCATTGACGCTCCCAAAGTCATGCACGTCGCTGTTCATAATTTGCGAGAATGGTGGGGCAGAAGGCTCCCCAACAGTCGACAACAATTTCTCAATTTCCTCACCCAAACCCTTATTATTTTTACTAGAGATCTCGGCTTGGCATTTACCATCATCAAGGAGTGTGTCAATATGTTCCATAAGAATACTGTCTCTTTTCACTGACTCGAACGATTTCGTTTGTTTGCATTGCTTTATGAGACCTTTGATTTCTAAAAGCTCTTCTTTAATATACATTTGGTCTTCCATCACACTTATATTGTTTAACCTGGATTCCCTAAGACTCTGCACTTCATTTTTTAAACCATCAACTTGATCAGTCAATTTAGCAATGTAACCGCCAATTATATCAAAGCCATTAGATGGAGGAAAGGCTTCGTGGTCAGCGGTAACGAATTTAGGCAAGTTTATTGATTCATCTTCACACTTTTGAAATGCTTCCAGTATATCACTAAAGTTTTCTCTTAACTTGTTTGCAGATCTTCTCCAGATAAGATTCAATTTAGCTGCTTCAAATAATAACTCCTTCGCCTTCTTCATGGTTGCTTCATCATAATATGTAACACATACATAGATAGGT
Source organism: Paralithodes platypus (assembly GCA_032716605.1). Lineage (NCBI taxonomy): Eukaryota > Metazoa > Arthropoda > Malacostraca > Decapoda > Lithodidae > Paralithodes > Paralithodes platypus. Next base: position 22,955,555 of record CM064527.1, read on the forward strand.
AGGTAGATAGATAGGTAGGTAGGTAGGTAGGTAGGTAGATAGATAGATAGATAGATAGATAGGTAGGTAGGTAGGTAGGTAGATAGATAGATAGATAGATAGATAGATAGATAGATAGGTAGGTAGATAGATAGGTAGGTAGGTAGGTAGATAGGTAGGTAGGTAGGTAGGTAGGTAGGTAGATAGATAGATAGTTAATTCTTTATTTCATAAAAGGTTACATGGTAACATTTTACATATATACAGATAGATTCAGACTCAAATCTTTATTTCATAAAAGGCAACACAATTAACTTTTTACATATATACAATAGAGATAACAGTAACCTCATACATTACCGCATTCTAGGTTCATGGTTTTGTACAAACATAATTCTTGACTTCATAGCATTTATATCATTAGTTTTCAAATCTGATACGTCATATTCATGTAATAGGATATGGTTAACTTCCTTTCCTAACGATAGGTATTCATCAAGGTTTAATAAACATTTCTGTAAAAACTTGCAAGGTTTTAGGAGACATTTGTGAGCAAATCTAATTTTTAACCAATTCATTAAATGATTAAATGTCATTAGTCCAACCAATTCACATGCATGATGATTACTTTCCCAATATTTTAATTTCAGCATTTTCTTTATTGCTTTGTGGTAACCAATTGCAAATTGCTTAAGAGGAAGTTTGCACTTTTTGTTATAAAACCATAATTCAGAACCATAAAAACTTGAGCAGTAACTTTGGAACAACTGAGTAAAAACCCTAACATTAACATTAGCAAATTTACGTAAAATACAATTAAATTCATTATAAAACTTGTTACGACACCTAATTACGTCTTTGTCATTATTTAAATTATCATCTATTATAAACCCTAGATACTTTTGTTCATTAACAACATTCAATATCTCTCCACATAGCATCAACTTTGGCTTTAAGTTTTTATCTTTATTGTCTTTGAAATACATGCATGATGATTTATTAATATTAATGTCAATATCAATTTATTTTGCTTCATTTCCAAGCATATTTAGTAAAAACTGTAATCCCGATGACGATGGTGCTAATACAACAATATCGTCAGCGTAAGCACTAATATTACTTGATATATTTCCTAGTGTGCACCCCTTTTTACATTTAGACACTTTTTCAATCAGCTTATCTATATAAAGATTAAATAATATCGGAGACAAGACTCCTCCCTGTCTTACTCCATTCATTATTTTCCAGGGTTTTGATATAGAGTCTTTATGCTTAGTAGCAACCAGTTGATTTCTATAAAGATATAATATTATGTTCGCATAAAAGTGTGGAATACCTGCTTCAATAAGTTTACTTATTAATGTGAAATGATTAACTTTATCAAAAGCTTTTTAAAATCAATGAAAGCTGTATAAACATTTGAGTCTTCTAATCTGTATCTTAAAATTGTTTCTTTAAAAATCAAGCAAGCTGAGGATGTAGAGTGATTAGCCCTAAACCCATGCTGCCTCTCATTAAAGTTCACATAATGCAAAATTTTATATTTTAAGCAATATTCAAATAATTTTAAGAACACTGGCGATGATATAATAGGTCTATAATTATCCAAGGAGCTTTGATCTTTATATTTATCTTTAATAAGGGGCAAAATAAGTCCGGACGTCATCTCATCAGGCAAATGTCCATGTGCAATAAATGATGAAAACATTTTAGCAATTAGTCTTACCGCGCTTTCAGAACAAAACTTCACATGATTAGAATGAATGTTATCATGGCCAATGACCTAATTTAGCTCAGATAATGCCAAACAAACATCTTTGGTGTTGATAACTCCCAATAATTTGCCTCTTTGCACATGCACATTTAACTTGTCTCTTATAAGTTCATATTTATCTCTTTTCTGGCATTTGCTGTCATCAAAAACGTTTTTAAAATTCTGCGAAAATTTCTCAGCAATTTTACTGGAGTCACATTCACCTTCAATTTTAACATTTAAATAACACTTATTATTTTTAGTTTTCCTGACTTCTTTCCAGAATGCATTATATCTTTTATTGCTTAAAGACTCAGCTAATTTATCATTTCTAATATTGATTTTATTATTTTTAATATATTTTAATGCGTTCTTAAACAGTTTCCTGGAAGATGTCATATTGTCAAGTAAATCACCATATACAGGACAGCCATTTTCTTTCCATTTTAAGAAATGTTCTCTAGCATTTTTATACAACCCACTAACATGGTCATTCCATCCTGGTTTTATCTGATAATTTTTTGTACTTTCAATTGCATATTCCTCAGACGACTCTTTCAGTATACTTACAAGTGAGTTATAAATGTAATTCAATTCTGCAATATGACTATTGTTTTCACATTTGTATGTACAACAATCTAAACAACTAAAGTTCATTAAATCAGACTGTACAATAGTCTCACTCATTTTGTCTTTATAGTTTGTAACAACATCATTTGATGTAAATAACTTCCAGTTTATGAAGCTAGAAAACTTAGATTCGGGAATAATTTTTATATTGTCTAAATTAATATTAATTTTAAAAACTAATGGAAAATGATCAAATAAGGCCAGGTCATATCGTACATTAATGTCAGTAATATAAGTGTTCATATTATCCGAAGCTATCCCATGATCTAACCAACTAGTAGAGTTATTACCAGGAGACAAATAAGTAAAAGTTTCGTCCGGTAACACTTCATCAATAACACATAGGCTTTTATTATCAATTAGGTTCAATAGCTCTTCCCAGAATCTGCCTTTACAGTAATTTGCATTAAAATCACCACTAATAATAATTTTGTTAATATTTTGTTCATCAATGAAATTTTCTAAAACAGCAAGTGACTGTCTATATTCATCTATGCTATCATCATTCTGTTTATCGCAAGGCAGATACACATTAATAATTAAATATGTTCGTATTTTTGTCTTCAATGTTACACCTACAATTCTGTCATCACAAAACACTGACTCAATCTTATTACTTAATTTTTTGTTCCACATTATCGCCACCCCTTTCGACGGCCTACCCTCTATTATTCCCTCATTAGTTCGGTCTTCAACGCTGGCTATGCAGTCAAAAGATTCGTTTATAGTGTTCATAAAGGGAATATCATCCTTGAGCAACATTAATTCTTGTAATAAAATCATATCATATTCTAAGGTTAACTTGCGTACTGTTTCTATATTATTTCTTACAGAGTTACAATTATAAGAAGCAATACTAACCATATTTTGAAATTAACTACAATTTATACAGAAGTCTTTGATTTAGCCATATAAAACTTTCTCACATTAACATGTTTTGGCCAGCATTCCGGTTGAAGTAATTGTTCCCTATCTTCTAGTGTGACTGTCAGTTTGAAAGACTTCCAATCTTTTTTAGCTTGTAAAGATTCTAACTCAATGCATTTAATGGCCTCAACTTTTAGTTCATTTTTTGTGAAGTCGAGAATGTCATCACTATCAGATTCTAGATCAACATTTCCTATGTATATATCTACAGTTCTACGATTGCCTTTAAACTTTGTGTTGCTGAATGTCTTTGTACCTCTTACACCAATAGGTTTACGTTGTTTTGGTTCCGAAGCGGCCTTTACTCCCTGATAATGTCGTTTTCTTCCTACCAAGGTGTATCCTTCTTTATCCACAATGGTGGTGTGATGTTCCGATCTTCCATCCTCCATGACAGTGGTGCCAAACCCTGTCACGCCACTGCCGGTAGCACTGGTGCCAGCTCTTGAACCTTTATCATCTCCATCAGTGATGCCAATTCTTGATCCTCCTTCCTCAGTATTGGTGGTGCCAGCTTCCTTAACCATCTCCTCCGAAAGAATATATCCAGGTCTTGATATTGTCTTGTTTGGGGTATCTCGATTTTGTTTATTCATTGCTCCATGTTTTGGCTTGGTTACTCTCGTCTCTAATATTGGTTCAGCAGATAATTGTGTCAGGGCTCTGGGTCTTGCAGTGAAGCCGGTAAATGAGACTGCATCACTTGTTTCACTCTCCTTACACAAAATGTCACTGTAGCTCGGTAATACAAGAGGAGAAACACTATTGTCTTGTTCATAATCATCGCTCTTTTCAAAATTCACATGGTCATTATTCGATAATTGTGACAAGGTAGGCGCAGATGGATTTCCTACAGTAGATAAAAGTTCATGTATCTCATCACTAAGGGTACAATTATTCACAGATTTCTTGTTGGCATCCTTAAAAAGTTTGTCAACATTTTCAACTATGATACTGTCTCGCTTCACTGATTCCCACATGTCTTTTTGCTTCATTTGCTTCAGCATACCTTTAATTTCTAATAATTCCTCCTTAATAACGAACTGATCATCCAACATGCTAACACTGTTCAGTCTTGTATCCTTTATTCCCTGTACTTCACTTTTCAGTTCATCAATTTGATCAGTTAGCTTCGCAATATATCCATCAATTATTTCATAACCATATGACGGAGGAAATGCTTCATGGTTAGCTGTCACAAACCTTGGTAGTTCAATTGATTCGTCATCACATGTTTGAAACATATCTACAATATCTGCAAAGTTCTCTTTTAATTTATTTTCAGATCTTCTCCATATAATTTTCATTTTGGCAGCTTCAAACAAAATTTCTTTTGCACTTTTAATCAATGACTCATCATAGAACATGGTACATGTACTTATTATGTCTTGTTTCGTCTTGGAATGTCTCACTGAAGCCACATAAGCCAACACAGAATTCTCAATGTACACAACGTCGCTCGCCATTTTGGAGTAATAAACCGTATGAAACGACTCACCAGTTGTCCATGTATTGATCCTTGAAGCTTCAAATCTTCATTAAGTTGCTACCAGGTTGAGCCGAAGAGGACCTTCCGATCCTCGCTAGGCAGCTAGGTGAAGGCTCCAGTTCCTCCTCTTGATTCCGATTCATCCACCGATAAAATTGCTTTAAGAACTTGGAATTAATGTTGCTCGTATATCAGCAGCTTTCTTCTGTACCTAAACTGACGTCTCCAGCCCGGGCCCAGCAGATCTGGTCCTTGGAAGTAGTGCTGTGCCGGAAGAGGTTGGAGAAATCAAATCAACAGCTCCCGAGGTCTTCAGTGTCTTCTCCCCACAAGAGGTAGATAGATAGGTAGGTAGATAGATAGGTAGGTAGATAGATAGATAGATAGGTAGATAGGTAGGTAGATAGATAGGTAGGTAGGTAGATAGATAGATAGCTAGGTAGATAGCAATATAGATAGGTACGTAGGTAGATAGATAGATAGGTAGGTAGGTAGGTAGGTCATAAATACAAAAGAGAGAAAAAAAAAAGTTCGTTGGTAGAGAAGGGGTTAAAAAATGAAAAGGGGGTATGTGCCTGAGCAGAGATAGATAGATAGATAGATAGAAAAGGGACTCCAACAATTAACAGGCTTCGAATTATCTACTTTAATCCTTTTTACTATTTGAGAATGTGATATATATATATATATATATATATATATATATATTCAGTATATGCAGTATGTGTATATATATATATATATATATATATATATATATATATATATATATTGTTACGTATCTTGATCCTCAAGTGGTTAACTTGATGCATCTAGATAGCACAGAGATATATATTAAGGTATCAGTCAGCTGAAGGCAAAACAAAAGTAAAATCTAATAAAATTATTTCCTGGTGTTGCTTCCTTTCCTTTTGGATCTTAGGACTTGGTATCCTTTATTGACTGATACTCTTTAATTATGAAAAATACTGAAGCAAATTAAAGTCATGTAGTATTTATAAAGAATTATTATTTAACCGAAGCTTAGTAGGCTATGGTTATGAACCGAATAAGTTATATCTAAAGAAGGACTATTAATTCTATAAAAGTCTTGAAAGATAAATATTAAAGTAAGAATATTTCTGTCTCTTACCCTCTTTGAAATGAATAAATAGTTTTCTTATATGCCCTTTTATTTATATTTAATGTAGTTATTATTCTTGGTTCTTGTCTTACGTTAATAGTATTATATTATTATTATCATCAGGAATAATATCAAAGTCACATAAAAAGTTAGATATATATTTAATAATTAGTTAAATGTATCTCTTAACCCGTAACATTGAGGTTTGATTATGAGTAAATTAAGTTACAGGATCGATTCATAGATTCGATTCAGGTCTCACTCAAATAATATGAAAAGCAAAATAATATTTTGAAGCTAAAAGAATTTACTTCAGCTTAGGAATCACTAGAAGTAACATTAAAACAGCCATGTTAGTCTAAGGCGATATTACTAATAAGAGACAATAGTATCACCGTACTAAGCACCGTTAAGAAATGTAAGCTTAATTAAAAGAAAATAAAAGAACTCATAAGTATTAATATAAAACAATAGTATTACTTTCATCATAACCAAACTACTTAAAGAGTTACTTTAGTACACAAGTCAGTCAACTAAAATAGTTAAGTACATAATAGTAGCGTTAACGTTAATTCCCAATCAAATAGTTAAGTACATAATAGTAGCGTTAACGTTAATTCCCAATCAAATAGTTAAGTAGATAATAGTAGCGTTAATGTTAATTCCCAATCAAATAGTTGAGTACATAATAGTAGCGTTAACGTGTATTCACAATAAAAATAGTTAAGTACATAATAGTAGCGTTAACGTTAATTCCCAATAAAAATAGTTAAGTACATAATAGTAGCGTTAACGTTAATTCCCAATAACAATAGTTAAGTACATAATAGTAGCGTTAACGTTAATTCCCAATCACATATCTCACTAACCAACATAACGTAAGTGTTTACACCGAACACACTTAACACACACTTATATAATCTGACTGACAGTCACAATCCCATTATAATACTTCACCCCGTCTTCCTTCAGCTGCAAGTTCACCTTCCCAACTCCAAATGAGACTGATTTGAATGCCCACTACTCGGGTCTTATATACTAAACAATGATGGTGTAGGAACGAATCAGGAGGCGGCTGATGGTGCGCGCCCCAAACACAGCTCCTCGAGTTGCGTAGCAGGTGCGTGGTCCAATGGGGTCTCCTGGCGTCGATCATACGTCATAGCGTCGGGTCATCGAAGTAGTTTGCAGGGTCCCCTATGACGCACGCAGGTGTGAAGGCTTGTTTGCTGGTATGCGGACGAGCTGGTTTCCCACTCGCTGGTTCGCTCGCTAGTCTGCTTCGCCGCTGGGGTAGTTTGGCACTCCTTCAACTCTAATTCTAACTCATAAATTAACATACAGGGCTCCGTATGTCAGAATATATATATATATATATATATATATATATATAATTTTAATTATTATATAAGTATATTCTGACATACGGAGCCCTGTATGTTTATTTAAGAGTTAGAATTCAGAGTTGAAGGAGTGCCAAATTACCCAGGCGGCGAAGCAGACCAGCGAGCGAACAAGCGAGTGGGAAACCAGCTCATCCGCATACCAGCAAACAAGCCTTCACACCTGCGTGCGTCATAGGGAACCCTGCAAACTACTTCGATGACCCGACGCTATGACGATGATCGACGCCAGGAGACTCCATTGGACCACGCACCTGCTACGCAACTCGAGGAGCTGTGATTGGGGCGCGCACCATCCCTCGCCTCCTGATTTGTTCCTACACCATCATTGTTCAGTATATAAGACCCGAGTAGTTGGCATTCAAATCAGTCTCATTTGGAGTTGGGAAGGTGAACTTGCAGCTGGAGGAAGACGGGGTGAAGTATTATAATGGAATTGTGACTGTCAGTCAGATTATATAAGTGTGTGTTAAGTGTGTTCGGTGTAAACACTTACGTTATGTTGGTTAGTAAGATATGTGATTGGGAAGAATTAACGTTAACGCTACTATTATATACTTAACTATTTTAGTTGACTGACTTGTGGACTAAAGCAACTCTTCAAGTAATTGGGTTATGATAAAAGTAATACTATTGTTTTATATTAAGACTTACGCGTTCTTTCATTTTCTTTTAATTAAGCTTACATTGCTTAACGGTGCTTAGTACGGTGATGCTATTGTCTCATAATATCGCCTTAGACTAACATGGCTGTTTTAATGTTACTTCTAGTGATTTCCTAAGCTGAAGAAAATACTTTTAGCTTCAAAATATTATTTTTGCTTTTCATATTATTTGAGTGAGGCCTGAATCGAATCTATGAAGCGATCCTGTAACTTAATTTACTCATAATCAAACCTCAATGTTACGTGGTTAAGAAATACATTTAACTAATTATTAAATATATATCTAACTTTTTATGTGACTTTGATATTAATCCTGATGATAATAATAATATAGTACTATTAACGTAAGACAAGAACCAAGAATAATAACTACATTAAATATAAATAAAAGGACATATAAAAAAACTATCTATTCATTTCAAAAAGGGTAAGAGACAGAAATATTCTTACTTTAATATTTATCTTTCAAGACTTTTTATAGAATTAATAGTCCTTCTTTAGATATAACTTATTCGGTTCATAACCATAGCCTACTAAGCTTCGGTTAAATAATAATTCTTTATAAATACTACATGACTTTAATTAGTTTCGGTATTTTTTTCATAATTAAAGAGTATCAGTCAATAAAGGATACCAAGTCCTAAGATCCAAAAGGAGAGGAAGCAACAACAGGAAATAATTTTATTAGATTTTACTTTTGTTTTGCCTTCAGCTGACTGATACCTTAATATATATCTCTGTGCTATCTAGATTCATCAAGTTAACCACTTGAGGATCAAGATAAGTAACAGAAGAGTGGCGACCTTGCCATGATTCGTTTCGTACAGTTTTACTCAGTTTCATTACCGTTTCACTACTTAAAAATCAAATATGAATCAAGCCTGATCTAATTAGTGACGAAGATGCTCGAGTTTTCATAGAATCAGAACCCACAGCCCCTGATATTGACCGTCTGTCAAAATCCGAACTGAAAGTGCTTGCCTCACATCTCCAGTTAACTGTCTCAAACATGTCCAAAGTAGAGGTGGCTCAGACCATATAAAAACACTTGTTCCCTGTAGAAGGCGAGGAGGGTGACGGAGCAGTTGGTGGGATCTCGAGTAAACCTAGCCAACTTGATGAACAATTGCCAACTGGTTTTACCGTTGATCAATTATTCGAAGTAGAACAAACCAGAGCAAAGACCAAACAAGCCAGACTAAATATAGAACTAGCCAGAATAAAAGCCAGAGCAATGACCGAACAATGTGAATATCAATATCGTACGGCTCAACTAAATGTCAATACAAATGCTCCCTTAATTGCTCCCCCTCTGGGATTGACTATGACCAGTGTCATTCCACCTTTCACTGAGGATAATGTGCAGGATTTCTTTGTTTTGTTTGAGGAAGTTGCTGGAGGTATGAGGTGGACAAGAGATCAATGGCCTTTTATGTTACAAACCGTTTTGACAGGGCAGGCTCGAGCCACGTATTTGTCAGAAGTAGCAGAGGTTAGGCAGGATTATGACAATCTCAAAGAAGCTATCCTAAAAAACTATCAATTGCAGCCTGAGGCTTACAGGCAATCTTTCCGTAAAAAAACAGAAGAAAGTAGAAGAAACCCATAAGGTATTTGCCAGGACCATGACTAAAACTTTCAATCATTGGGTCAAGAGTAAGAAAGTCACAAGCTACAACGATCTGAAGGAGTTGGTCCTGTTAGAAAATTTCCTATGGAAAATTGATTCTTCTGTAGCCTATCATTTAAGGGGGAAAAAGGTAGATTGTCTTGCCGACGCCGCTGACATGGCTGACACATACATGCTCAACAAAAAAATTTGTGGAAAGAAGCCCTACGATAATTCTACTTCTAATTTTAAGTATCCCAATCACAAATCTGACAGACCCAGTCACAAGCCTGTAACGTCTTCCCCAGTTAGCCAAAATAGAATTGTTCCCCCAACTAAAAATGCGACTCAGGGCAATGGTAACAGAGGTGGGGCCCAAAGTAATAGTAATGCTCAAAGAGGGAACGTTCCCGTATCCCCTAAAGTATGTACTTTTTGTGGCAAGAGAGGCCACCTAACTTATCAGTGCTGGGCCAAGGAGAGAACCGAGAGATCGGGGCAGACAGTTGCCGCCGTATCTCAAACTCTATATGTGCCTTTAATGCAGGACTTCCGACAGAAGGAGTACCTAGCACCAAAAGTTCCTTTAATGCAGGACTCCCGACAGAAGGAGTACCTAGCACCAAAAGTTCCTTTAATACAGGACTCCCGACAGAAGGAGTGCCTAGCAGCTAACGTAAATCATCTAGACAGGGGTGTAGTAGCATGTGTGGTGCAACCCACTAGGGTTAAGCCAATAATAATTCCACCATCAGTGCAGGACAGTTACCGTCCCTTTATTTCATCTGGCAATGTGAGATTAAATGGTTGTATGCATGAGGTAAAAATTATGAGAGACACAGGTTCTACTAGCACCCTCATGGTGAATCCTTACACTGAGTGCCCACCTGGCGAACCAGTTATAATGAGAGGTGCTGGAGGCCAATTTTATGCACACTTGGTAAAAGGCGAAATTGAATGTGAGTTACTACAGGGTGAGGCCACCATAGCTTTGTGTAGGTCCCAAGATATCCCTGTGCCCGGGGTAACACTAATTTTGGGGAATGATGTAGCAGGTGAGAAGGTCCGACCAGACCCCATTTTGTCACTTTCCCCTGTTAACGAGCCACTAACCGGTGAGCTCGAAAAGGAGATGCCAACAGTTTTCCCTGTGTGTGCTGTCACACGTTCAATGTCTCAAGTAGCAGTTCCCTCAGACAGAAATGTACCGAATGTAAGAGTTGATGAAAGGGATGATGAGAGTGTGAATGACGCTCCAACTGTGCCTGATGATGTGACTGAGGTGGATTTATCTGACACCTTTATGGCTCATCTTGACCCCAACGATGACCATGAAACCCCTCCAAATTGTCCTAGTGGTCTGGTAGAGCTACAGAGAGATGATAGAGAATGCAAGGAGTTAGCTGCCAGGGCCGTGAGTGAAGAGGAATGTGAGAAGGAGGGTGGTGAATGTTACTACCTCAAAGGAGGAGTATTGTGGCGTAGATGGAGACAGCTACACAGACCAATCGATGACGGGGCCTGGGACGTCCATCAAGTAGTAGTCCCCAAACCTTGTCGTAGAGATATCTTGGAAATGGTACATTGTATACCATTGGCAGGACACCTAGGTGTGAGAAAAACTCTAGACAGAAGCATAGCCTACTTTCAGTGGCCAGGAATGCGTGCAGATGTAGTGGAGTTTTGTAGAGTGTGTCACACTTGCCAGATGACAGGAAAACCCAATCAGAAGGTGCCTGTACATCCTCTGGTGCCCTTGCCCGTCTTCGAGAATCCTTTTACTCGGGTGGTAGTGGACATTCTAGGCCCATTGCCTAAGACTTCCCAAGGTAACATTTATTTATTAACTATTATGGACATGGCAACTTGCTACCCAGAGGCTATACCCTTAACCCTTAAAAAGCGGCTCACCACATAAGTCGTATTTAATAAAGCTGGACTATGTGGCGGCGCTCGACATAGGTCGAGTGGCAATTTCACCGTTAATGTTGCTGAGAGAGAGAGACAAGTGGTGGCAGGAGACTAGCGAGCGTATGACTGCTCCAGACCACCGCGGCGAACCTAATGACACGAATCTCAGCTCCCTCCTCCCTCTCTCACTCGCTATATACGGAATTGTATCGGGAAAGTGGCTAATTACATGCTTTTTGCACTTGCGTTGCACGGTTTTTGCAAGAAAACTAGCCATCATAAAAGGATCGTTATGGTGTCATTCGAAAGCTCTGTTTATGCCCTTTCAGGGATAGATACTTGTTTTACGTTCTGGGTCTTATTTAGGCATGAAAATGATCACGTAAGCAGCCCTATTTTGGCTAAAAACACCCCGCTGGGCGGTACATATAAATAAACCGCATAGGCCGCTAAAGAAGGGTTAAGGACTACCTCTGTTCCAACTGTCATCAAGGAACTGCTCAAATTCTTCACCAGAATGGGTTTCCCCCATGAGGTGCAAAGTGATCAAGGAACTAATTTTACCTCTAACATTGTTCAGCAGTCCCTGAAGGAGTTGGGTATCGAGCATGTTAAGTCTAGCAGCTACCATCCAGAGAGTCAAGGGGTTCTCAAACGATATCATCAGACATTAAAAGGAATGTTGCGTAAATATTGTAGAGACCGGAGTTCAGTGGGATAAGGGGGTACCTTTTCTTTGATTTGCTACTCGTGAGGTTCCAACTGAATCCCTGGGTTTTTCCCCTAATGAGCTAGTTTTCGGTCACCAGGTAAGAGGTCCTTTGCAACTATTGCAGGATAGCCTAGTTGGCCAGGAGGGGAACCAAAACCTCCTCAAGTATGTTTCAGATTTCAAAACCCGGCTGAGATCCTCATGTGAGTTTGCAGCTCAAAACTTGACAGTGGCTAAAAGCTCCATGAAGAACTGGTATGACAGAAAAGCCCGTGAGAGGGAGTTTCAGCCCGGTGATGAGGTTTTGGTCCTGCTCCCCCTTTTTGGCCAACCTTTATCTGCCAAGTTCAGGGGCCCATATAAGATCATTCAGAAGGTGAGCATTACCGATTATCTAGTAACTACCCCAGACAGGAGAAAGCCCACGCAAGTATTCCATATAAATATGTTGAAACCCTACCATAGGTCCCCTGATTCCTCTCCTCCAGATTCTCTCACTGTGGCAGTGAATGTCAGGACCTGTGGACAGCCTGGTGCGGACGAAGTCTTCAGTTCTCTTACTGACCCGCAACAGACTGTTCCAGAGCCTGAAGGTATCCATGCAGACTTTGACTTGTCATGTAGCCTATCCAACTTTAATTATAACTCAGTAGCTTGGGGGGAATTACCATCTAAACTATGTCATCTTCCCTCTGATCAAGCGAACCAACTAATATCTGTTTTATCTCAGTCTCCCAGTGTGTTCCGTGATACTCCAGGGCTAACTTCTTTGGCCGTGCACGACATCGACGTAGGGGATGCAACTCCCATTAAACTATCCCCCTACCGTGTCTCACCACAACGCAGGAGTATACTGCAGGTCGAGCTTGACTTTATGTTATCAAACGAGCTGATCATAAGGGCCTTAAGCCAGTGGAGTAGTCCGGTCATACTTGTGCCAAAGCCAGACGGGAGCCATAGGTTATGTATGGACTATAGGCAAGTTAATGCTGTCACAAAGAACGATACCTACCCACTGCCACGGATCGACGACTGCATTGACCAGATTTGTACAGTAACCTATATCAGCAAGATTGACTTAATGAAGGGATATTGGCAAGTAGCTCTCACCCCTAGAGCGAGGGAAATATCATGCTTTGTAGTCAACAATCAAGCCTTCTGCTGTAACGTAATGCCCTACGGCTTGAAAAACGCTCCAGCTACATTCCAGTGTCTCATGAATTTGGTGACTGAAGGGGTACCTGGATGCGTTGTCTACATCGATGATATTCTTATCTTTTCACAGTCATGGGAGGAGCATCTTTACCAACTTAGATTACTGTTCTTAAATCTTGCTGATGCCAATCTGGTGGTTAGTCTTAAGAAATGCACCTTTGTAAAGAGTACGGTCCAGTATCTAGGATATACGGTAGGTCAGGGGCAGGTTGCACCTCCTCAAGCAAAGGTAGAGTCTATTCTAGAATTCCCAACTCCTAGCACTAAGAAACATATCCAAAGGTACCTAGGCATGATTGGTTATTATAGGCGTTTCATCTTAAACTTTTCTAGGTTGACAGCTCCCCTGACAGATCTTCTCCGTAAGGATGTGAAGTTTGAGTGGTCCTCTGAATGTGAGGAGGCCTGTAAGCTACCAACTATATTTTATCTAATTATCCTGTACTCCGAGCTCCTGATTTTAACAGATCTTTTTCCCAAGCAGTGGATGCGAGCAATACCGGGGTTGGTGCAGTATTGCTACAGGAAGACGACTCTGAAGTATTGCATCCTGTGTGCTATTTTAGTCAAAAATTTAATTCTGCTCAACGTAACTATTAAGTCATTGAGAAGGAGCTGTTAGCATTAATTTTATCCCTTCAATACTTTGCTGTCTATGTGCAATCTGCCTCTGGTGCCATCACTGTGTATACTGACCATCACCCCTTAAAATGTTTGCATAAGTTCCAAAATAAAAACCAACGACTGGCCAGGTGGAGTTTGTTGCTGCAGGAACACTCCCTGGATGTCAAACATACTAAGGGGGTCCAGAACGTGCTAGCCGATTGCCTATCACGCACCTATTAAAAGATTGCATTTACCAGGTTGACCTCATTCAGCAGTAAGATTAATTTAATGAGAGGATTTTGGCAATTAGCTCTCCCTTGTAGCGAGGTAAATATCATGCTTTAGTAGTGCGCTTTCAAGCCTTCAGCTGTGAGATGCCTTGCAGTTCGAATAACGCTCCAGCTACGTTCCGGCTGTTCTGATGTGGTACCTGGAGACGTTGCCTACTTTGGGTGATATCCTAATTATATCCTCATTATAATCTTGCTGTTGCCAATCTGGTGGTGAATCTATTTATGTCTTATGTTTAATGTTATGTACTATACTCCTTAAACTCTTTTCTAGGGGGGAGGTCTGACATACGGAGCCCTGTATGTTTATTGAAGAGATAGAATTCAGAGTTGAAGGAGTGCCAAATTACCCAGGCGGCGAAGCAAACCAGCGAGCGAACCAGCGAGTGGGAAACCAGCTCGTCCGCATACCAGCAAACAAGCCTTCACACCTGCGTGCGTCATGGGGGACCCTGCAAACTACTTCGATGACCCGACGCTATGACGATGATCGACGCCAGGAGACTCCATTGGACCATGCACCTGCTACGCAACTCGAGGAGCTGTGATTGGGGCGCGTACCACCCCTCGCCTACTGATTCGTTCCTACACCATCATTGTTTAGTATATAAGACCCGAGTAGTGGGCATTCAAATCAGTCTCATTTGGAGTTGGGAAGGTGAACTTGCAGCTGGAGGAGAGACGGGGTGAAGTATTATAATGGAATTGTGACTGTCAGTCAGATTATATAAGTGTGTATTAAGTGTGTTCGGTGTAAACACTTACATTATGTTGGTTAGTAAGATATGTGATTGGGAAGAATTAACGTTAACGCTACTATTATATACTTAACTATTTTAGTTGACTGACTTGTGGACTAAAGCAACTCTTCAAGTAATTGGGTTATGATAAAAGTAATACTATTATTTTATATTAAGACTTACGAGTTCTTTCATTTTCTTTTAATTAAGCTTACATTGCTTAACGGTGCTTAGTACGGTGATACTATTGTCTCATATTAGTAATATCGCCTTAGACTAACATGGCTGTTTTAATGTTACTTCTAGTGATTTCCTAAGCTGAAGAAAATTATTTTAGCTTCAAAATACTATTTTTGCTTTTCATATTATTTGAGTGAGACCTGAATCGAATCTATGAAGCGATCCTGTAACTTAATTTACTCATAATCAAACCTCAATGTTACGTGGTTAAGAAATACATTTAACTAATTATGAAATATATATCTAACTTTTTGTGTGACTTTGATATTAATCCTGATGATAATAATAATATAATACTATTAACGTAAGACAAGAACCAAGAATAATAACTACATTAAATATAAATAAAAGGACATATAAGAAAACTATCTATTCATTTCAAAAAGGGTAAGAGACAGACATATTCTTACTTTAATATTTATCTTTCAAGACTTTTTATAGAATTAATAGTCCTTCTTTAGATATAACTTATTCGGTTCATAACCATAGCCTACTAAGCTTCGGTTAAAAAATAATTCTTTATAAATACTACATGACTTTAATTAGTTTCAGTATTTTTTCATAATTAAAGAGTATCAGTCAATAAAGGATACCAAGTCCTAAGATCCAAAAGGAGAGGAAGCAACAACAGGAAATAATTTTATTAGATTTTACTTTTGTTTTGCCTTCAGCTGACTGATACCTTAATATATATCTCTGTGCTACCTAAATTCATCAAGTTAACCACTTGAGGATCAAGATACGTAACAATATACATACATTCCTTAATAAATTGGACAACTTGCAATTACTAATTATTTCTCATTTTTGTAACTGTCTACAATTATCTCTTGTTCGCTCCCCCCCTCCCCCCCAACCCTCTCTCTCTCTCTCTCTCTCTCTCTCTCTCTCTCTCTCTCTCTCTCTCTCTCTCTCTCTCTCTCTCTCTGACTCTCCCACCTCCCGTGGTTTCCGGCAGAAGCTTAGATACCATTACAAATCAATTATCGGAAATCTTTTACAGCTAATGTCCCGGCTTCAATTCCCCGAGAGTGAGTCGAGAGGAGAGGAGAGTTGGAAAGAGAAATAGAAGAAAAATGTTTGGAGGAGTTTGGGGGGAAATATTTTGGTCAAGGAAGGAAATAGAGGCTTTCTGTACGATGAGGATTTTTTAAGTTGGGAAATTATAATCAGGTTCGGAAAGGCCTGTGGGGCTTAAGGATTAGTTGAGATAATTTGTCCTTTTTTTGTATTTGCCATTTGGATGAAGGAGATAAAAGCCAAAGCTGCCTGCCAAAAAAGTGGAAGAGAAATCAACACTGGTGGTGATCAAATAAGGATAGAAGAGCCTGAAAATAAGAATAACACAAATAAAAGAGTGACCGAAAAGAATAACAAAAACACATACAGCAGAGGTAAACTAAAGAAATAATAAAGCTATAGAAAATAAATCAACACTTATGGTGATCAAAGAGTTATAGAAGAAACTGAACATAAGAATAACACAAATTAAAGAGATACTGAAAAGAAAAGAAAATATACACATACACGAGAGGTAGAGAGGTAAAGGATAACAAGAAAGAAGGTCTAGAATATAAATCAATGCTTGTGGTGTTCAAAGAAGTATGAAAGAGAATGACGAAAATAATAATACTGAAAAGAAAAAATACACACATACACGAGAGGTAGAAAGGTAAGTGAGAGAAAGAAGCAATGTCCAGAAGAGGAATAAAGAAGAGACTGCAAAGAAAAAAGAAAAACATTAAAACAACAATACTGAACAAAATCAACATATACAAGAGAGGTAGAAAGGTAAATGAGAGAAAGAAGCAATGTCTAGAAGAGAAATCAACACTTGTGGTGATCAAAGAAGTAAAGAAGAGAATGGCAAAAGAAAAACAAAAATAAATGAGATCACAAAGAAAATAAACATATACAGTAAAGGTACAAAGGTAAATGAGAGAGAGGATCAAGGTCTAGAAGATAACTCAACACTTGTGCTGATCAAAGAGGCATAGAAGAAACTGACGAAAAATATATATGGTATAATAAGACCAAAACACAAAAACACATAAAGGAGAGGTAGAAAGTTAAATGAGAGAAATAATCAAGGTGTAGAAGAGAAATCAACACTTGTGGTGATCACAGGGGTATTATTATGCTCCCTCCACCAACCGACTTTACTTCTAAACTCAATTAATGAAATCAACAAATACATGTGGCAGTCCAGGGATTAGAACCTAGGATGCTCACACCGAAAATCAGTGCATTTATCCATTGCGCTACGAAGTACGAAGAGACTGAAAACAAACAAATAATAATAAAATAATACTGAAAATTAAAAAAAATACAGACATACACTAGAGTTAGCGAGGTAAATGAGAGAAAGAAACATGGTCTAGAAGAGGAGTCAACACTCCTACTCGCTTTTTCTGGACCCCCTTCTCCCTCATGTTTAGCATATTAGTTTTGAGGTTTTAAGACGTTCGTTCTGTTAGTTTGGCGATTTTGGGACCTGTCGTCTCATTTCTTTGTCAATATTAAATCTTTCGTGCCCTTTAGGTGTCAATGTTTTCCTGGCGAGCGATAGCCAGCCTGTACTTTTCGAAGGAACCAGCCTTCGGCCGGGACATGATTCTACCGAAAAATGTACAAATTTATCTTGAAAGGGGGTCTATGGGGTGTTTTTTAAGCTTGATGGAGGTCTAGCGAGGAAACTCAAAAATAAACAAATAATTAAATATATAGACCAAGAACCAAGCACTACCCCCTTAATTAAGCATCAAGGTCTAGAAGAAGAGTCAACACTACACATGTGGTGGTGGAGGAGGTGGGGAAGAAAACACTGAAGGAGGAGATTAAGGGGGCATGGGTCGTTTTTCTGGCCGCCCTTGCTCCCTCGTGTTTAAACCCATTAGTTTTTAGATTTTTAGACTTTTTGCCCCATTAGTTTGTCGATTTAACCCACTGAACCCTAGCTAATTAATAATAAATGTACACCCCCGGACCAGCAGGTTGTAAACAAATGTTTTTTTTCCAGAAAACACCAGGAAGGGGTTAGAAATGAAGGAAAACCCACACAAAACCGATCCCCTAGGTCATTAAGGGGTCCTACGGTGCGCCCGAAAGTCGGAGTTAACATGAGGATATGGGTAGGCAAAACCAGGCAAAAACAGGTGTTTCCACGCTCACGCGCACGCGGTTGGACTTTGAGAGTTTTCAACCATCGGCATTGTTGCGTGGGATACTTACACAGTTCCCATACAAATCTGAGCCCTCTAGGTGCCATAGGACTGTAGTAATTAACCAGGACGCACCTTATGCGTCCCTGGGGTTTAGCGTTACATACATTGCGGACGCAAACGCTGCGTCGCTGGGGTTCTGTGGGTTAAAGACCTTTCGTACCATTTCGTTGTCAATTTTAAGACCTTCCGTACCATTTTTCTTGGTGAGCGATAGCGAGCCTGTACTATTTAGAGAAACCGGCCTTCGGCCAGGAAATGTTTTTACCAAAAATGTACACATTTATCTTGAAAGGAGGTCTAGGGGGTGTTGTTTAAGATTGTTGGAGGTCTAGCGAGGAAGCTCAAAAATAAATAAATACATAGACCATGAACCAAGCACTACCCCCTTAATTAAGCATCAAGCAAGAAGAGTCAACACTACACATGTGGTGGTGGAAGAGGAGGAGGTGGGGAAGACAACACTGAAGGAGGAGATGAAGGGGAGATGGCCTTATTTATTTGCTTATTTATGTATCTATTTATTATTTTTTTAGTTTCCTCCCGTTTTTTTTTTTTTTTTTTTTTTTTGGTAGAAAAAGAAAAGAAAACAAATAGGAAAAGTGGAGATTGGGCCTGAGTAAATAGATATAGAGATAGATAGTTTCCTCCCTAGACCTCCATCAAACTTTAAAAACACATCCATTAGAGCCCCCTTCTCGATTATTTTTTACATTTTTCGATAGAAAAATTTCCCGGCCAAAGGCTGCTTCTTCCAGGAAAATTATCGACACCTAAATAGCATGAAAGGTCTCAACTCTTTCACACTTTTATGACGCAGAGGTTGCCAGATTAGCAATAAGATATAGAGTTCTCTCACTCTTATAATTACCTCTCCAAAATTAGTTTTCTGCCCACAGCTAACTCAAAGACAACTGCAGAGGTTGAAGTAACTAAACTAAAGGTTTCAAAATAACCCTGATGGTAACAAAGGCTTTAAAGTATCCCTATTAGGCTCAAAATTGCGTCATAAGCGTGAAAGGGTTAATATTGACAATGAAATTAGGCGAAAGTTATTAAAATCGACAACTAGTGGGGCGAACGTCTTACAATCTAAAAACAAATAGGGCTGAATATAAGGAAGAGGGAGGTCTAGAAAAAACGGAATGCCTCCCCTTAAAACCAGGTCAAGAGTTGCAGATTTTCGTCCTAATTTCCAGTAGGATATTTTAGTGTATTTTATGTCCTACGCATTACAGAAGGCCTTCAGAGGACTTCAGAAAACAAAACTCAGCCAGACTTTTATCGTTTCATTATTAAATATTTTAGTAGTGTGTTAAATACTATATATATACAGATTGATGGCTAATACAAATATTTGAATTTGAAAGTAAAATAGCTCCATTATTTTTAATGTGATTCCATTATTATACAACATACTGGATAGTAAAGGACTTGATTTGAGCCTGCAAACAATCAATATAGTTTAATCCGTTTACGAAATACTCAAACAAGACAATACAATATCTGCTTTTATTATTCAGCAATATAATTCCTAATTATTATATCTCACAAATACACGTCAGGTATACTATATGTTATTATACTCTCAGCCAGGCTCGAACCATCGACATTCAGGATGAGTGTCCATGCTCTTATCAACTACACTACTATCGGTGGTTCGAGCCCGGCTGAGAGTAAAGACAAATATATACAGTAGACAGACAGACAGAGACAGACATACAGATAGATAAATAGATAGATAGATAGAGAGAGAGAGAGAGAGAGATAGGTAGGAAGGTAGGTATGGTAGAGAGAGAGAGAAAGAGAGAGAGAGAGAGAGATGGATAGATAGATAGATAGGTAGGTAGGTAGAGAGAGAGAGAGAGAGAGAGAGAGAGAGAGAGAGAGATGGATGGATGGATAGATAGATAGATAGAATAGAAGAAGAGAGAGAAAGGGTGTCCTTACGGGTTTTCGTGAGACCAAATGTTTAGTGTGGGTGTAAAGGGTTGAAGGAGGCTCTTAATTATCACCTGACAACACTAGTTAAGGGGGGTCACCTGATTGTTTTCTCTACTTTTCTCTCTTTCCCTGGCTTATATCCATTCGGCCCCATTCAACCTACTGTATATCCCCATCCAGGTGTTGATTTATTCCTGGCGAGCGATAGCGAGCCAGCATTGTATGGAGAAATCCAACTTCGCCGGAGACATTTTTTATCGAAAAATTTACAAATTTAGCCTGCTGACAAACAAATTATACAAAAATATGCTGGTTCGCTACCGCTCGCCAGGATAAAATCAACACCTGGATGGTGATAAACATCTTAAAACAGTAGGCTGAATGGGGCCGAATGGATACAATCCAGAGAGAGAGGGAGAGAGGGAGAAAAACACGAGGTGGGTTCCCTTAACGACCCAAGCTCCTCCTCCCTTCCTTGTTTATCAACAGGTTACGTTTATTCCATTACAGGTTTTTATTAACCCTTTGAGTACCAGCGACGTACGTTATTGTTTATTCTAGCTATATTTAGACGATATAATGCAGCTTGGGAAGGATCTATGGTAGTAAAAAGGAGATAGTGAGATAGTTTGAAGCCTTATATATTGCTAGAGGTCCTTCCTAAACTGAATATAATCGTCTAGTAGCTGCCAGAATAGGATGAAAAAGACGTCCCTGGTACTGTACTGTATGGGTTAATATTCTGCTTTCTTCAGTCACGCTATGGCTATGTTTTCGTTTATATTCTTTCTTTTTTTCTTGTATTTGGTTTGTTAGTTTCAAATTACCTCCCCACCTCTCTCTCTCTCTCTCTCTCTCTCTCTCTCTCTCTCTCTCTCTCTCTCTCTCTAGTTAATTTGTAGTTTAGGTCATAGGTCCGGTGTAGACTATCCACAAAATCCTTTATACCATTGTTAATAATAATTTCAGTGCTATTACATTTTGTAAGATAATTATGTGCAGGTTGGCGATTATTATTCCATGTTTATCTCAACTAATGCACCACCACCTTTAAGCCCTTCTGTACCGGAGATGTCTTTTTCATTTTATTCCGGCAACTATTAGACGACATCATTCAGCTTAGGAAGGACAACCACAAATTAAAAAGGTACAGACTATCTCAATCCATCCTTTTAGCTACCACATTTCCTTCCTAAACTGCAAAAAATAGTCTAAATGTAGCTAAAATAGAATACAGAAGATGTTGCCGGTACACAAGGGGCTAAGCATGCACCATTCCTCACGCCTACTAAAGCACACTAGTGGATATGATTGCATAATTCGACGTATTTTGAGGAGTTTTAAACATTTCTTAGATGATCGACATTTACAGATTATGCATAGGTTCAAACCATGGCGTTTGTAAAGAAGGCGGGAAAACAATATTTACACTAACGCTCAAAACACCACCACCTTGAAGAGAGGAGACGGTTTAGTGTGTGTGTGGGACGAGTGCTCTTGGAGGGCTTCATCATCTTAAAACACCTACTGACGACCCTGGCCCCTCTTACCTCCTTTGTTTATCCTCACGTTACCTCCCTCTCTCTGACGAACACACACACTCACACACATATACCAACACACCCACAGACACACACACACACACACACACATATATATATATATATATATATATATATATATATATGGTGCGGCGCACCTGGGTCGATCTTATAGAACTGGATTTCCCATTTCTAAACCATCCTTTTCAGCCATTCGAGACCATTGTGAACCTTTAGGCCATTCCATTAACAAAAAATATTTTTTAGTAATTTTCAGTTGTTCTGGTGACACCACCCGTTTAATAGCAGAGTCCCTCCTCACTCACCATCTTAAGCCCACCTTGGGCACCCACGAATTCTCCTCCAACCTATTATGTTTCTAAGGTATTGTGTATATTTTAGCCTACAATATCTACACGTAGTTCACTTATGGTTTTGCTGTTGCTGTTTTTTGTGTTTGTTTCTATCTCTTTTTTCGCGATTTCTAACTTTTTATGTTTTTCTAAATTATTATTAAAAATATATTTGCTTTAAATGTCAACATAATTTATTAATAAATGTATTTCTTATTGCTTTAGGTCTGATGATGACATAATATTGTTAATGTCGAAACGTTACCGGTACCAGAATAAAGATGTTCGTGTTCACCTTGGTGTTGCTTGCCCTTATAAGACTCCGCTTCCCCGAGGAGAATCTATTGCCACTACTATATATATATATATATATATATATATATATATATATGTATATATATTGTGAC
Source organism: Paralithodes platypus (assembly GCA_032716605.1). Taxonomy (NCBI): domain Eukaryota; kingdom Metazoa; phylum Arthropoda; class Malacostraca; order Decapoda; family Lithodidae; genus Paralithodes; species Paralithodes platypus. Next base: position 22,978,313 of record CM064527.1, read on the forward strand.
GCCTCCCGGCGCTAGCAGAATGGTTGCGTGGGGCATTGCAGCTCGCTAGCGCTCGCCAGGATGGGGGGATGGGCTACAGTTGTCCTAGAATGATCTGCTTTATGTTATTAGTGTTGTGTTGCCACAGACAGTCTAGAAATGGTCTTTGTTTTGGTCTGTGACCGCGCCTTGTATTTTATATTCGCTATAATATAAATGTTGCTTGTGTGAGAGGCGAGCGAGAGAGGATGACGGGATACACCTGGCAGCGGGGCGAGCTATCACGCGGCCCGCTTGGGCGCTGACGGCGTTGGCGGCCGGGTGGTCAACTAGTCCCTGCTCATCGCGGCCTCGTGTTTTTTACCAGCTCAGAGCTGGCCTGACACGCGTATCGTCTACATCCTTTGCAATTCTGTCCCCCATACTCGCCACTTTGCATACTATTTATCTCTCTCGACTTCTCCTTTCTCATTCTCTAATCTTTATTAAACTCAACATCCCTTCTGGTTTCAGCATAGACGTTCACCGTCGGCCAGTCGTATTGTACGCGAAGCTCTCAGATATTTCTATGTATTAGGCTTTAATGAGGTTTGGAGAGACGGACTTTTCCGTGTGTGTCCTCTCTCGGGAAGGTTGTAGACCGGTAAATGTCTCCCTGGCAGGGTGTTGAGTGATTCTGCTTAGTTATTTAACCCTTAATTAGCGGCTCACCACATAAGTCGAGTTAAATAAAGCTGGACTATGTGGCGGCGCTCGACATAACTCGAGTGGCAATTTCAGCACGTAATGTTGCTGAGAGAGAGACAAGTGGTGGCAGGAGAGTAGCGAGCGTATGACTGCTCCAGACCACCGCGGCGAACATACTGACACGAATCCCAGCTCCCTCCCTCTCTCACTCGCTATATAAGGAATTGTATCGGGAAAGTGGCTAATTACATGCTTTTTGCACTCGCGTTGCACGGTTATTGCAAGAAAACTAGCCATCATAAAAGGATCGTTATGGTGTCATTCGAAAGCTCTGTTTATGCCCTTTCAGGGATAGGTACTTGTTTTACGTTCTGGGTCTTATTTAGGCATGAAAATGATCACGTATACAGCCCTATTTTGGCTAAAAACACCCCGCTGGGCGGTACATATAAATAAACCGCATAGGCCGCTCTTAAGGTGTTAAAGCTAGACTAGGGGTAAGGTTACTGTGTTGTTGTCTCCGATGTGTGCAGTGTTAGCTAAGCCCTGCACGACATCGACAGGTACTGTGGGAGCCTAGGTTGTCTTCGGGTGGGTTTACTTTGCGAGCACAGCACTGTGGTGTGAGAGGGCCATAGCCTATCCCTCACAACATAGTGCTGCCTCTTTGTGTTGACTTCTGAGGGATCGCCAGGATAGAACTAGGTACTAGAGACCTAGATTTATCAAGAGAGCATCCCCGTCATATAACGTAATCTTCATTATACCACCTTCGGACAACGTTAGGCTACGAGCCGCATGCTCGCCCATTGTTGCCCTGCCTTGATACCCCAGCTAGACTTTATTAACCGAGCAGACACTGGTTAGAGATAAGCCCCCATTATTATATGTATGCCACATTATTATTCACTGCACTTTTGAGCCGAGGTTGTTGTTGAGTTGCACAACCCCAGTAGGCTGTTGCGTTGTGTCACGAAGCATTTCTTTAGTTGTCGAGCATTACTACCTTTGCGCAGTCTTTATTATTCGCCTGCCTATTATTACTATATGTCCTGGTATTTATTGTGACCCGTATTCTGCATTATAATTGTTCAAGATTCTTTACGAACATTTTCCCAGCATCAGACTTATTTCAGAAGTTTCCAGTTGATGTTGCAGGACTAGTATTGCACTTTCTTTAATACAGGAGTGCCAGTTATTTGAGTATCTACCGTAACGTTAATTAATCACGTTAATTATCTTTTCTTTGTGTAACCTAAACGAGTAATCTTTTACTGTTTGAGAATAGGCTGTTTCATCGAGCGTCAGCCTAGTGTGTTACCGAGTCATAGGATACCTCGTGGTCCAGGCACGACTCAGGGCGGTAATGGTGTTTTGTTTTCCAGTGTTTAAGGCAGGGGTTGGATCTAGTGTTACCGTTGTTGCATTTTGCCATTATCTAGTCCAATGTTGAAGAGCCCTGTGTCTTTGAGAACCTGGATCGTAACAAATGGCGACCTAGCTCAGGATCTTGTGAACTAAGAGATAATTGCAGGATTGTTGTGGTCATTTGTTTTATTGAGGAATATAGTGGGCACGTTAATTTTGTTTGGCAAAGTAGTATAGCACTTGAGAGTCTTCAGACATTTTTGGAAAAGTGAATAGTGCTACATAAGAGTTTGGGGTACTTCTTTTCTGAATATTGTGGTGAGAAATTTTTGTGAGCATCATGTCTTATACCGGGTCAGAGGAGAATGGAGACACAGTACGTAATGTCGAGACTGAGGAACAACAGTATGATGAAAGGGTTAATCGGGTGAACTGTGAGGAGGATGCTAGGATATTTTTGCAATGGCCTGTTACTGCCGAGCGGTTGGAGGGTATGGATCGGTACGGTCTTCAATGCCTGGCCACAGCTATCGGTCATGCGGTTACTAGCAGCATGACCAAGGATAACTTGATAACGTGTGTACTGGGCAGGGTGACTGGTGAGCGAGATGGGTTGAGTGCTCAGAGCCCTTCGGCCATGCTTCCCCTACACTCGACTCCCAGCCATCCCCGTAGTTTGCCGACCCCGGGTACGCTTCCGCAGTTGGGTGGTGACTGGCAGGGTGGGTTGCTCCTGGGGGGACCACCGGTAATTTCAAACATTGTAGCACCTTCACCTCCTCAAGGGTTAACTCCAGAATTAGTGTATCAGCTCGAATTAGCTAAGATTCAGCAGCAAATAGAATTAGCCAAGATAGAAGAGAGAAAAAGTCACCAGCAACAAAGGGCAGGTGAGCTTCAGCAGCAAAGAGAGCTAGCAAAAATCCAAGCTGAGTCGACTAAGTACTGTGCCGACATGGATGTAGAGAAGTCGCGAGTAGAGGCAACGGGACAGCGACTTGGGGCTGGTAACCGTGTTCATGAGCAGTCTCTCTCGCACTTATTGAAACTGGTTCCGGTGTTTGATGAGAGTGGTGTAACAGAATTTTTCACACGCTTTGAGAAGAAGTGCCAGGAACACCAGTGGCCAGAGAATAAATGGGCAGCACTTGCATCCTCTAGATTAATAGGCAAGGGTCTTAAAGCCTACGATGCGTTGCCTATAGAGTCTTGTATTATCTATGAGGAACTCAAGGAGGCGGTTCTGAGAGCATACGAACTACAACCAGAGACGTACAGGTTGAAGTTCCGGGGTGTTACCAAGGGTCGGGAGAGCACCTTTTTGGAGCATGCTCGGGAGCTGTCCGATGCTTTTGGGAATTGGCTGAGGTCGGAGAAAGCTACTACGTTTGACGACATTAAACAGTTGGTGCTTTTAGAGCAGTTTTTCAAATGCACGGGCGGCGACCTGACGTTAAACCTTAAAGAAAAGCAACCAAAAACTCTACAGGAGGCAGCTGAGATGGCTGACCTCCGGCTATCACTAATTCGTGGGTGCGGGTCTGCCCAACGTAGTGAGGCAGGTAACAAGGGGCGTGACGCCCCACCCCCCCGAGTTAGTGATATACCTTATGCAAACAAGTACAAGAGCCATGATACCAAGACTGACCACAAGACTAGCACCGTCCCATTTAAGAAGGGGCCGGGCCCTTCCCAGTCCCAAGGGAAGCCCAAAGGGGAGTTTGAGTGTTATCATTGTCATCAAAAGGGGCACTTTGCAAGAGTCTGTCCTAGCAAACCACCTACAGCAGCTGTGTCTTTGGCCTGCAACATTGGTGTGTCTCCGAAGTCATCTGAGTTTGCCCGGGGCAGTTCGTCAGAGGCTGAGGCACAGCCAATGCAGAAGCACCTGGGAGGCTCGAACCCTGCTCAGGATGTTTTTTGCGACCATAGAGGGCGGGGTTGCGTGATGTGGGCGGGGCACAAGCATGGAGTAGAGGTCTTGCGCGATACAGGTGCTTCCCAGACTCTGATGAAAAACTTGACTGGCTACCCTATAAACGCGGCTCGGGTGGTGGTGGTGCAGGGTATTAATGCAACTCGGTCATACCCGCTGGTGCGGTTGGAGTTGGAGGTGGATGGTGTGGCACGTGAATTGGATGTCGGGATTGTGGAGAAACTGCCAGTGGAGGGCGTCGACCTTCTTCTCGGCAACGACTTTGCAATGCCCGCTTCTGAGGTTCTACCCTTAGTCGTTGCCGAGAGGCCGGCCGACGTGAGTAGGGAAGAGCAAGAGTGGGTCGAGCGGTGCCAGACACAACCAATGGCGTGTGTTGTCACCCGAGCTCGGGCAACTAAAGTGTCACAGCCTAGTCCTCCGTCTTCAGACCAGCGGAGGAACGATCAACAGGAGGAGGCTAAAGCTGGAGTTGGTTTTAAGAGTTTTGACTCGGCGGCTCACCTGGGTGATTCAGTATTAGCACCATTACTTAATTCTGGAGTAGCCCCTGGGCCTGTCATCAAGAGTGACGAGGCTGGGCATGACGAGTCTCCACGACAGCAACGTTATGTACATCGAGAGAGACAAAGGGAGCAGCCCAGTATCTTGGTAGGTCATGCATTGCTCCGGGAGCAGTTAGATCGCTTGGCACCCTTAGATATACGTCGGTTGCAACTAGAGGACCCTGAGCTCCAAACGTGTGCTAATGGAGCTGTAGAGCTCGACGAGGACGGTGATGCACAGCCAGGAGATTTTATTTTATTTAGAAGGCATCCTCTATAGGCGTTTTCAAGACCCTAAACATAGTTGGCAAGATGGGTCCGGAGTAGTGGACCCGTTGGTGGTGCCACGGGAGTGCAGGGATAGCCTACTGAGGATGGCGCATGACATACCACTGGCAGGACATCTAGGGGTGAGAAAAACGGTGGCGGCTTTAGAAAAATGGTTTTGGTGGCCGGGGTTGAAGGGGCAGGTGGTAACCTGGATAGCAAGGTGTCATACATGCCAGAGGGTTGGAAAACCTAACCAAACAATTCCGAGAGCCCCGTTGCACCCCATTCCTGTCAGTGGACCGCCCTTCAGTAAGGTCATCATTGATATGGTCGGACCCCTACCCCCTACTAGTGCCGGTAATAAATTTCAAGTAACTATCATGGATGTGGCCACTCGTTATCCTGATGCATATCCAATGAGAAATGGCACGGCGAAAATTGTTGTCCGGAACCTGCTCTGGTATTGCTCGCGGTATGGTTACCCGCAAGAGGTGAATCGGACCAAGGTTCTAGTGTTACATCTAATCTGTTCAAACAAAATATGATTCAGCATGGCATCAGCACTGTCGTCTCTTCTGCGTATCACCCGGAGAGTCAAGGGGTGTTGGAGAGGTGGCACGCCACGCTGACAAGCATACTTCGATGTTATTGCGCAGAGAACGGAAAGGATTGGGACCTTGGTCTGCCGTATGTTTTGTTCGCTGCAAGAGAAGTACCTGGAGAGAGTCTCGGTTTCAGTCCGAATGAGCTTGTTTTCGGGCATCGGGTGAGGGGCCCTCTCCACATGGTGAAGGAGATGTGGGAGGGCACTGGGCATGTTGTTCTGCGAGATAAGTTGCAACCTCTTGTTCCTGAGCGAGAAGAGGTGTTGTTTGCTAGGCTGTGGCAGTCCGTCCGCATGTTTGTTGCTTCTCCAGGCCTGATGTGCGGGGTAGAATCCGACACGGAGGCTGGAGACGGTGCATGGCTCGAGTTGGTTCCCTACCGTGTGAATCCTGCTCGACAGCCTGTTGTGAAGGCGGAGCTGGACAGCGTGTGGAGAGGGGGTCTGAGGGATGAGGAATGTCGTGAGTGGTCGTTGCCAGAGGCTTTGCAACCTGAGTTTGGTGGCAGAGTCCGTGTGTGTGTTGATTGCAAGAGTGTGGAAGCATTATCCCTGACAGACGCCTATCCATTACCCAGAGTTGACGACACCATAGACCGCTTCGGGGCTGCCTCGCTCATCACGAAGGTAGAACTAGTGAAGGGTTATTGGCAGGCCCCGTTGCCGGGAAGAGCGAAGAGAAGTGCCAGTTTTGCGATGAGCTGGGCAATTTGTCAGTGCCAGGTGTTGTTGTGCTGCCGGAACACAAGTTGGATGTGTGGCATGCTGGGGGCACTGATAATGTTTTGGCTTTGTTTGCAGGAGAACCCTCGCTGTTCAGTCAGTGTCTGTCGTGGGTGGAGGATCCGGGGTAGGCTACCACAGTATGTTGGTATAGCCTCCTGTCTTGGCTCGCGGTGTATTTTTGCGCTGGTGCTTGTTGGCTCGCGTGTGTAGCATCAGCGTAGGGTCACAGGGCAGGAGTTGTTGGCTTTGATTAGAAGAAAATTAGGCTACATCTATAGTAGCCGCCAAAAACAACATTAAAATAAAATATGAAAAAATTTAATAAAAACTCTTTCTTTTTTAATAATTAATTTTAAGATAATATTGTAGCTGAGTACTGAGTGCAGATGATTTTCCCTCAGTAGGCTGTGCTTCTTAAAGCTCGCTCTGGGAGCACAATGTTATGAATTAATGTATTATGTCCAGGAAGGGTGATAAGATATTTTTTTTTATATATAAATGTTGTTGTATTTTTTTTTTGAGGAGACACAGCTTGCATTCCATGAGTGGCAGAATGGCTAGGAGTGGCAGATTCTAGCGACATTCTGCCTGTTCAGATATGGGCTCATGGTTGAGTGTCCCATATCTTTGGGGGGGTGTGACGCCTCCCGGCGCTAGCAGAATGGTTGCGTGGGGCATTGCAGCTCGCTAGCGCTCGCCAGGATGGGGGGATGGGCTACAGTTGTCCTAGAATGATCTGCTTTATGTTATTAGTGTCGTGTTGCCACAGACAGTCTAGAAATGGTCTTTGTTTTGGTCTGTGACCGCGCATTGTATTTTATATTCGCTATAATATAAATGTTGCTTGTGTGAGAGGCGAGCGAGAGAGGGTGACGGGGTACACCTGGCAGCGGGGCGAGCTATCACGCAGCCCGCTTGGGCGCTGATGGCGTTGGCGGCCGGGTGGTCAACTAGTCCCTGCTCATCGCGGCCTCGTGTTTTTTACCAGCTCAGAGCTGGCCTGACACGCGTATCGTCTACATCCTTTGCAATTCTGTCCCCCATACTCGCCACTTTGCATACTATTTCTCTCTCTCGACTTCTCCTTTCTCATTCTCTAATCTTTATTAAACTCAACATCCCTTCTGGTTTCAGCATAGACGTTCACCGTCGGCCAGTCGTATTGTACGCGAAGCTCTCAGATATTTCTATGTATTAGGCTTTAATGAGGTTTGGAGAGACGGACTTTTCCGTGTGTGTCCTCTCTCGGGAAGGTTGTAGACCGGTATATGTCTCCCTGGCATGGTGTTGAGTGATTCTGCTTAGTTATTTAAAGCTAGACTAGGGGTAAGGTTACTGTGTCGTTGTCTCCGATGTGTGCAGTGTTAGCTAAGCCCTGCACGACATCGACAGGTACTGTGGGAGCCTAGGTTGTCTTCGGGTGGGTTTACTTTGCAAGCACAGCACTGTGGTGTGAGAGGGCCATAGCCTATCCCTCACAACATAGTGCTGCCTCTTTGTGTTGACTTCTGAGGGATCGCCAGGATAGAACTAGGTACTAGAGACCTAGATTTATCAAGAGAGCATCCCCGTCATATAACGTAATCTTCATTATACCACCTTCGGACAACGTTAGGCTACGAGCCGCATGCTCGCCCATTGTTGCCCTGCCTTGATACCCCAGCTAGACTTTATTAACCGAGCAGACACTGGTTAGAGATAAGCCCCCATTATTATATGTATGCCACATTATTATTCACTGCACTTTTGAGCCGAGGTTGTTGTTGAGTTGCACAACCCCAGTAGGCTGCTGCGTTGTGTCATGAAGCATTTCTTTAGTTGTCGAGCATTACTACCTTTGCGCAGTCTTTATTATTCGCCTGCCTATTATTACTATATGTCCTAGTATTTATTGTGACCCGTATTCTGCATTATAATTGTTCAAGATTCTTTACGAACATCTTCCCAGCATCAGACTTATTTCAGAAGTTTCCAGTTGATGTTGCAGGACTAGCATTGCACTTTCTTTAATACAGGAGTGCCAGTTATTTGAGTATCTACTGTAACGTTAATTAATCACGTTACTTATCTTTTCTTTGTGTAACCTAAACGAGTAATCTTTTACTGTTTGAGAATAGGCTGTTTCATCGAGCGTCAGCCTAGTGTGTGTGCACCAGTTACCGAGTCATAGGATACCTCGTGGTCCAGGCACGACTCAGGGCGGTAATGGTGTTTTGTTTTCCAGTGTTTAAGGCAGGGGTTGGATCTAGTGTTACCGTTGTTGCATTTTGCCATTATCTAGTCCAATGTTGAAGAGCCCTGTGTCTTTGAGAACCTGGATTGTAACAATATATATATATATATATATATATATATATATATATATATATATATATATATATATATATATGTATATATATATATCAACACACAGTGCACTATATATTCACCAGCTCTCAGACCTAACATATGCTGACAGTTCAGGTAGAAGAGAGTTTTAAGCAACAGGGTCATGTGATATTGCGTCAGCTAAAGTGTGTGTGTGTGTGTGTGTGTGTGTGTGTGTGTGTGTGTGTGTGTGTGTAACAAATTTTGCTGTCTTAATATATATTTAACAAGTATATAATGCTATATGCAAAAAAGAATAACAGTCTATGTTACCAGGGTATTCTAGTAAATATAGAGCATTATTTGTCAGTAAGGATATCTTGGAAAATTATCTCATGGTCTAAACCCTATGTGGATTGTTTGTGGCGCGTGTATAGTCATGGAGTGTGTATGTCTCCCACTTCCAAAGTCTCTGTCATTGTGTATAAACATGGAGTGTGTATGTCTCCCACTTCCTAAGTCTCTGTCATTGTGTATAGTCATGGAGTGTCTATGTCTCCCACTTCCAAAGTCTCTGTCATTGTGTATAGTCATGGAGTGTCTATGTCTCCCACTTCCCAAATCTCTGTCATTATGTATAGTCATGGAGTGTGTATGTCTCCCACTTCCAAAGTCTCTGTCATTGTGTATAGTCATGGAGTGTGTATGTCTCCCACTTCCAAAGACTCTGTCATTGTGTATAGTCATGGAGTGTGTATGTCTCCCACTTCCAAAGTCTCTGTCATTGTGTATAGTCATGGAGTGTGTATGTCTCCCACTTCCAAAGACTCTGTCATTGTGTATAGTCATGGAGTGTGTATGTCTCCCACTTCCAAAGTCTCTGTCATTGTGTATAGTCATGGAGTGTGTATGTCTCCCACTTCCAAAGTCTCTGTCATTGTGTATAGTCATGGAGTGTGTATGTCTCCCACTTCCAAAGTCTCTGTCATTGTGTATAGTCATGGAGTGTGTATGTCTCCCACTTCCAAAATCTCTGTCATTGTGTATAGTCATGGAGTGTGTATGTCTCCCACTTCCAAAGTCTCTGTCATTGTGTATAGTCATGGAGTGTGTATGTCTCCCACTTCCAAAGACTCTGTCATTGTGTATAGTCATGGAGTGTGTATGTCTCCCACTTCCAAAGTTTCTGTCATTGTGTATAGTCATGGAGTGTGTATGTCTCCCACTTCCAAAGTCTCTGTCATTGTGTATAGTCATGGAGTGTGTATGTCTCCCACTTCCAAAGTCTCTGTCATTGTGTATAGTCATGGAGTGTGTATGTCTCCCACTTCCAAAGTCTCTGTCGTTGTTTATAGTCATGGAGTGTGTATGTCTCCCACTTCCAAAGTCTCTGTCATTGTGTATAGTCATGGAGTGTGTATGTCTCCCACTTCGAAAGTCTCTGTCATTGTGTATATTCATGGAGTGTGTATGTCTCCCACTTCCAAAGTCTCTGTCATTATGTATAGTCATGGAGTGTGTATGTCTCCCACTTCCAAAGTCTCTGTCATTGTGTATAGTCATGGAGTGTGTATGTCTCCCACTTCCAAAGTCTCTGTCATTGTGTATAGTCATGGAGTGTGTATGTCTCCCACTTCCAAAGTCTCTGTCATTGTGTATAGTCATGGAGTGTGTATGTCTCCCACTTCCAAAGTCTCTGTCATTGTGTATAGTCATGGGGTGTGTATGTCTCCCACTTCCAAAGTCTCTGTCATTGGACACCATTGCTACACTTTATAGTGAACAATTAGAAATGTGTGTCGGTTCAAGAAAGGATCATCATCAACATCATCATCATCTTCGACTGTTTTTCTTGTTTTTGTCTATGTGAGTGAGGGAGACAAAAAGCAGAACTGTCTGTGACGAGAGCCTCCCCCGGAGTTGAAAGAGAGAAAGGGCCAAAATCAAGGGACGTTCGAGCCAAAATGCCTGGACACACGGAGTTTGAAGCAATTTAAGTCATAGGGTGAGGGAAAGACTGAATCCTCCAGAAAATGTCCCGATAAATAATGGCTATGATAAGCAGAAACTCCTCCAGGCATGCTTGAGGGAAAAAGCGCTCGCTCGTGTGATACCGGCTTTATTTGACCGGCTGTCCATGGCCAAACCACCTCAAACTACTCCTTGTATCAACTCAATCACTTCAATGTCCAGAGCTTGATTCTCCATTCCATAACACTCTCGCACATTTATATTTATTACTCCATATAGTATGTTCTCATTAGCTGCCACCATGAATTAACTTAAGGGGAGATGGCTCATTTTATTTTGATTATTTATTCATTTTTATATTGTTTTATTAATTTCCTCCCTAGGCTTCCATCAAGCTGCAAAAAAACCCGCCCAAGACCCTCCTTCAAGATAAATTTGTAAATTTTTCGATAGAAAAATGTCCCGGCCGAAGGCCAATGTCCTGGCCGAAGGCTGATTTATCTTAAATTACAGGCGAGCGATAGCGAGCCAGGAAGAAAATCGACACCTAAATTACACGAAAAGTCTTAACATTGACAAAGAAATGGGGCGAAAGGTCTTAAAATCACAAAACAAATGGGCTTATAATCTTATAATCTGAAAATCAATGTCGCTAAACATGAGGAAGAAAGGTGACCAGAAAAACGGTCCATCCTTCCTTATCACTACAGCAATCAGTTTGGAGAGATCATATCTTCATTTACTGACCATTTTCCGCTCCCATAAGTCTCTCTTCTACTCAACAAGTGAACTCTGGAACTCTCTCCCTCAATCTTGTTTTCATCCTATGACTTGGACTGCTTTAAACTTCGTGAGTCCTGGCATTTTGACCCCAACGTCCCTTGAATTTGGCTCAGTAACTCTGCTGGCATTGGGGGAGACACTCGTTATAGGCAACCTGCCTTTCGTCTCCTTCATACACATTGAGTTAAAAAAAAAAAAAAAAAAAAAAAAAACACGCACACACACACACATAAGAACAGAACACGAAAAAGAACATATTGAAACCATAGATCATACATAAATATATATAAGGTATGCACATGCTGTATATACATATAAAATGTATATCAAATTAAAATTGAATAAAGCTACCAAGTAGGAGAAGACGAAAGGAAAAGAAAGACAGAAAACAATATAAGAGATAAATAATGTAAGAAGGAAAGGAACAAAGTAGAGACACGGTAATTTGGTGGTTGGCTAATTGTTCCTTCCTTCCTCCTTAATGATGTGGAAAGAAAGAGAGAGAGTGGTTGTGTGTGTGTGTGTGTGTGTAATAATAATAATAATAATAATAATAATAATAATAAACAGTTTATTAAAGAATGGCAGCCTCATGAGCTGAAAATACACATTTTACAATTAATGGATGAACATGAGATGTACAGATATGAAAATGGTAAGCTCAGTTTACAATGGGTGAGTATAATATACTTTACATTAAAACAAGAAATTAATACAATAATTATGCTAGTGCAAAATACAAATTATCATAAATTAACCATGAGAGTAAGTGATTTACAGTGCATATACAATTTTATACAGTACACATTTATTTTACTCATATATATACAGAACATACATATATACGCATAAGTACACACATAAATACGCATATATATATATACATACATATATAAGAACATGCAGTAAGTGTGCACATGCCCGTATACATAAACGCTCACGTATGCAAACAAACATTAATACATACAAAAACTGTTCTGGTAGGGTCAGGTGAGGCTAATAATAGGAGTTAAATCCTTGGGAGAGATTAAATGAGGGAATTGGAAAAGGGTTAATGGGGCAACGGACTGTAGGTCAGGTAAAGCCAATTAGAATGGAATGTCAAACGTCGGAAGAGATCAAATGAGGAGTTTGAAAAGGGTTAAGGCGAAATGGCCTAGGGTCCGTACAGGTAGGGTCATGTAAAGCCTACTACAATGGGAGGTAATCCTCGGTAGAGAACAAAAGAAGAATATAAAATAAGGAGAGACAGCTGGGGGGAATTATAGTATATGGGACATTCTTCAGTGCAGGTGTGTGTGTGTGTGTGTGTGTGTGTGTGTGTGTGTGTGTTTGTTTGTGTGTGTGTGTGTGTGTGTGATAGAATACTCTCAGCCGTGCTCGAGCCTCGAACCACAAACAGTATACACTATAGACACATACATATATAGATAATTAACGCATACATACATACACATATACGCACACATACATACACATATACTGTACATACATAAATGCACATATACATAATATATGCACACATATACATAAACTAATTCCAGCAAATACATACATATATTCTATGTATGGAGGTGTGGAGGAGTGGTCTTGCCACTGGCCTGGTAATCCAAAGGTCCCGGGTTCAAATCCCGATGTATCAATGGGAAGATATTATTGGGATGGAATTTGTGATGTACCTGGTATCAGTGCATTACCACAAGCCCACCGAAACGTCAATAAAATACCCTCATTGTTCCCTGATTAAATAGCACTGTATGAATATTCCCATATTCAAAATATGCTATAGGGGTGCAATGCCTGGTGAGTTATCTGCTCAACAGGTGGCGTTGTGTGTGTGTAAGTGTGAGAGTCCAAGTGTAGGGGGTGAGACAGTGAAGCACGGGAACGTGGTGGTTTCAGAGACGGGGTCGTTTCGGGCCATGAGTGAGCACCGTGCCTCATGTGAAGCCAAGATGGCAGGTGCTCGTTGTACTCTACGTGCTTCACATGTCTCACTCCCTAGACTGGAACAAGACCTCACGGGCTTCACTGTTCATTGTAAAGCGGTGAATGTTAAGGCTCTCAGCCTATGCCCGAGAGGAAGTAAGTTGGAATATAGAAAAAAAAAAAAAAAAAAAAAACACACACACACGCACACGCACTTATGCATACATTATTAAAAGAGGGCGCGTATATATGGTGTGACAGGCCGGCATTACACATTATTAATAATATTTACAATGTTTGGGATAGGACTATTTTTGTATCTGTCAGTTCTTGCCCTTATTGGTTGGAGTGTGTTGAAGTGTCGAGCTGCACGTGTTGGTCTAGGGGCATCTGGTGGAAGTAAGTTTCTGTGTCGTGGGTGAACAAGTAGCTTAGATGCAAACTGCTTGAGTGTGTTGTAGTGGTGGGTTGAAAGTGCAAGTATGCTAAGGGTGGTGAGAGCTTCCTCGTACCCTGGGTATGTGCCACCCAGGATGATCCTGCATGCCCTCTTCTGCACTCTTTCCAATTGACGTTGTTGTGTCAGGGTTAGAGAGGAGGACCAGGCGGGAGAGGCGTAGGTGAGCTTAGGGAGTATGAAGATGTTATATATACTCTTCAGCTCATTCTCCGGCGCCCCCAGGGATCTCAGCCGCCTTAACATAAACAACTTGTATGTGGCGGTCCTGACTGTGGTAGACACATGTTTCTTCCAGTTCAGCTTGTTGTCCACAGTGATTCCGAAGAGTTAGGTGGACTCAACAAGCTGAAGGGGATGAGGACCAATTGTGACAGTGGGTGGAGGTAGGTCGGTAACGGAGGTGTTGATGTGCATGACCACTGTCTTGTCATGATTGATGGTCACATGATTGACTGTGGTCCAGGCTTGAAGACGGTCGAGGATGTCTTGTAGGGGGTCATAGTTATGGGAGGTGTTATCAACAGTAATGCCGACTGTCGAGTCGTCCACGTACTTCCAGTGGAATGGAGTGTCCTTTAGGGCATCATTAATCAAGATGAGGAACAATAGAGGCCCCATCTTTGTGCCCTGTGGGACTCCACATGTGATGTCTAGGAAGGTGGAGATGAAGCCTTGATATCGCACTGCTTGCCGTCTGTCACTAAGGAAGTCGGTCAACCATGCAACCAGGGTAGGATGTAGCCCCAACTTTATGGCCTTGTTGATGATGATGGTGTGGTCAACAAGGTCAAATGCTTTCCTAAAGTCAATAAAGGCAAGAGCGAGGGAAGTCTTTCTCTTCTCAAGATTTGTGTAAATATATTCTAGGAAGCTAATAAGACAGTGAGTGGTGGAGGAGGTTTTTACGTTGCCAAACTGTTGGGGATCTATTAAGTGACGGATTTGTGAGTAAGCCTAGGTGAATACAATGTCCTCACAGATTAGACTAGGGATGGGCGTTATGGCAACTGGTCTTAGTTCATTAAGAGAATGTGGGGAGGGGATTTTGGGAATTGGAGTGACGTATGAAGTTTTCCAGTCTGCAGGGCATTTACTTTGCCTTAAGGAGGCATTAATTATCGAGCAAAGGGGGGTGGCAAATTCAACCGAAAATTCTTTGTATATTTTCAAGGGTAGGTCTACTGGGGTTGTTGATCTTTTTTATTTGAAACTGGAAAGCTTTTTGGCCACTTCATATTCTTGAACAGTTACTGGGGGGGAAGGGGATGGGAGGAAGGCAGGGAGGTTGGTGCGGTCTAGTTTGGGGAGGGTCTGGCATATGGTAGAGAAGTGATTATTTATCAGTTCAGGTGCATCTTCACGAGGGACATGGGAAACACAGGGGATCGAAGGAGTCCCACTACTTAAGCCACAAAGATTCTTAATTTTAGAGTACCACTGACTGATATTGGTTTGTTTTAAATGATGAATCTTTGTAGGGTAGTAGGACTTCTTCGCCCAACGGATCTCCCTTATCACAATGTTGCGTAGGTCCTTGTAGCGATTGTTGTCCGTGTAGAAGGCCTTATTCCGATTCTGCATCAGTCTCTTGATCCGAGGAGTAATCCATGGGACGTCAGAGGGGTGCATTTTGGTCCTCTTGGTGGGGAAGAAGTGGTGGTAGATACGAAGTTGTCCCATTTGGCATTGACATCTTCTTCAGTGAGAACCTCCGTCCACGGGTAATGAACCAACCACTGCCCGAACCCCCGCATTGCAGAGTCTGGCGTTGGTCGGTAGGTCCGGATGACGGGGGTCTGTTGATGGTAGGTGGTAGGGCAGGTGACCAGAACACAGAGAGATGAGTACTGCATCCCACAGGAGGTAAAGGTTCAGGTAGGAGGTACTGCTCATCCATGCCCATCAAGATAAGGTCAAGAGTGTTGTGGTTGTGGGTGGGGAAGTCAACAATTTGTGAAAGATGCAACTGTTCTTGAATCTCACTGGTGTCTAGTTCATTGAAATCCCCACAAACCACCAACTTGGCTGATGGAAATTGGAGTTTGAGATCATCACATGTATCGATGATGTGGTTGATTAGTGCGGGGCCGGTGGGTGAGCGTGGTGGGTGGTAGATCACACAGGATAATGGAGGCAGTGTGACGAGGGTGGGAGGGGGGATTAACTCTCACCCAGAGTGCTTCGATTCCCTCCGGGACCTCAATATCCAGGCGAGATGCACACAGCTGTTTCCAGGCGAAAATAGCTACTCCTCCCCCCCTCCTCTCTGTCCGAAGTTGGTGAAAGAGGTCGTAGTCTTGTATCACGCATATTTCTGGGGTGATTTGCCATGCTTCAGTAACTTCTACAATATCAGCACTAATTTGTTTAACTGTCACAATAAGTTCGTCGAGTTTATTGCACAAAGAGGTGACATTGAACAGTAGCAACGATGGGAGGTTATACCAAATACGGGAAACCTCAAAATGTGCGTATGGTTTCTTTACTGTCACTTTTTTATGTTCTTTTGTGTGTGTTTTTATGATAGGAATTCGCTTGGGGACATTCCTACCTCCTCTCCGGCCACGATAGTGTGTGTGTGTGTGTGTGTGTGTGTGTGTGTGTGCGCGTGCGTGTGCGTATATGTGTGTGTGTGTGTGTGTGTACCGATATAATTACTACTATATATTCATGCAAAGTATACACCAAACTAACTACTCTCTCCTTAATCTGTTCGTGTTATAACCTACGCTGAGATGACCGTATAATTATGTTTTGAACCAGTGCGAGATAGAGAGAAAGAATGAACCGACCGATCTCACCAATGTTTAGCATAATAGTTTTGATAATTTAACACGTTGTTACGTTAGTTTGGCGATATTGAGACCTTTCGCCTCATTTATTTGTGAATACTAAGAACATTCGTGCAATTTAGGTATCGATTTTTCCCTGGCGAGCGATAGCGAGCTTGTAATTTAGAGATGAACCGGCCTTCGGCCGGGACATTTTTCTACCGAAAAATTTACAAACTTATCTTGAAGTCCAGGGGTGTTTTTCTAAGCTTGAAGGAGGTCTAGTGAGGAAATTAAGAAATACAGTATATGAATAAATTAATGAATAGACAAAAACAGAAAAAAAAAAACACACTAGCCCCTTAATTTGGACGTGTTATATTCTACGCTGAGACCTGAGACAAATGTATAATTATGTTTTGAACCAGTGCGAGATAGAGAGAAAAAATGAACCGACCGATCTCACCAATGCCTCCCTCTTAAGCCGGTATCACACGAGAGCTTTTATAGTCAACATTCGATGATCAACATTTCTCTGGCAACATTTCTGGAGTATTTTGCACTGGTATCGGAAACTAGACTGGTGGTAGATGAATTTAGGTGACCGAAAAAGTTTAAATGTTTACCTCATAAGCTGCCAGACCAGTGTTGAGGATAAATGTTGAGGGGAAAGCGCTCGTGTGATACCGGCTTAATGGGACAGTGGCTGTTTATTTGGCCTATTAATTCATTTATTCATATATTTGTTTTAAGTTACCTCCCTAGACCTCCATCAAGCTTAGAAAAACACCCCCTAGATGTACAAATCTATCTTGAAGGGCGGCCCGCCCTTCAAGATAGATTTGTATATTTTTCGGTAGAAAAAATTCCCGGCCAAAGGCCGATTCCTCCTAAAATTACAGGTTCACCATCGCTCGCCAGGAAAAATTGACACCTAAATGGCACGAAGGGTCCTAATGTTGACAAAGAAATGGGGTGAAAGGTCATAAATACCCCAAACTAATGGAATCAACGTCTTAAAATCTCAAAACTAGTGGGGCTAAACATGAGGGAGGAGGAGGACTCGAAAAACCCAACTACCTCCCTTTAAGTCTGCCCCATTTCATCTGGACACTTCTCGGTTGGGTGGCAGTGTGTCAGAGGCAAGATTGAATCCGAATTGACGATTTGCAAGTTTCATTCTATAAGGAAGTTGGAGCTGTAGACGTCGATGTTTAACAGAATTACGAGCTAAAATATGGTTGTAGTGCATATATTAATACAAAAAACCTAATTCAATATACTTTCTATCCATCAGAAACCTACATTATTATTGCATTTCTGTTTGATATCGATGTTTACGGTTCCACCTTCCTTATAGCTTGAAACTCGCAAGTGATCGATTGGACTACGTGACGTGGTCACCAAATCCAGTCCGCTAGATAGTAAATAAAAAACGATGATTTTAAGGGGGAGGTAGTCGCTTTTTTCTGGATCCCCTTCTCCCTCATGTTTAGCGTAATAGTTTTGACATTTTAAGACGTTCGTTCCATTGGTTTGGCGATTTTGAGAGCGTTCGCCCAATTTCTTTGTCAATATTAAAACTTTCCGTGCCATTTAGGTGTCGATTTTTTCCTGGCGAGCGATAGCGAGCCTGTAACTCTAGAAGGAAGTGGCCTTCGGCCGGGAAATTTGTCTACCTAAAAATGTACAAATCTATCTTGAAAGGGTGTTTATACGGGGTGTTTTTTCAAGCATGATGGATGTTTAGCGAGGAAACTATATATATATATATAATATAATATAATATATATTATAATATATTATATAATATATTATATATATATATATTATATAATATATATTATATAATATATATTATTATATTATATATATTTATATATATATATTATATAATTATATATTATATAATATATTATATAATATATTATATAATATATTATATAATATATATTATATATATTATATAATATATATTATATAATATATATTAGAGATGGAACGAATATCAATTTTCACTATTTGCGAATTCGAATACGAATTTTTTGTTGTAAAATTCGCGAATACGAATACGAATAGCGAATATTTCAATCCTTATTTCATCCTTCAAGAGCTGGTAATTATGTTTATGTCACGAACACACGTTAATTAAATTACTATGAAATTAATTACCAGAAGTTAATGACAATGTGAATGTGTAATTTCTTAAATATCATAAATTAACTGTATGAACTAATGTTTAATATAATGTAAGAGTTCAGCGATAGAAAATTTAAAAATTAGAATTAAATCCATTCAATTTTCTATGTTTCCAGTCCTCAGTCCCAATGTTGCCGCTTTGTTGGTACTAAAGTACCAGATTTGGTATATTTGACTCTCTCAAGTACATTTTATACATTTTCCAATAAAATAGTCCATATCTGGTACTAAATACGAAATCAGTGAGGAAATACGATGGAATATATTTTAGTGACATGCTATTACGTTGGATATGTCTGAAATGGCAATATTGCGACGGTTCAAATGTCCAGGTCCAGCACACTTTCGTTTACCGGGCAGTGATTCCACTTTAGAATAATTTGGTAGGCCTACTTTTCACTAGTTTGATCTGGTACTATTAAATACAGTTAAGTAGCAACACTGCTTAGTCCTACATCATTCCACTTTAGCGGCCCCAACGCACATCTACAGTGTTATGTATTCGTTTGTGTTAACTTTAAAATTAAATATTAATTTTTTTTGTATATATTCTATTGGTTTCGTGAACATATTCGCATATTTGCAAATAGCTATGAATGGAAATGCGAATACGAATACGAATACGAATATTGAAAAACATAGCGAAAATTCGGACATACGAATACGAAACGAATATTCGGTCCATCTCTAAATTATATATATATATATATATATATAAAAAAAAAAAAATATATATATACTATATATATATATATATATATATATATATATGTATATATATATACCAAAAACCAAGCACTACCCCCTTAACACTTTATAATAATCATCCCGACATTAAATAAATATATAAATAATTTATGTTCCTCTGTCATAAAGATTTTACATGGATATTATTATATATATATCCTCATTATATTAAATTACGAGGTATAAATATTTACTGCAGGTTTTGTAGTGCACGTTAGAGGAGAATAATGTTAACCCTTAACCATCGGCGCTCGACATATGTCGAGTTAAAGATAAGGTGCCCATATGCGGGCCTCGACATAATTATGTCGAGTGCAATTTTGAGCACGTAATGTGCTCTGAGAGAGAGGAGCGGTGCGAGGAGCATAGATTGCCTCCTGACCGCTCGCCACCACCGCCGTGGGTCGACTGCAATTTATTACACCCTCCTCCACCCTCTCTCACTCGCTACACAGGGAATTAAGTAAGGAAATTACCTTATTTTAGGGTTTTTGCACTTGTGTTGCACGATCGTTGCAAGAGGACCAGTGGTCGTAGAAGGATGGTGCGGGTGTCATTGGAAAGCTCTCTTTACGCCCTTTCAGGGATAGATACTTGTATTACGCTCTGGGTCTTGTTTATGCATGAAAAAAAACACGGAAACAACCCCATTTAGGGTAAAACCACCCGCTTGGCGGGTAGTAGAAGTTACTGACCCACCCGCTCTTATTGTGTTAAGGGGGTATTGGTTGGTTTTTGGTCTATATATATATTTATTATTATATTTTTTAGTTTCCTTGCTAGACCTCCATCAAGCTTAGTAAAACACCCGCTAGACCCCCTTTTAAGATAAATTTTTACATTTTTCTGTAGAAAAATTTCTCGTCTAAAAGTAGAGGCCCGCTATCGCTCGCCAGGAAAAATTGTACACCTAAAGGGCACGAAATATCTTAATATTGATAACAACAATGAGGCGAAAGGTCTCAAAATCGCCAAACAAACAGAACGAACGTCTTAAAACTTCAAAACTAATATGCTAAACATGAAGGAGAAGGGGGTCCAGAAAAAGTGAGTAGGCTACTACCCTCTTAATGCATGAACAAAAAATATATTTTCAGGCATATCATTTTCAGATCTAACACCCCAGCAGTAGTGAACGATTCCACTTCATCACGTACGCTGAAAGAACTCTGAAAGGTCATCACCATCATCATCACCAACTATATTTCAGATGCCTATTTACTAAGAAACATTGAACAATATTTTTAACCTAACTTAAGCAAAACGTAACCTAACCTAGCCTAGTATATTAGTGGACTATCTATGAATGTAATCAGTAAAAATATATTATAACATTACCAAATTATTAAGATATATGTACAGATGGCTATTTACTAAGAAACATTGAACAATATCTTTAACCTAACCTAACCAAACCTAGTATATTAGTGGACTATCTATGAATGTAAAAAGTACAAATATATTATAACTACCAAATTATCGAGATATACGTATAGGTCTCCCTGCTACACAGGATTATACCAAGGCTTCTTCTATTCTGTTTCTGTTGTACCTCTCCTTCCTCAAACATTCAGATCAAATGTACTATCCATATGGTTATTTGTTTATCTCTTCTCCTAGATAAATATTTAGATCAGATCAAATTTATCCATCTGTTTATTTGTCTATCTCTTCTCCTAGATAAATATTTAGAATTCCAGTCTTTGAACTTGTCAGCCAATCTATTACCCTCTATAGGTCCTGCTTGTAGGTGTAACTGATGTATGTCGGCATCAGGGTTACCAAATCAAGTCCGCTATATAGTAAATACATTTTGAAAATAGCTAGGATATCGGCATAACCTCTACAATATTTCTCTAAAAGGCTCACATCTACAGAATATTGCTGGAATTTATGTTGCTAGATGTACCATTTGGCCTCTAGATCAAAGTAAATACCTCTAGATATAGCGGGAAAGTAGCTAAATTGGCAACACGAATACCTTTAGATATAGCGGGAAAGTAGCTAAATTGGCAACACGAATACCTCTAGATATAGCGGGAAAGTAGCTAAATTGGCAACACGAATACCTCTAGATATAGCGGGAAAGTAGCTAAATTGGCAACACGAATACCTCTAGATATAGCGGGAAAGTAGCTAAATTGGCAACACTTGTTGGCATACTAGATTGGGAGCTCCGATTCAAAAGTATGCAAAACAGATAAAGAGCAGCCTGCCTTTTGTCTCTTTCATGTATGTATGTATGTATGTATATACTCAGGCGCATACCCAATAGCTGGGGGTGGCCGACTTGAGACAGAGCCCGAACAGATACAACATTAAAAGTTCCAGCTCTTAAGGTGCGAAACCACTTTCGCGTTCCCTCGACCCTTACTCTGTCTCGTCTAGTAGGTGAATTTTACAAGGGGAGCAGGATTCCTAGGCTCCCGACCCCTTCATACACATAGAAAAAGAATAGTAGGCTACAATACATTTCCAATCAATGTAACCACTAATATACTGTATGTTGCATCTCTCTCGATATTCTATAGCTACTACAATAATCAGTATTCCTCAGAGCTCTCACAGTGTATACCACCTCCTCTACGTAGGGTACGTGATACCCGTCTTGCAACACAATCCCACCCCTATTCTGTGCAACTCTCCAACTCAAGAGTAAAACGTTACTCCCAATATTTCTTCTACTCAACACCTGAGCTGTGGAACTCTCGCCCTGAATCCATCTTTCCCTCATCCTATGACTTAAATTGCCTCAAACTCCATGTGTTCTGGCAATTTGGCTCGAACGTTCCTTGATTTTGACCCTATCACTCATTCAACTCTGGGGGAGGCATTCATCACAGGCAGTTTTGCCCTTTGTCTCCCTCATCCATATACTGTACATATAAAACAAATATATATATATACAGTATATATATATATATATATATATATATACAGCATATATATACATTATATATATATATATATTCTGACATACGGAGCCCTGTATGTTTATTTAAGAGTTAGAATTCAGAGTTGAAGGAGTGCCGAATCACCCAGGCGGCGAAGCAGACCAGCGAGCGAACCAGCGAGTGGGAAACCAGCTCGTCTGCATACCAGCAAACAAGCCTTCACACCTGCGTGCGTCATAGGGGACCCTGCCAACTACTTCGATGACCCGACGCTATGACGATGATCGACGCCAATTGACGCCATTGGACCACGCACCTCTTACGCAACTAGAGGAGCTGTGATTGGGGCGCGCACCATCCCCCGCCTCCTGATTCGTTCCTACACCATCATTGCATAGTATATAAGACCCGAGTAGTGGGCATTCAAATCAGTCTCATTTGGAGTTGGGAAGGTGAACTTGCAGCTGGAGGAAGACGGGGTGAAGTATTATAATGGGATTGTGATTGTCAGTCAGATTATATAAGTGTATGTTAAGTGTGTTCGGTGTAAACAATTACGTTATGTTGGTTAGTGATATATGTGATTGGGAATTAACGTTAACGCTACTATTATGTACTTAACTATTTTAGTTGACTGACTTGTGGACTAAAGCAACTCTTTAAGTAATTGGGTTATGATAAAAGTAATACTATTGTTTTATATTAATACTTGCGAGTTCTTTAATTTTCTTTTAATTAAGCTTACATTGCTGGTAAGAACAAGAACGGTGATACTATTGTCTCATATTAGTAATATCACCTTAGACTAACATGGCTGTTTTAATGTTACTTCTAGTGATTTCCTAAGCTGAAGAAAATTCTATTAGCTTCAAAATATTATTTTTGCTTTTCATATTATTTGAGTGAGACCTGAATCGAATCTATGAAGCGATCCTGCAACTTAATATATTCCTAATCAAACCTCAATGTTACGTGGTTAAGAAATACATTTAACTAATTATTAAATATATATCTAACTTTTTATGTGACTTTGATATTAATCCTGAAAATAATAATAAAAAACTATTAACGTAACACAAGAACCAAGAATAATAACTACATTAAATATAAATAAAAGGACATGATATAAGAAAACTATCTATTCATTTAAAAAAGGGTAAGAGACAGAAATATTCTTACCTTAATATTTATCTTTCAAGACTTGATATATAATTAATAGTCCTTCTTTAGATGTAACTTATTCGGTTCATAACCATAGCCTACTAAGCTTCGGTTAAATAATAATTCTTTATAAATACTACATGACTTTAATTAGTTTCAGTATTTTTCCATAATTAAAGAGTATCAGTCTATAAAGGACACCAAGTCCTAAGATCCAAAAGGAAAGGAAGCCACAACAGGAAATAATTTTATTAGATTTTACTTTCGTTTTGCCTTCAGCTGACTGATACCTTAATATATATCTCTGTGCTATCTAGATTCATCATGTTAACCACTTGAGGATCAAGATACGAAACAATATACAGCATAATTATACAGTATATATATATATATATATGCTTTAGGCATATGGACCTTTTTGTTATATCTGTTTTTTCCTTCCTATATAAATTGTCTCTTAAAAAAAAAAAAAAAAAAATATATATATATATACTGTATATAACAAACATATATTTCAAATCAATTGTAACAACAAATACACTGCATACTGTTTGTGGTGAACTGATTGTAAACAAGCTAGCAATTGAATCTGGCTCATATTGTCAACACACCACCATGTATCTACCAGGCTTTGTGTTAGTCAAGCGTTCCAGGAATTATATATCCACGATATTGTCTGTGACCCTTCGTGAGCTCAGTCACTTGAGATATTCATGTTTGTGTTCTGAAAAGCAATATCTTATGAATTATAATATCTATACATATACAGTATATACTATCTATCAATCTATCTTATATACTATCTATTTTCCTATCTATCTATCTATCTATCTATCTATCTATCTATCTATCTATTAATCAATCATCAATCAATCAATTAGTCTATATATCTATATATCTATCTATCTGTCTATCTATCTAGTACTTGTTTGTAAATTATAAATAAAACCTTATATACCGTGACAGTTCTATACGCTGTGTCAGCTAACCTGCCATAAATTCGGATCCTTTAACATCTTATAGCTTAACCCACTGAGCCCCAGCTAGTTTATAATAAATGTAGCCTACCACCGCAAAGGACCAGCAGGGTTTGTGAAAAAAAAAA
>CM064527.1:23002854-23286954 GCA_032716605.1 Paralithodes platypus
TGTGTGATAGAATACTCTCAGCCGTGCTCGAGCCTCGAACCACAAACAGTATACACTATAGACACATACATATATAGATAATTAACGCATACATACATACACATATACGCACACATACATACACATATACTGTACATACATAAATGCACATATACATATATATACACATATATACATAAACTAATTCCAGCACAATACATACATATATTCTATGTATGGAGGTTGAGGAGTGGTCTTGCACTGGCCTGGTAACCAAGACGTCCCGGGTTCAAATCCCGATGTACAATGGGATATTATTGGGATGGAATTTGTGATGTACCTGGTATCAGTGCATTACCACCCCATCCCACCGAAAAATACAAAATACCCTGTTCCCTTAAAGCACTCGCTATGAATATTCCCATATTCAAAATATGCTATAGGGGGCAATGCTTTTATCTGCACAGGTGGCGTTGTGTGTGTGTAAGGTGAGAGTCCGAGTAGGGGTGTGAGAACAGTGAAGCACGGGAACGTGGGGTTTCAGAGACGGGTTCTGTCTGGCCATGCCCGTGCCTCATGTGAAGCCAAGATGGCAGGTGCTTGTTTACTCTACGTGCTTCACATGTCTCACTCCCTAGACTGGAACAAGACCTCACAGGCTTCACTGTTCATTGTAAATGTAAAAGGCTCGCGCCTATGCCGAGAGGAAGTAAGTTGGAATATAGAAAAAAAAAAAAACAAACAAAAACACACACACCGCACACGCACTTATGCATACATTATTAAAGAAGGGCGCGTATATATGGTGTGACAGGCCGGCATTACACATTATTAATATTTACAATGGTTTGGGATAGGACTATTTTTGTATCTGTCAGTTCTTGCCCTTATTGGTTGGAGTGTGTTGAAGTGTCGAGCCTGACACGTGTTGGTCTAGGGGCATCCTGGTGGAAGTAAGTTTCTGTGTCGTGGGTGAACAAGTAGCTTAGATGCAAACTGCTTGAGTGTGTTGTCGTGGTGGGTTGAAAGTGCCAAGTATGCTAAGGGTGCGTGAGAGCTTCCTCGTACCCTGGGTATGTGCCACCCAGGATGATCCTGCATGCCCTCTTCTGCACTCTTTCCAATTGACGTTGTTGTGTCAGGGTTAGAGAGGAGGACCAGGCGGGAGAGGCGTAGGTGAGCTTAGGGAGTATGAAGATGTTATATATACTCTTCAGCTCATTCTCCGGCGCCCCCAGGGATCTCAGCCGCCTTAGCATAAACAACTTGTATGTGGCGGTCCTGACTGTGGTAGACACATGTTTCTTCCAGTTCAGCTTGTTGTCCACAGTGATTCCGAGGAGTTTGGTGGACTCAACAAACTGAAGGGGATGAGGACCAATTGTGACAGTGGGTGGAGGAAGGTCGGTAACGGAGGTGTTGATGTGCATGACCACTGCTTGTCATGATTGACTGTGGTCCAGGCTTGAAGACGGTCGAGGATGTCTTGTAGGGGGTCATAGTTAGGGGAGGTGTTATCAACAGTAATGCCGACTGTCGAGTCGTCCACGTACTTCCAGTGGAATGGAGTGTCCTTTAGGGCATCATTAATCAAGATGAGGAACAATAGAGGCCCCATCTTTGTGCCCTGTGGGACTCCACATGTGATGTCTAGGAAGGTGGAGATGAAGCCTTGATATCGCACTGCTTGCCGTCTGTCACTAAGGAAGTCGGTCAAACCATGCAACCAGGGTAGGATGTAGCCCCAACTTTATGGCCTGTGTTGATGATGGTGTGGTCAACAAGGTCAAATGCTTTCCTAAAGTCAATAAAGGCAAGAGCGAGGGAAGTCTTTCTCTTCTCAAGATTTGTATAAATATATTCTAGGAAGCTAATAAGACAGTGAGTGGTGGAGGAGGTTTTTACGTTGCCAAACTGTTGGGGATCTATTAAGTGACGCGATTTGTGAGTAAGCCTAGGTGAATACATGTCCTCACAGATTAGACTAGGGATGGGCGTTATGGCAACTGGTCTCTAGTTCATTAAGAGAATTTGGGGAGGGGATTTTGGGAATTGGAGTGGCGTATGAAGTTTTACAGTCTGCAGGGCATTCACTTTGCCTTAAGGAGGCATTAATTATCGAGCAAAGGGGGGTGGCAAATTCAACCGAAAATTCTTTGTATATTTTCAAGGGTAGGTCTACTGGGGTTGTTGATCTTTTTTATTTGAAACTGGAAAGCTTTTTGGCCACTTCATATTCTTGAACAGTTACTGGGGGGGAAGGGGATGGGAGGAAGGCAGGGAGGTTGGTGCGGTCTAGTTTGGGGAGGGTCTGGCATATGGTAGAGAAGTGATTATTTATCAGTTCAGGTGCATCTTCACGAGGGACATGGGAAACACAGGGGATCGAAGGAGTCCCACTACTTAAGCCACAAAGATTCTTAATTTTAGAGTACCACTGACTGATATTGGTTTGTTTTAACACCTTACGAGCGGCCTATGCGGTTTATTTATGTGTACCGCACAGCGGGGTGTTTTTAGCCAAAATAGGGCTGTTTACGTGATCATTTTCATGCCTAAATAAGACCCAGAACGTAAAACAAGTACCTATCTCTGAAAGGGCATAAACAGAGCTTTCGAATGACACCATAACGATCCTTGTATGATGGATAGTTTTCTTGCAATAACCGTGCAACGCGAGTGCAAAAAGCAGGTAATTCGGTACTTTCAGTACATAATTGAGTATGTAGCGAGTGAGAGAGGGAGGAGGGAGCTGAGATTTGTGTCAGTAGGTTCGCCGCGGTGGTCTGGAGCAGTCATACGCTCGATAGTCTCCTGCCACCACTTGTCTCTCTCTCTCAGCCACATTACGTGCTGAAATTGCCACTCGAGTTATGTCGAGCACCGCCACATAGTCCAGCTTTATTTAACTCGACTTATGTTGCTCGCCGCTAAATAAGGGTTAAATGATGAATCTTTGTAGGGTAGTAGGACTTCTTCGCCCAACGGATCTCCCTTATCACAATGTTGCGTAGGTCCTTGTAGCGATTGTTGTCCGTGTAGAAGGCCTTATTCCGATTCTGCATCAGTCTCTTGATCCGAGGAGTAATCCATGGGACGTCAGAGGGGTGCATTTTGGTCCTCTTGGTGGGGAAGAAGTGGTGGTAGATACGAAGTTGTCCCATTTGGCATTGACATCTTCTTCAGTGAGAACCTCCGTCCACGGGTAATGAACCAACCACTGCCCGAACCCCCGCATTGCAGAGTCTGGCGTTGGTCGGTAGGTCCGGATGATGGGGGTCTGTTGATGGTAGGTGGTAGGGCAGGTGACCAGAACACAGAGAGATGAGTACTGCATCCCACAGGAGGTAAAGGTTCAGGTAGGAGGTATGCTCATCCATGCCCATCAAGATAAGGTCAAGAGTGTTGTGGTTGTGGGTGGGGAAGTCAACAATTTGTGAAAGATGCAACTGTTCTTGAATCTCACTGGTGTCTAGTTCATTGAAATCCCCACAAACCACCAACTTGGCTGATGGAAATTGGAAGTTTGAGATCATCACATGTATCGATGATGTGGTTGATTAGTGCGGGGCCGGTGGGTGAGCGTGGTGGGTGGTAGATCACACAGGATAATGGAGGCAGTGTGACGAGGGTGGGAGGGGTGATTAACTCTCACCCAGAGTGCTTCGATTCCCTCCGGGACCTCAATATCCAGGCGAGATGCACACAGCTGTTTCCAGGCGAAAATAGCTACTCCTCCCCCCCTCCTCTCTGTCCGAAGTTGGTGAAAGAGGTCGTAGTCTTGTATCACGCATATTTCTGGGGTGATTTGCCATGCTTCAGTAACTTCTACAATATCAGCACTAATTTGTTTAACTGTCACAATAAGTTCGTCGAGTTTATTGCACAAAGAGGTGACATTGGACAGTAGCAACGATGGGAGGTTATACCAAATACGGGAAACCTCAAAATGTGCGTATGGTTTCTTTACTGTCACTTTTTTATGTTCTTTTGTGTGTTTTTATGATAGGAATTCGCTTGGGGACATTCCTACCTCCTCTCCGGCCACGATAGTGTGTGTGTGTGTGTGTGTGTGTGTGTGTGTGCGCGTGCGTGTGCGTATATGTGTGTGTGTGTGTGTGTACCGATATAATTACTACTATATATTCATGCAAAGTATACACCAAACTAACTACTCTCTCCTTAATCTGTTCGTGTTATAACCTACGCTGAGATGACCGTATAATTATGTTTTGAACCAGTGCGAGATAGAGAGAAAGAATGAACCGACCGATCTCACCAATGTTTAGCATAATAGTTTTGATAATTTAACACGTTGTTACGTTAGTTTGGCGATATTGAGACCTTTCGCCTCATTTATTTGTGAATACTAAGAACATTCGTGCAATTTAGGTATCGATTTTTCCCTGGCGAGCGATAGCGAGCTTGTAATTTAGAGATTAACCGGCCTTCGGCCGGGACATTTTTCTACCGAAAAATTTACAAACTTATCTTGAAGTCCAGGGGTGTTTTTCTAAGCTTGAAGGAGGTCTAGTGAGGAAATTAAGAAATACAGTATATGAATAAATTAATGAATAGACAAAAACAGAAAGAAAAAAAACACACTAGCCCCTTAATTTGGACGTGTTATATTCTACGCTGAGACCTGAGACAAATGTATAATTATGTTTTGAACCAGTGCGAGATAGAGAGAAAAAATGAACCGACCGATCTCACCAATGCCTCCCTCTTAAGCCGGTATCACACGAGAGCTTTTATAGTCAACATTCGATGATCAACATTTCTCTGGCAACATTTCTGGAGTATTTTGCACTGGTATCGGAAACTAGACTGGTGGTAGATGAATTTAGGTGACCGAAAAAGTTTAAATGTTTACCTCATAAGCTGCCAGACCAGTGTTGAGGATAAATGTTGAGGGGAAAGCGCTCGTGTGATACCGGCTTAATGGGACAGTGGCTGTTTATTTGGCCTATTAATTCATTTATTCATATATTTGTTTTAAGTTACCTCCCTAGACCTCCATCAAGCTTAGAAAAACACCCCCTAGATGTACAAATCTATCTTGAAGGGCGGCCCGCCCTTCAAGATAGATTTGTATATTTTTCGGTAGAAAAAATTCCCGGCCAAAGGCCGATTCCTCCTAAAATTACAGGTTCACCATCGCTCGCCAGGAAAAATTGACACCTAAATGGCACGAAGGGTCCTAATGTTGACAAAGAAATGGGGTGAAAGGTCATAAATACCCCAAACTAATGGAATCAACGTCTTAAAATCTCAAAACTAGTGGGGCTAAACATGAGGGAGGAGGAGGACTCGAAAAACCCAACTACCTCCCTTTAAGTCTGCCCCATTTCATCTGGACACTTCTCGGTTGGGTGGCAGTGTGTCAGAGGCAAGATTGAATCCGAATTGACGATATGCAAGTTTCATTCTATAAGGAAGTTGGAGCTGTAGACGACGATGTTTAACAGAATTACGAGCTAAAATATGGTTGTAGTGCATATATTAATACAAAAAACCTAATTCAATATACTTTCTATCCATCAGAAACCTACATTATTATTGCAATTCTGTTTGATATCGATGTTTACGGTTCCACCTTCCTTATAGCTTGAAACTCGCAAGTGATCGATTGGACTACGTGACGTGGTCACCAAATCCAGTCCGCTAGATAGTAAATAAAAAACGATGATTTTAAGGGGGAGGCAGTCGCTTTTTCTGGATCCCCTTCTCCCCCATGTTTAGCGTAATAGTTTTGACATTTTAAGACGTTCGTTCCATTGGTTTGGCGATTTTGAGAGCGTTCGCCCAATTTCTTTGTCAATATTAAAACCTTCTATGCCATTTAGGTGTCGAATTTTTCCTGGCGAGCGAGAGCGAGCCTGTAACTCTAGAAGGAAGTGGCCTTCGGCCGGGAAATTTGTCTACCTAAAAATGTACAAATATATCTTGAAAGGGTGTTTATACGGGGTGTTTTTTCAAGCATGATGGATGTTTAGCGAGGAAACTAAAAAATAAATAAATAAATTAATTAATAAATATACTGTATATATGTATATATATATATATATATATATATATATATATATATACAGTATATACAGTATATATATATATATGTGTATATATATAATATTATACAGTACAGGTATATATATATATATATATATATATATATATATATATATATATATATATATATTAGAGATGGAACGAATATCAATTTTCACTATTTGCGAATACGAATACGAATACGAATTTTTTGTTGTAAAATTTGCGAATACGAATACGAATAGCGAATATTTCAATCCTTATTTCATCCTTCAAGAGCTGGTAATTATTTTTTTGTCACCAACACACGTTAATTAAATTACTATGAAATTAATTACCAGAAGTTAATGACGATGTGAATGTGTAATTTCTTAAATATCATAAATGAACTGTATGAACTAATGTTTAATATAATGTAAGAGTTCAGCGATAGAAAAATTAATAATTAGAATTAAATCCATTCAATTTTCTATGTTTCCAGTCCTCAGTCCCAATGTTGCCGCTTTTTTGGTACTAAAGTACCAGATTTGGTATATTTGACTCTCTCAATTACATTTTATACATTTTCCAATAAAATAGTCCATATCTGGTACTAAATACGAAATCAGTGAGGAAATACGATGGAATATATTTTAGTGACATGCTATTACGTTGGATATGTCTGAAATGGCAATATTGCGACGGTTCAAATGTCCAGGTCCAGCACACTTTCGTTTACCGGGCAGTGATTCCACTTTAGACTAATTTGGTAGGCCTATTTTTCACTAGTTTGATCTGGTACTATTAAATACAGTTAAGTAGCAACACTGCTCAGTCCTACTTCATTCCACTTTAGCGGCCCCAACGCACAACTACACTGTTATTTATTCGTTTGTGTTAACTTTAAAATTTAATATTTAAAAAATTTGTATATATTCTATTGGTTTCGTGAACATATTCGCATATTTGCAAATAGCTATGAATGGAAATGCGAATACGAATACGAATACGAATATTGAAAAACATAGCGAAAATTCGGACATACGAATACGAAACGAATATTCGGTCCATCTCTAAATTATATATATATATATATATATATATATATATAAACAAAAAATATATATATATATAAATATATATATATATATATATATATATATATATATATACCAAAAACCAAGCACTACCCCCTTAACACTTTATAATAATCATCCCGACATTAAATAAATATATAAATAATTTATGTTCCTCTGTCATACAGATTTTACATGGATATTTTTATATATATATACTCATTATATTAAATTACACGGTAGAAATATTTACTGCAGGTTTTGTAGCGCACGTTAGAGGAGAATAATGTTAACCCTTAACCATCGGCGCTCGACATATGTCGAGTTAAAGAAAAGGTGCCCATATGCGGGCCTCGACATATGTTGAGTGCAATTTTGAGCACGTAATGTGCTCTGAGAGAGAGGAGCGGTGCGAGGAGCATAGATTGCCTCCTGACCGCTCGCCACCACCGCCGTGGGTCGACTGAAATTTATAACACCCTCCTCCACCCTCTCTCACTCGCTACACAGGGA
Organism: Paralithodes platypus; assembly: GCA_032716605.1. Classification (NCBI taxonomy): domain Eukaryota; kingdom Metazoa; phylum Arthropoda; class Malacostraca; order Decapoda; family Lithodidae; genus Paralithodes; species Paralithodes platypus. The sequence continues at coordinate 23,010,453 of CM064527.1, forward strand.
ATTAAGTAAGGAAATTACCTTATTTTAGGGTTTTTGCACTCGTGTTGCACGATCGTTGCAAGAGGACCAGTGGTCGTAGAAGGATGGTTCGGGTGTCATTGGAAAGCTCTGTTTACGCCCTTTCAGGGATAGATACTTGTATTACGCTCTGGGTCTTGTTTATGCATGAAAAAAAAACACGGAAACAACCCCATTTAGGGTAAAACCACCCGCTTGGCGGGTAGTAGAAGTTACCGACCCACCCGCTCTTATTGTGTTAAGGGGGTAGTGCTTGGTTTTTGGTCTATATATATATTTATTATTATATTTTTGAGTTTCCTTGCTAGACCTCCATCAAGCTTAGTAAAACACCCCCTAGACCCCCTTTCAAGATAAATTTGTACATTTTTCGGTAGAAACATTTCTCGTCTAAAAGTAGAGGCCCGCTATCGCTCGCCAGGAAAAAATGTATACCTAAAGGGCACGAAATATCTTAATATTGATAACAACAATGAGGCGAAAGGTCTCAAAATCGCCAAACAAACAGAACGAACGTCTTAAAACTTCAAAACTAATATGCTAAACATGAAGGAGAAGGGGGTCCAGAAAAAGTGAGTAGGATACTACCGTCTTAATGCATGAACAAAAAATATATTTTCAGGCATATCATTTTCAGATCTAACACCCCATTAAAGCAGTAGTGAACGATTCCACTTCATCACGTACGCTGAAAGAACTCTGAAAGGTCATCACCATCATCATCACCAACTATATTTCAGATGCCTATTTACTAAGAAACATTGAACAATATTTTTAACCTAACTTAAGCAAAACGTAACCTAACCTAGCCTAGTATATTAGTGGACTATCTATGAATGTAATCAGTAAAAATATATTATAACATTACCAAATTATTAAGATATATGTACAGATGGCTATTTACTAAGAAACATTGAACAATATCTTTAACCTAACCTAACCAAACCTAGTATATTAGTGGACTATCTATGAATGTAAAAAGTACAAATATATTATAACTACCAAATTATCGAGATATACGTATAGGTCTCCCTGCTACACAGGATTATACCAAGGCTTCTTCTATTCTGTTTCTGTTGTACCTCTCCTTCCTCAAACATTCAGATCAAATGTACTATCCATATGGTTATTTGTTTATCTCTTCTCCTAGATAAATATTTAGATCAGATCAAATTTATCCATCTGTTTATTTGTCTATCTCTTCTCCTAGATAAATATTTAGAATTCCAGTCTTTGAACTTGTCAGCCAATCTATTACCCTCTATAGGTCCTACTTGTAGGTGAAACTGATGTATGTCGGCATCAGGGTTACCAAATCAAGTCCGCTATATAGTAAATACATTTTGAAAATAGCTAGGATATCGGCATAACCTCTACAATATTTCTCTAAAAGGCTCACATCTACAGAATATTGCTGGAATTTATGTTGCTAGATGTACCATTTGGCCTCTAGATCAAAGTAAATACCTCTAGATATAGCGGGAAAGTAGCTAAATTGGCAACACGAATACCTTTAGATATAGCGGGAAAGTAGCTAAATTGGCAACACGAATACCTCTAGATATAGCGGGAAAGTAGCTAAATTGGCAACACGAATACCTCTAGATATAGCGGAAAAGTAGCTAAATTGGCAACACGAATACCTCTAGATATATAGCGGGAAAGTAGCTAAATTGGCAACACTTGTTGGCATACTAGATTGGGAGCTCCGATTCAAAAGTATGCAAAACAGATAAAGAGCAGCCTGCCTTTTGTCTCCTTCATGTATGTATGTATGTATGTATATACTCAGGCGCATACCCAATAGCTGGGGGTGGCCGACTTGAGACAGAGCCCGAACAGATACAACATTAAAAGTTCCAGCTCTTAAGGTGCGAAACCACTTTCGCGTTCCCTCGACCCTTACTCTGTCTCGTCTAGTAGGTGAATTTTACAAGGGGAGCAGGATTCCTAGCCTCCCGACCCCTTCATACACATAGAAAAAGAATAGTAGGCTACAATACATTTCCAATCAATGTAACCACTAATATACTGTATGTTGCATCTCTCTCGATATTCTATAGCTACTACAATAATCAGTATTCCTCAGAGCTCTCACAGTGTATACCACCTCCTCTACGTAGGGTATGTGATACCCGTCTTGCAACACAATCCCACCCCTATTCTGTGCAACTCTCCAACTCAAGAGTAAAACGTTACTCCCAATATTTCTTCTACTCAACAGCTGAGCTGTGGAACTCTCGCCCTGAATCCATCTTTCCCTCATCCTATGACTTAAATTGCCTCAAACTCCATGTGTCCTGGCAATTTGGCTCGAACGTTCCTTGATTTTGACCCTATCACTCATTCAACTCTGGGGGAGGCATTCATCACAGGCAGTTTTGCCCTTTGTCTCCCTCATCCATATACTGTACATATAAAACAAATATATATATATATACAGTATATATATATATATATATATATATATATACAGCATATATATACAGTATATATATATATATATATATATTCTGACATACGGAGCCCTGTATGTTTATTTAAGAGTTAGAATTCAGAGTTGAAGGAGTGCCGAATCACCCAGGCGGCGAAGCAACCAGCGAGCGAACCAGCGAGTGGGAAACCAGCTCGTCTGCATACCAGCAAACAAGCCTTCACACCTGCGTGCGTCATAGGGGACCCTGCCAACTACTTCGATGACCCGACGCTATGACGATGATCGACGCCAATTGACGCCATTGGACCACGCACCTCTTACGCAACTAGAGGAGCTGTGATTGGGGCGCGCACCATCCCCCGCCTCCTGATTCGTTCCTACACCATCATTGCATAGTATATAAGACCCGAGTAGTGGGCATTCAAATCAGTCTCATTTGGAGTTGGGAAGGTGAACTTGCAGCTGGAGGAAGACGGGGTGAAGTATTATAATGGGATTGTGATTGTCAGTCAGATCATATAAGTGTATGTTAAGTGTGTTCGGTGTAAACAATTACGTTATGTTGGTTAGTGATATATGTGATTGGGAATTAACGTTAACGCTATTATTATGTACTTAACTATTTTAGTTGACTGACTTGTGGACTAAAGCAACTCTTTAAGTAATTGGGTTATGATAAAAGTAATACTATTGTTTTATATAAATACTTGCGAGTTCTTTCATTTTCTTTTAATTAAGCTTACATTGCTGGTAAGAACAAGAACGGTGATACTATTGTCTCATATTAGTAATATCACCTTAGACTAACATGGCTGTTTTAATGTTACTTCTAGTGATTTCCTAAGCTGAAGAAAATTCTTTTAGCTTCAAAATATTATTTTTGCTTTTCATATTATTTGAGTGAGACCTGAATCGAATCTATGAAGCGATCCTGCAACTTAATTTATTCCTAATCAAACTTCAATGTTACGTGGTTAAGAAATACATTTAACTAATTATTAAATATATATCTAACATTTTATGTGACTTTGATATTAATCCTGAAAATAATAATAAAAAACTATTAACGTAACACAAGAACCAAGAATAATAACTACATTAAATATAAATAAAAGGACATGATATAAGAAAACTATCTATTCATTTAAAAAAGGGTAAGAGACAGAAATATTCTTTCCTTAATATTTATCTTTCAAGACTTGATATATAATTAATAGTCCTTCTTTAGATATAACTTATTCGGTTCATAACCATAGCCTACTAAGCTTCGGTTAAATAATAATTCTTTATAAATACTACATGACTTTAATTAGTTTCAGTATTTTTCCATAATTAAAGAGTATCAGTCTATAAAGGATACCAAGTCCTAAGATCCAAAAGGAAAGGAAGCCACAACAGGAAATAATTTTATTAGATTTTACTTTCGTTTTGCCTTCAGCTGACTGATACCTTAATATATATCTCTGTGCTATCTAGATTCATCATGTTAACCACTTGAGGATCAATATACGTAACAATATACAGCATAATTATATATATATATATATATATTTTATGAATGGAGGATGCCTTTAGGCATATGGACCTTTTTGTTTTATCTGTGTTTTTCCTTCCTCCGTTCATTGTCTCTTAAAAAAAAAAAAAAAAAAAAAATATATATATACTGTATATAACAAACATATATTTCAAATCAATTGTAACCACCAATACACTGCATACTGCTTGTGGTGAACTGATTGTAAACAAGCTAGCAATTGAATCTGGCTCATATTGTCAACACACCACCATGTATCTACCAGGCTTTGTGTTAGTCAAGCGTTCCAGGAATTATATATCCACGATATTGTCTGTGACCCTTCGTGAGCTCAGTCACTTGAGATATTCATGTTTGTCTTCTGAAAAGCAATATCTTATGAATTATAATATCTATACATATACAGTATATACTATCTATCAATCTATCTTATATACTATCTATTTTCCTATCTATCTATCTATCTATCTATCTATCTATCTATCTATCTATTAATCAATCATCAATCAATCAATTAGTCTATATATCTATATATCTATCTATCTAGTACTTGTTTGTAAATTATAAATAAAACCTTATATACCGTGACAGTTCTATACGCTGTGTCAGCTAACCTGCCATAAATTCGGATCCTTTAACATCTTATAGCTTAACCCACTGAGCCCCAGCTAGTTTATAATAAATGTAGCCTACCACCCAGGACCAGCAGGTTTTGAACAAAAAAAAAAATCCAGAAAACACCAGGAATGGGTTAGAAATGAAGGAAAACCCACAAAAAACCGATCCCCTTGGTCATTAAGGGGTCCTACGGTGCGCCCGAAAGTCGGATTTACAAGAGGGGAAAATTGAAGGCAAAAACACCTAAAAACAGGTTTTTGCATGCTCACCCGCACGCGGTTGGACATTGAGAGTTTTCAACCATCGGCATGGTTGCGTGGGATAGTTACACAGTTCCCATACAAATCTGAGCCCTCTAGGTGCCATAGGACCGGAGTAAATAACAGTGACGCAACGTTGTCGTCGCTGGGGTTTAGCGTTACAAACATTGCCGACGACAACGTGTCGTCGCTGGGGTTCAGTGGGTTAAAAATAATGAGGATAATCGAGCTGGTATTTATATAATTTTGTAAAGGTTGACCAGTAAATAGACGTGTGAGATTACAGCCTGTTTGCTCTAGCCACTTCTGAGATACAAGGAAACTAAGGATTGGAATTATTGCCAAAGTAGTTAGACACCGGTTCTAGTCTTAGTTTCCCAGTTAACCCCCAGAGTGCCAGGTCCGTACACATACTGATATTGGATATGTGCCTTGTAGTGCCAGGTCTGCGTATATATGGACTCGTCTTTAAAAATTCGCCCAGCATCTATTACTTTATCTAGCTAGAGAGGGTAAGTAGATACAATTGTGAAAATATACAAGGTTACATTAGTTCTACTATTTGAACATTAAAAGCAAAGTTCTCAACCGTATGTGATATTAAAATAATTGTCTTGTCTCCTTTGCCTTCGATACTGCTTCAAATGGGTGCGTCGCCATAATATTATCTTGATTGTAATAAATGTGTGTGTGTGTGTGTGTTAAGCCGGGTCTCATATGAGTGCTTTTATAGTCAACATTCAATGATCGTCATTTTTCTGGCAACATTTCTGGAATATTTTGCACTGGTATTGGAAACTAGACTGGTGATAGATGAATTGAGGTCACCGAAATATATTACATGTTGACCTCATAAACTGCCAGGCCAGTGTTGAGGATAAATGTTGAGGGAAAAGGCGCTCGTGTGATACTTGCTAAATTAAGTGTTTGCGCGCTTGGGTGTTTGTGTGTGTGTGTGTGTGTGTGTGTGTGTGTGTGTGTTTGTGTGTGTGTGTGTGTTATTATGAATACGGCATTGGCTCTCAACAATGGGGTCCTCTTGAATATGATCCAGCCTGCACAATACCATCAAAGATATGAAAACCGGACCTATAGAAAGTCGTCCTCTGCATGGAAGAAATAAAGACGGGAATGGAAAATGTAGGATAAATAATTTGGTTCACGACAATGGCTGGAGAAAACTAAGCGACTTAAAAATATGTTATCTGTACATTAAAAGAAAACAGTCCAGGATGGGATGGCATCGGCACTAAAACCATTAAAGATACATGCCAGTTTTACATTGATGCATTAACCAATATAATTAACTTATCATTAACGGAAGGTGTTTTCCCAGCAAAACTCAAAACAGCCAAAGTTACCCCTCTATACAAGAGTGGTGATGCCATGCATATAAATAATTACCGTCCTACACCTATTTTGCCTGCCTTTTCAAACATATTTGAACTTGTCATGTATGATAGGTTGCTTTCTTTTATAAACACAAATTGCTGTACAAGTATCAATTCGGATTTAGGAAGGGATATGGTACCGACTTGGCTATTATAACTTTAATTTATAAAATATCGAGTGAAATAGATAAAGGCAATTAACAGGCTTAGAACTATCCCACTTAACCCTTTTTTTTTACTAACACAGATCTGTTTTAGGCTGCACAAACTCGTGTATATATGGCAAGAATTAAATATAAAAAAGACGTTGCCGGTACAGAAGGGGTTGAGAGAGAGAGAGAGAGAGCGACGAATAAAGAGAAGGGTAGGGTAGGGTAGGTTAATTTGGAGATAATATGTGTGTGTGAGAGAGAGAGAGAGAGAGAGAGAGAGAGAGAGAGAGAGAGAGAGAGAGAGAGTGGATAGAGAAAGAGAGAGACGGATAAAGAGAAGGGTATAGTATGTTAATTTGGATATGAGAGAGAGAGCGAGAGAAAATGCACATAGATTTACATATATACAATGGCCACACAGACCTTACGATCCCAGCGAGGTTGTCAGGACTTAATTCTAGTAGAGATAGCTAACCCGAGATTAAGGGAAAGTGAAAAGAAAGGATAGCAAAGAAAAGAGAGAGAGAGAGAGAAGAGTATAGGGTAGTTTAATTTGGATATGAAAGAGAGAGAGAGAGAAGGTTATGATAATGGACATGTGACACAGGCCCTCACACAACAAAGGCGGAGGAGATGAGGTGAGGACAATGATTGTGGTGGAGACGGGCCAGAAGGAAGGAGGGGGGGGGAGGCTGTGATTGAAGGCAGGTTGACGAACGAACGCCGAACCCTTTAAGGGGACGTTATTTGATATATATATATTTATATTTGTTATTATTACCGGTATTATTTAGGGGAGATGTGGTGGAGTGGTCTTGCCACTGGACTGGTAATCCAATGGACCCGGGTTCAAATCCCGATATGTCAATGGAAAGATATTATTGGGATGGAAATGCACTGATACTAGTATCAGTGCATTACCACAAAACCCATCGAAATGCCAAATACATACCCTCATTGTTCCCTGATTAAATAGCACTGAATGAATATTCCCATATTCAAAATATGCTATAGGGAAGCAATGCATAGTGAGTTCATTGCTCAATAGGTGGCGTTCTGAGAGTGAGGGTCTGAGTCTAGGAGGTGAGACAGTGAAGCACTGGAGCGAGGAAGCTTCAGAGATGGGGCTGCTTCAAGCCGTGAGTGAGCAACTAAGCCCCATGCATCCTGTGAAGGCAAGATGGCAGGGGCTGGTTGCAGCTTAAAGTGTTTCACATTTCTCACCCCCTAGACTGTAACGAGACCTCACGGGCTTCACCGTTCAATGTAGAACGGTTGAATGTACAGGCTCTCATACTATGCCCGAGAGGGAGTAGTTGGAATATAGAAAAACCAAAAAATACAGGTATATATATATATATCCTTGCTCGTCATTGATACCTTCACTAATACCTCACTAATATTCCAACACCCCTTCCTGACACACCGGGACCATGGTTGCTATGAAGGTGTGTATAATTATAGATGACATCATATCCGGTATATGCTATTGGTCCTGGAAACACCCACATGATCCTAGGTACACAGATGCATTACACATATAGTCCATGAGCCAAGACCCGAATTTTGGGATATCGGTACCACCCGGGGTGACTAATTCTCTTAGGTGTTTTTAGCTTGCTACATGTCTCTAGTTTATGTTTTGATATGATAGCCCTTGCACATTGGTAGCTTAATGGTCGTTATCACTTCTTGAATAGACATACCCTACCGAAAATTCCGAATTTTTTTAAAATGTCAAATTTGGGGACAGGAATGCCTAAATGTCAACAAAATGCATATAGTAATTGTCACATTTAATACAAGTCCTGTAAATACACACTAAGCATGCCATGGGCTTGTACATACTATTATGGCAAATTACTACTCCTAAATATCATCTACGTCAGACTCGGAATCTGACTGTTGTGCCACCGGCTCTTCTTCAATAGCCTTGTTCTGACATGTCTGTAACCTGCACATGTCCGTGCATTTTAGACCATTGCTGAGGCAAGTACACTTAGGGAGTTCGCATGACCGCACACACTTGCAAGACAGTAGCTGCATAACAGCATCTGGTGCTGGTGAGCCTCGCATCCAGTTGACGGCAAGCTTACCGTCCTCATCTGTCATCCAACCGCAGTCTGTTGGGTTCGCAACAAATGGCTGGCTCTGAAGACTTCTCCTCCAGATCGCAGCCTGGTAGTTTGCACGCAGTGCATGCATGAAGAGGCAGTCCTCACAAGGAGGGAGTTGACTTGACTCTACCTCTCCACGTCTTGCACAGAACAGCTCATACCGAAGCTTGTTTACCTTAGTTGTGTGGGTAGATGGTAGGTACATGTGGCAGGTGATTTCCTGTAGCTTCTCAAAGAGTTCAGGAGACACTTCCCATGAGCGTCCAAGTTCGTGAAAAGCATGCTGGTATGTCTTGTCCATCTTCACCTGCTTGAGTGTCGTCATCTTCCCTCGGCCAGCGAATGCACTGACGGTATCACAGCCTGTAAAGGCATGCATACCAATCAATGAATCACACACGCTGCCTCCCAGTGTGCGGCTCAGTGTGGTGATATCCAGGAATCTTGTCCGGTTCTTCGTCCCGCACTTCTGGAACAGATGGGATGGGATCTTGTGGCACATGCCAAGACACAACACCATGACGTCTGTATCTTCTGCAGTGATGATGACAGACTTGTTCCCAGATTCTGCTGCATGAAGTGCATGGAGAAGAAGGCGTGTGTCTGCTTCTTCTTGAGTTGACTTAAGCTCAGGAGCCTCTTCCCACTGCTCTTTGGTGATCTTGAAGCAGCGCTGCTCACATGTGACATACAGCTCCTTGTCCTTGAGCTTCTCCCTGTGCTGTGGTGCCTTCCATTCTTCTACCAAGAACTTGATAAGACTTGCCTTGTTGGAGGAACTACCGAGTAACTTTCTCCACTGCTGGATGTTGTGCCCAGGTTGAATGTTCTTGAAATGAATTCCTGTGCCTGCACTTCTTTTGGCTCGTTCTGCATCCTTGATGGATGTCTCCTTGTAGATATCAAACACAACATCAATGCGCCTGCTCTTAGCACCTTCATGAACAGCGTGACTCAGTGCTGTACCTGCAAGCTGTGAAAAAGTTTTGTCGTTTCCCTTCAGTTTGTGGACCAGGCTCATCCCATCAATTATGGTAGCAGAGGGCTCGGGTATCACTTCTGCAGGAGAAACATTCCTCTCTAACTCCTTTGCGAGGGCAGCCTTGTTGGTCTTGCGGAGAGACCCATCACCGCTGGCAAGTGCCCAAGGCAAAGGCCCCAGGGGATGAGCCAAGACATCACTCATTTTGAGCTTTCTGTTCTCGGCAACAAGGATCATCTGGCCAAATAGGTTCCTGTCAGCCTTTAAGATAACCTCCTTGGCATGGTCTTGTGAGCGTGGCTTCATTCTGATGTTAGTGAACGTTCTCAGTTTCGTCTTCGTCATCGTGTCATGAAACTGTATAGTTGGCGTATCGATCTCCAGGCGCTCTTCCTTGAAGGCTTGATATGCATCCTCTCCTATTCTGTAGGCCCCTAAAAGGTCTTTGACAACTTCTGGTGGTGCCATAGTCGCAGTTGACAAACTGACAAGATCTTCTTGCTCTGCGTTGAAGGGGTTCAACCAGCTGGTCTCCATCAGTTGAACTAAAGATTGGACATCGGCCTCATCTCTTCTAATCCTGGGCATCTGTAGGTCTGGGTGGCTGAAGTCAGTATACTTTTGGCCTACTACCATAGTCCTGAGCTGCCTTAAGTACCTGCTGCGATACTCCGATGTCAGGTAGTACCTGGCGACAGCTCCGCCTTTCAGGCTGAAGCCTTTTGTGCCCCCTGGTGTCTGGGTGTCTTTGTTGATCGTCTCTTCGATTGTCTGGTCCACAGGGATCCGTCCAAAGGGATTCTTGCTACCGATCTGGACCGAAAAGCCACCTTGCATGAAGTGTTCATGGACCTCTGGGTGTTCAATGGGCAGTCGAGACATCAAGGCATAGTAGTAGGTTAGGAACCGGGCATAGTTCACTTTGTCATAGGCAAAACACCACGGTATCATCTGTCGGATTGCTCCTAGGTGGAGCATCCAGTTGCCTTCTCTGGAGGCTCGAATTAAGTCCAGCATGATCTCAACCATGTCCAGGTATGACATCCAGAATGCTGAGAGGTTGTGTTCATCTCTGAGGGTCTCAAGATAAACTTGGAAAAGCTTCATGATATGTGTGCATGATTCACTCTCCATCAGCTCTTGAAAGAGTCCCTGAGACACATTGCTGTGAAAGCTGTTGATGTCCTTCAGTGTTTCATCTAGATGGTGTATGTCCCTTGAATGGTTTTCTTCTAGCCATGAAAGGAAGCCTTTCCATGCAAGCCTCATCAGTGCTTCATACACGAGCTTGTGTAGTCTCACTGCTCTGTTGTACCTCTTGCCGTTCATCACTCCTGACACTGATCCTTCTGCGATGATACCTGATTCCACACACAGATCTCTAAGACCTGCATCTTGAAACCTCTTTCCTATGGTGGAGATGAGATTACAGATTGTGTGGAAGACGCCCATCCTGATGATAATGTTCTTGAACTTCTCTTGTTTCCAGATAACTTCGGCAGCTTTGGCATAGAGTGCTTGATCAAACACGCACACAATCTTGTTAAGCTGTAAGGACTGCATGATAGCATGCGTTTGTTCCAAGATTTCATTAACGGTGGACATTTCTGTTGCGGGAGCATTGATAGTGGGCAGGTAGCTTACAGTGTCCTGAACCACTGCAATGTCTCTGCGCATTTTGATGTTGAACCCAGTCCAACTGCTGATGGACTGGTCCTCATGGTCTGACATTCGAGTAAGAAGCCAGATATGGTTCTTTGTCTTTGAATCCTGGACTTCCTTGGTAGTGTCGACATACGCAGTCTCAATCCTAGGTGGCCCTGCCCGCCGCCCAACATTGTATATTGGCAGCATTGATGATGTCTGAGTGATGCTTCTTATCTTGGACTTGGTAATCTCTGGCAGGACTTTCTCTGGCACAGAGCCTGCAACCTTGGACTGGACAGCAATGCCATTGACTCTATGAGAAGTACCTGCTCCACTTAGGGTCTCTTCAAGTCGGTCAATGTTATCCCAGGCCAGGGTTGTGAACACACCAGGGTAGATGTTTGCTGGCAGTGGAATGTCATCCTTTGAGCATTCCAGCTTCTGGATACAAAGGGCTGTGTCGATCTCCTCAAACATTGAGTAAGACACACAGTGACCAAGACGATTCAGAGTTCGGATCAGTTCTGTGTTTCCTGTCAAAGACTTTACAGCATTGGTCAGCAGTACGTGCTTGGGTGGTTTTGTCTTGCCACTGGTAACAGCAAAGACCAAGTCACTGCCAAAGGAAGTGGCAAGACGTTGAGCTCTTTCAGAGGGAGTTTCACACTCACACTCTCCTGTCAGCAGGGTGTGCAGGAATTGAGTGACTGCTGCAGGAATGACATTCTGATCTGTATCGGGAGGCCATGGCTGACTCACATCTTGTTTATTGATCTCATTCCTCAGCTGCATTCCTGCTTTGGTTAAGACATCTTCAGAGTTAGCTGCTCTTGCTTCTTGCAGGTCTTTTGCCATTTTGTGTGCTTGCCGGGCAAGGTCGTCCATTGAGAGGCTGCGTGGATAGATTAGAAGCTTTCCTTTCTCATCTGGGACAAAGCGTAGTGATTCTCCAAACTCGGTTTCAATCTTTCGGCGAACATGTTTCATTGTCGCTGGTTTCAGTTGGATAATACCACGGGACATCATGGATCTCTCAAGCCTAGATGTGAGGTTTGTCATAGGCAGTACCTCTGGGTTGGGGAATAATTTGGTCCTTATATACAAGCAGAGTTCCTCGAGGGCTTCTGTCTCAACCTCTTCGTAGCGTGCTTCCTCGCTTTCTTCCTGATTTTCACCTGCACCCGACCTGGCGGCCGCTGGGAAATCATCTTTTGTGAAGAGTTTGTAGCACGACTTGTGGTAGTGACCCTCTGCAGCAACAAGGTCTCTGCTAACTAAACCAAGGATTCTCTGGTTGAGTTTCCTTATTGCTGCTCTGCGAATCTTCTCATCTGCTCGTAGCTCAACACACTGTATGAGTGGCTCCCTTGTCTTTGTTGTTTTTATGTACTTGCTTGACTTCTCGCAGAAGATACATACTTTGGCATACACCCTGCTAGTACTAGGGGCATCCCTTGATGCCCTCCTCCTGGGGTCGACGCTTGCTGATTCTATCTTGACACCCTTGGCAAGGATAGAATCCAGTGACTTCTTCATTGTAAAGAGACTACGACATTTACGGTGATAATGTATGTGTGGTATTCCTCCTTCTTCAAGGCCCTTGGCTGCTTCCAGGACTGGATCATGCTGCCTGATTTCTGCAGCCCTGAGCAATGTGTTCCAGGAGTCCAAATCCTGTGGTGACACCAGAGCATCGCTGTCATCATCAGAGCAGTGGATGATACAGTCGATCCGTGCTCTCTTCCTCGCAGATGGTTCCATCCTGCCGTCAAACAGTCGACACACACCTGCAAAAAATATCACCATTAAACCATGAACAAACAAACACATTACATGGAAACCACTCTACATATGTTTGCTCCTTCCAATAATAAATAATCCCCAAAATATAACAAAAAATCCCCAAATATGAAATAAACCCCTAAATATGGAGAAACTTGAAATACACATCGGAATAATTCTTGTAGAGAATCAAATAAGCTACAAGAACTGTTAGAATATATTTTTCAATGTTCCCCATATTTAAGGATTTATTCTAGATTTAGAGGAAAATACCCAAAATATAGAGTATATTCCGAAATATGAGGAAATTTGAAAAATACCTAGGAACAACTCTGGTAGAGAATATAATTCTACATAGGTGTTCAAAGTTTCGCGATGATTGTGTGATGGATTTTAAAGAAAATGAGGAAAACGCCGAGCGTCACGCTAAAAATCTTTATTTTTGGGTAGCGCCCCTATTGCATCAAAAAAATTAGACTAAGCTACCAGTGCGAGAAGGCTATCATATCTTAATGTACTTACAGTCACTCTATAAACATTTTAGTACCATTCGTGTTTAGTCACCCCAGGTGGTACCGATATCTGGCCTGGCTCATGGACTAATATATATTGTGACGCACCCCAGTGCTGGGCAACGCAACCTGATTGTACTCCTTGGTACTCCACTGTACCGCCCGTGATCTGGCTACCGTCAGCCGCTATGTATATTGAGTGTGACAACTTATAACTATGTTCTTTGTATCTCTGCAAAGGTCTCGTCATGTGCTAACCAGTGGTGGGTTTTGTTTTAAGCCATGTCGAGACCTTCCATTTAATATGTAGTATCAATAGAGAAGTTGATAGATAGGATAATGGGAATTCAGAGAGAGAGAGTGAGTTGGGCTTCAGAGCAAGAGGGTAGCAACACGCCGCGCTGCCGGCCGGGTGGTTGCCAGACGTATGGACTGGTTGGCAGCCTTGCCCTTATAGCTAGGCGCGATAGGGTTGGTAGTCCATTGTTGCCTGCCTGGGCTGGGCCAATGTTGTCGTACAGCACACTGCCTGGAGGTTGGCTGTGTGTTCCTGGACTAGGTTGCCTAGAACCTTTGAGATTCTAACATCCCTTGCTCTCTCTCCCCACTTCTCACGGTTGCACTCTTTCTCTCTGACGACATTACTCTCATTTCATTCTTCTCTCTATTTAAATGCATAACCTTCCCTTGAGGTCCTAAAGGAGTTTCAGCACTCACCTCTCGTATTACTCTTAGGACAAGCATATATTTACATGTATTAGATTTAAGGGGTTAATGTGAACAGCGATCTTCTTGATGAGGATAGTTGGTGAACGTTCTACATGTTCACGAGTTATATGCCCTGCTCATCATCCAATTTGTGACTAGACTGGTGCCATGTGTAAGAGCCCGACCATGCCCAGGAGTTGTCTGTAGAGGGACGAGGACTTAGCCTTGATTTGCATACCGAGCCAGGAGCGAGTGTAGCACCCGAGACTACAGCTCGCTCGTAGTGCCGGTATAGTAGAGTAACGTAATTTATCTGTCCTTGTGTTCTCTACAGTCTTCTCCTGGGTTCTCGCTTTCGGTGCTGGGACTCGTTGTTCCTGTGACTTGGCCTGCTAGCTAGAACACATGGGGATGATGAGTGGGATATATCTTTATTTTACTATGCATTGCAGCTCTCTTTAAGTATATATCTATAACACTTTACAATATACATTACTCACACACAAGACAACACTATTAATACTTTCATGTATCAATTAACTGCACTGTCGTTTTGCTGCTGTGTCCGGAGTTCTGTTGCGTAGGGCGCATACGGACTCGGAGGGGAGACAGAGTGAGAGAAGCGAAGTAGCCTATGCGGTAGTAGGCTACCGGCGCAGTACTGTTGCCTGCAACCTTTTAGTTATTCCAAGTATAGATTCATTATTATTATAAGTGACTACTGTTTATGTTCCTCCCATGTGTATTATTAGGTATCTACTGGATCATGAACATCTTGTATGCTACATGCTAGTGCATGTTAGTAGGGGACAGTTAGTGTAGTGCACGCGCTTTCAAGTAGGCGTGTACATTTGTCATTTAGCATTTCACTGTCATACCTTTAGCCTGCTTCTATTCTACATTATTAGAGGCTTAATATTAACGTAGTTTCTTGAGTATTGCATTTCTTTAGTAATAACGTAACCTATAAATGTCTGAGGGAGTTTAGCCTCATAGCCTACCCCTGTTGTACACTTTCGCCGAGTTAAGGTACCTCGTTACCGTAGACGATAACTCTGTAGGGCGTTGGTGCTTTTGTTGTCTGGAGCATATAGTATTTGGGACTGGAATCGAGCGTGTCGTTGTCACTTAAGCCATTTCTGTCCTACGATCAAGAATCCCGAATATGTATTGCCGATCCAGCCGTAACAAAATTTTGTTACGGCTGGATCGGCAATACATATTCGGGATTCTTGATCGTAGGACAGAAATGGCTTAAGTGACAACGACACGCTCGATTCCAGTCCCAAATACTATATGCTCCAGACAACAAAAGCACCAACGCCCTACAGAGTTATCGTCTACGGTAACGAGGTACCTTAACTCGGCGAAAGTGTACAACAGGGGTAGGCTATGAGGCTAAACTCCCTCAGACATTTATAGGTTACGTTATTACTAAAGAAATGCAATACTCAAGAAACTACGTTAATATTAAGCCTCTAATAATGTAGAAGAGAAGCAGGCTAAAGGTATGACAGTGAAATGCTAAATGACAAATGTACACGCCTACTTGAAAGCGCGTGCACTACACTAACTGTCCCCTACTAACATGCACTAGCATGTAGCATACAAGATGTTCATGATCCAGTAGATACCTAATAATACACATGGGAGGAACATAAACAGTAGTCACTTATTATAATAATGAATCTATACTTGGAATAACTAAAAGGTTGCAGGCAACAGTACTGCGCCGGTAGCCTACTACCGCATAGGCTACTTCGCTTCTCTCACTCTGTCTCCCCTCCGAGTCCGTATGCGCCCTACGCAACAGAACTCCGGACACAGCAGCAAAACGACAGTGCAGTTAATTGATACATGAAAGTATTAATAGTGTTGTCTTGTGTGTGAGTAATGTGTATTGTAAAGTGTTATAGATATATACTTAAAGAGAGCTGCAATGCATAGTAAAATAAAGATATATCCCACTCATCATCCCCATGTGTTCTAGCTAGCAGGCCAAGTCACAGGAACAACGAGTCCCAGCACCGAAAGCGAGAACCCAGGAGAAGACTGTAGAGAACACAAGGACAGATAAATTACGTTACTCTACTATACCGGCACTACGAGCGAGCTGTAGTCTCGGGTGCTACACTCGCTCCTGGCTCGGTATGCAAATCAAGGCTAAGTCCTCGTCCCTCTACAGACAACTCCTGGGCATGGTCGGGCTCTTACACATGGCACCAGTCTAGTCACAAATGGGATGATGAGCAGGGCATATAACTTGTGAACATGTAGAACGTTCACCAACTATCCTCATCAAGAAGATCGCTGTTCACATTAACCCCTTAAATCTAATACATGTAAATATATGCTTGTACTAAGAGTAATACGAGAGGTGAGTGCTGAAACTCCTTTAGGACCTCAAGGGAAGGTTATGCATTTAAATAGAGAGAAGAATGAAATGAGAGTAATGTCGTCAGAGAGAAAGAGTGCAACCGTGAGAAGTGGGGAGAGAGAGCAAGGGATGTTAGAATCTCAAAGGTTCTAGGCAACCTAGTCCAGGAACACACAGCCAACCTCCAGGCAGTGTGCTGTACGACAACATGGGCCCAGCCCAGGCAGGCAACAATGGACTACCAACCCTATCGCGCCTAGCTATAAGGGCAAGGCTGCCAACCAGTCCATACGTCTGGCAACCACCCGGCCGGCAGCGCGGCGTGTTGCTACCCTCTTGCTCTGAAGCCCAACTCACTCTCTCTCTCTGAATTCCCATTATCCTATCTATCAACTTCTCTATTGATACTACATATTAAATGGAAGGTCTCGACATGGCTTAAAACAAAACCCACCACTGGTTAGCACATGACGAGACCTTTGCAGAGATACAAAGAACATAGTTATAAGTTGTCACACTCAATATACATAGCGGCTGACGGTAGCCAGATCACGGGCGGTACAGTGGAGTACCAAGGAGTACAATCAGGTTGCGTTGCCCAGCACTGGGTGCGTCACAATATATATATATATATATATATATATATATATATATATATATACAATACACACAAACACACACACACACACAACATACCCATTATCGTAGGTACACACATACACACACGCATACACACACACACAGAGAGGCAACACACCCATGATCCTAGGTACACACACATACACGGATAAACATACCCATGATCCTAGGCACACAGGTACAGATACACACATACACACACACACACACACACACACAAATATCTATGATCCTAGGCACACACACACACACACACACACATACACAAACATACCCACCCACTCACTCGTACAATCTTTCAGTGTCATTTGTAAAGGTTCTTTCACAAGTTAAATGGAATGTTTACTATACATTCCTGGACTAAGGTACACTCGGATACCATAGTCTGTAGCCCACTCAGAGGAAATCGTGGATCCTACATGTTTTTCTTTAAGCTATTATAACTATCTGAATATATTTTTGGATATAACTTTATTTTTCAATAAATAGTATAGGCCTATATAGTTTTGTAGTTGATTTATAGAAAATTATAATGATAAATTCGTTTCCAGATATACAGTATACTTCCATAATTAGAAATAGTTGCAGTCCACGAATATTTATGAGTGGGCTAGAAACTATGGTATCCGAGTGTACGGTCGCGCTAATAAGTCATGTCCCAGCTATCATTACGTTTGGCTTGCTCTGTGCTGTATTAATGTCTGTCAGATGTTGAATAGGGTGGGTAACTGTAGGAACATGTTTGCATATTTCACTCGATATAAAGAAATGAATCTTAGATATTGCTTATACCCATTATTGATCAAAACATACTTGGGTGCCGGGACATCACTTATTAGCGCGATTGTACAAGCGGAGAAATACCCATAGTTACAATTATAGTCAATGAACTCTTATCACACAAATACACACACATACTGTATATGCTGAGCCACACATGGAAGCGACGCCTAATATCTTATGTGTATAATACTGTAGAAGAGTTGCACAGTAAGCGGCATGTACACACACACACACACACACACACACACACACACACACACACACACACACACACACACACACACACTCTACTACCACCATTATAAATCTAATGTATTCGTCCTCGATTATATTTTATATTCAATTAGGCTATACTGTATATAATCTATCTTTATCCGACCCCCCCCTTTCTCTCTCTCTCTCTCTCTCTCTCTCTCTCTCTCTCTCTCTCTCTCTCTCTCTCTCTGTGAGTATGTAGGTGCCGTTGTAGAGGCTTATCCCTCAATACCTTCACCTGACCTCACCTGACCTGTTTGTATATATATATGTGTGTGTGTGTGAAGGTGTGTTATTCACTTGCTTGTTCGTCAAATGGGAAACCACGCAATGCGAGCTAAGCTCATTATTATCGCGCCTCCTTAACTGGGAATGTATTGCGTGAAATGCATGTTAAGTGTTTGTGTATCGTTGGAATGGCTGTGGATGTGTGTGTAGTCTGTATTTTAAACAATTGGCGACATCTGGAAACGAAGGCTTAGGGTTAATCTGTACGATACCATTCTCACTATGGTACCAGTCTCACCCGAAGGCTTAGGTTGACCAGTAGCTTAGGTTGACCAGTACGATACCCATCTCACCTTGTAACCGATCACCAACCCCAGATGGGACGTCACAACTTCGTCCACTTCCACCAGGTTCCTATTTATACTGCTAGGTGAACAGAGGCTACACCGTTAGGAGACTTGCCCAAATGTCTCTTCCCCGCCCGGGTCTCGAACCCGGGACATTCTGGTTGTGAGCCAGACGCGCTATCAGTTACGCCACGGGGGTGTGTTTGTGTGTGTGTGTGTGTGTGTGTGTGTGAAGAAGGTGTGTGTGTGTGTGTGCGTGTGTGTGTGATGTGTGTGCGTGTGTGTGTGTGTGTGTGTGTGTGTGTGCGTGTGTGTGAGGTATGTGTGGGAAGCTTAGGGTTGAAGTGGTAGTGTATTAAGAATCTCC
The DNA here is from genome assembly GCA_032716605.1 of Paralithodes platypus. NCBI lineage: Eukaryota > Metazoa > Arthropoda > Malacostraca > Decapoda > Lithodidae > Paralithodes > Paralithodes platypus. Next base: position 23,029,607 of record CM064527.1, read on the forward strand.
AGGAAATGGTTAATTCCGGGGGAAGACATTCTCTCTCTCTCTATCTTCTTTTCTATCCTTTCCTTCAACTTTCCTTTTCTATTGGATATGCCATCTCTACTAGAATAAAGTCCTGACCACCTCGTTTGGATCGTAAGGTCTGTGTGGCAAGTGTACCTATGTAAATCTATGTACATCTATCTAGCTCTCTCTATCTATCTCTCTATCTACGTATCTATCTATCTATCTTGTCTACTAGTGTCCCTTCTAAATGTAATACTATGATAGAAGTCAAGCAAATTGGCCGATAATTCTTGGGACACTCATGATCCCCTTTCTATACTCTGTTTCTTTTCAACTGGCGGTAAATTGCAAAGTTCATATCAAGATTTCTGTTATTTTGATGATTTGATAGGGAAATATGGTGCTTATTATATAAACTTGATCTTAATATGATGCAGAGATATATTAATTTCATATTTTTCCATTAATTATCGAGAATTAAGCTGCTAAGGGATTCAATTTACTATCAGCTGAAATGAAACAGAGTATAGTAATTAGTGTCACATTAACTCATACAGTACCAGGGACGTCCTTGTCATATTCTGGCAACTATTAGACAGATTTATTCAGCTTAGGAATGACCTCTAGCAATAACAAGGCTTCAAACTATCTCAACCAACCCTTTTACCTACCACAGCCTCTTCCTAAGCTGCATAATATTGTTTAAATATAGCTAGAAAGTAATATAGCACATGTCGCTGGTACTCAAAGGATTAGCCGGTTTCCAGTCTCCAGGGACCTCTCCAGTTTCTAGTGTTTTATTGAACATTTCTAACATGAAAGGTACGATTTCATCTTGCACTTCCATTACAAGTCTGGGAAGATAGCTATCTGGGCCAGATGAATTGAACCAATTTAAGGTACCTAATAATTTTGCTACCTCGAAAGAGAGAGAGAGAGAGATAATTGTTTACATAGATTAACATAGATACACTGGGCACACAGATCTTACGATCCCTGCGAGGTGTCCAGGTCTTAATCCTAGTAGAGATAGTCGCCCTAAGATCAAGTGGAAGGAAAGGATACCAAAGATAAAGGCTCTCTCCCCACCCTCCGGCAATTTGCCGTACATGAAAACAATTACAAGAGAGAGAGAGAGAGAAAGTGTTGGATGTTATAAAACTCGAGAAGTTTTGGTCATTAGGGCGATCAAAACTTAATGTTGGATGAAAGTTGCAAAATATTCTTGTTTTGTGTTTGTTGTCAGCTTCAAGTGGAGAGAGAGAGAGAGAGAGATATACACTGGCCACACAGAGTTTACGATCCCTGCGGGGTGGCCAGGACTTAATCCTAGGAGAAATAGCAACCGTAAGAGAAAATGGAAGGAAAGGATAGCAAAGATATGAGAGAGAGAGAGAGAGAGAGGGAGAGAGAGAGACAGACAGACTGCACATACCATGCAATCCCTACTAGGCAGTCCGAACTTAATGCTAACATAGAATTTGCTACAAAGTGAAAGGTAAGGATAGCAAAGCAGGGAGAGAGAGAGAGCGAGTTACAGACACATAGATATACAGACCACATATACCCTGAGGTCCTTACTAGGCAGTCCGGCCTTAAGATTATTATCATTATTAGTAATTATATTTTATATATATATATACTGTATATATATATATATATATATATATATATATATATATATATATATATATAATTTTTGTATTTTTTTGTTTTTTGGTAGAGTGGAGGGGATATAATACATTTGGATCCTACTGCACTATTTGTATATTGAGACTTTATTTTTATTTAACCGGGAACATTATTATATGGATTTCAATTGACAAAGGCAATTCGTTTCAACGTAAATGTGCAGTATGGGTTGTTGCCTGCATCTGTAATACACTATAATTTGGCACACACACACACACACACACACACACACCAATACAGGCACACCTTTTGGTCAGAAATTTCTATAACTCTCTCAGAACTGTTTCCCTATTACCGTAATAGTGGTCGGGAGAGAGAGAGAGAGAGAGAGAGAGAGAGAGAGAGAGAGAGAGAGAGAGAGAGAGAGAGATTGTGTGTGTGTGTATGTTTGTGTTACTACATACATACACTAAATAAAAGTTTAACGACCGTTTTGTCCACAGGGAATGTGGTTACAGTCTCACGTCCTACATGGTGGTTTTCCAGGCGGCCCTGTCAAGGGCTACCTCTCTTGTCAATTTCTTTGATTTGAGATCGACCCGGAGTACCTGATCCCATATCATTCAAGGTCTACCCCTACGTCCAGCTCCCCCCATGTTCACAGTCCGTAATTTTTTCACCCAGTTCTGATCATCCATTCTCTCCACATGTTCAAACCAACCAAGTCGGCTCGTGCGCATCACTTCACTGATAATCCTAATGCCCAGACGCTTTTTTAATTCCTCGGTCCATACCCCGTCCCTGAGATTAACCCCACTCATCCATCTCACCATTTTCTTCTCATTCCGTTCTATTCTACTGATATCCTCCGCTTTAACCGGCCACGTCTCCAAGGCATAGGTCATCGTACTCCTAACACACAAGGTATACACCTTTCCTTTAAGGCGGGGTGGGAGCCCTCTCATGGTCAGGAGTGGCAGCAGTTCTGTAAACTTTCTTCAGCCACTTCTGACTCTAGCAATGGAGCCAGCTTCAGCGCCAACCTTCGGCGGAAACCGTATCGCCCAGGTAGCAGAACTTATTCACACATTCCAGCGTTACACTGTCGAACTCAAAACTACCAGACAGGTTATTTAACACGAGGTCTCCCTTGCACACTCTACATTCAAAATCTATGATTCTTGTTGGTATGGGAAAATAATTAATGGGAGGCAATTCATATAGACTTTCCTACCAGGTTTAAATGCATTGAATTTTTCAGTTACAATTTACATACATTTACAGATGGTGGTACTCATGGAACAGATATTCAAATTAGCCTAGAAGCTAAGAATTACAGTCCATGAAACGTATCTGCCAGGTGTAGCAAACCTATGGGCAGATGGTCTGTTGAGAGGACAGACACACTATTGGAATGGAGCCTAAGATAAAACGTCTTCCAAGAGATGATTGCCTGGAAAAAAAAATCCACATTTTGTATTATTATTTGAGCTTATATAACCAGAGGCAATGGTTTAATCCTAAGCCTACCAAAAGAGATTAGATATATCAATCGAGAAGATTTAGAGGTAGAACCTGATATTAGATTGATATCCAAAATTCGAAAATGTATATTAATTGTGATCATGTACTCAACCTTTAACTGTGTTGGTGGTGTAATGGTTTAGGTGCTTATGTTCTGGGTATGGTGTCCCGAGTTCGAATCCCGGGAAGACCATATGCTTTCATTAGTTTATTCAAGTACATTGGGGTTTGTAAAGCATGATTAATGTTAAGAAGGTGTTCCCTTAATCAGACCTGCAGTTTGGAAAGTCTTTCTGTTCTAAGGAAACTGTATTATCAAATCATTCATAGATATTTATACGTTGTCAATGGCATGCTATCGATCACGCGTATATATATAACAAAGAAAGACTAAGATATTACCATGCTAAGGTTTTCATTTTGAGTTCATGGCTAGGGCGCCTTAAAACCGAAGTTGAATTAAGTCAACCTTTGAATAGCGATCGTACAGATAAGTTGTAATGGGATCTAATCCTTCCGAAGAACACATTTATACTGTACAGTCATAGAATATTCAGACTCTTCCAGTTTGAACCTATATTGACCCAGACCGAGAAAATCTAATCATACGGAATAATTAAATTTTCAAAGTTTATTTAATCAAAGTCTTCGGTCTTGATCAACTGTATGATCCTTTTAGTGTAAATATTTGTTCAACCATTAACTCGCCGCGATCGTCATATGACGGGAGAGAGAAAATAGGCCTATACTGCGGTGCTCGGCATATGACGGGCGCCATTTTGGGGCTATTAGGAGTGCTGAGAGAGAGGCCAGGCGTTGGAGGGAGCATAGTAGTCCAGTAGCCAAATGTGATTTATGAGCTTAATTAAGCGTGCATGGGAAGGTGGATGATGTTTTATTGTTGTTTCTGGTACTTTGACATGTCCAGAGTCCAAATCTGCCGGGTGCCACTGTGGCAACGTTGGAGAAAACCTTTTAACGTGAAAATAAAACAAAATGGCCGCCATTCTCGTATTTGTGAAACACAAAATCACTCATAACTTTGGTATTAGTTGTGCTAGGAGGGAATTCTTGGTGTCTATACCCATGTTTTGGGGGGTAAGGATTCCAATACCGGTAACACAATTATTCAATGTGTTGCATAAATATTTAGAATGGGTTCAATTGATCACTAAAATAGCATAGCATTTTATCAAATTATTCATGTTGCATATACCGTACTATGAATGTGAACTAGTTCACAAGGTGATTAACTTGACAAAATATTGATATGTGGTGATGGTTCTATTTATGTGTGATTAATTCCATATAATGAGCATTCAAGGCAGGTGATGGCCTATGTTTCAAAATGAGTAGTAGATATGATTCAAAGAATATGTATGTTAATAATATGTGAAGGTTTTCTGACCCTGAACTTCTCTTTTTCACAGGTTGAAATAACAGCATAAACACAGCATGTCTTTATCAATGGCTAATGAGAAAGCGTGTTTCTTTGAATATGATAACAGTTCGTCTCAGCTTTTAAACTGTGGCCCTTCTACAATAGAAAACATACAGAAATTTAGTGCAAAACGAGGTGATGGTGTGGCAATTAAACTTGCAGGGTGTCACTCATTAGATGTCACAAGAGTTGTGTCAACATTTATACATCTGAACAACACATTAAGAGATACCTTGCAAAGTCAAATAAAGTAGAGTCTTCTGATACAAATAATCCAGTTCCTACTAAAAAGCCAAGACGATCTGACACATTACTATTCACATTCACACAACACTGCATATTCTGTGGTAACATATGCCTACAGCGCAATCCTCGCCATACAGATAGATGGAGGAAGATGGTGTGAAGCCGAACTGCAGATGGCATGAAAGAGCGGATACTCAAAATATGTTAATTGCATGGGGCTTCCCTAGGAGATGAAGTCTGATTGTGAGTTCAAGGTGCCCTACCAGATCTCCATGCGGCAGATACGCAATATCATTCCAATTGCTACAAAGTGTTTATGAACCCCAAGAAAGCTGAAATTTGCTGCCAATGGAGTAGGTGACCCAGCATTTGATGACTTGATAAGAGAAATGAGCTGTGACGAAAGCCGAGTATGGAACTCACTGGAGGTGGAAGCCATCTATATGGGGTATGGAGGTACTCAATTCAAGCGCAGGACTCTAATCATGAAGTTGGTTGATCACTTCGGCAAAGACCTACTGGTGTTATCGGGACAAGGTATTGCCACTCTTCTAGTGTTTCGTAGCAAAGCTCCTAAGCTGATGAACCTTGAGAATGACGACGAAGATGTTGATGTATTACGCATAGCAAAGTCAATTGTAAATGAATGTGCAGATAGAAGATCCAACAATAACACCTACGACTCCCGCTTGTCTTTTGAAGAAGCCTCTGAGGTATGTAGCCCCGTACTCCTCAGGCTGCTTGGAGAACTGTGTCCTAATCTTGAAAACAAATCCAGTGCCATTCTGATACGGAATATTGTTACCAGTGTACTAACAAATAGGACGACAACATTGCAATTGGTCATCGGAATCTTACTGAGGTAGAAATCACTGATTGAACAGTGTTATGAATTTGGTGTGACCTGTTCGTATGACGAAGTCCTACATTAAAAAAATCTGCTGTTTATGCTGCATCCTATGTTAAGAAACTAAATGGACTGAGGAGCAGTGAACGTAGACTGATTCAAGCTGTTGTTGAAAATTTTGATGTGACTATCTAATCACCAAATGGTCTCAAGTCAACACATTTTCTCGCCCTCCTCTTCATGCAGCTCCAGGAACATTGTCATTTGAGTGATGGATTAAAGAACACAACAATCAAGAGACTTCAGAAGGATCAGCTCAAGGATGATGTGGTGCAACCATCAATGTTCAACGCTACCATGGTCCTGCAAAACCTTAGATGCCCCAAACTTATGTACAACAACCTATCCTCCCTTTAAGAATCCTTGCTGCTCAAGTATCAATCACAACATTTGGACCATGCATTCCTGAAGAAGATATCGCAAGCGGCTCTATGTCCAGAATACAATGGATTTAACACCCAGGTAGCCCATCAACAAGGACACATATTCAAACTATTCACCGAAGCCATATACACACCTCTGATTGACATGAAACCCTCCAATCTAGATACGATAATGACGGCCATGGTGGAATCACAATAAATATCCATGCAAGCACGGAACCATCCCAATTGGTCCATGGCAGGCCCACAGGTCAAGAGCAGCCATTCCAAAGACTCTATTTGGCTCTCTGGTGTTCCGTAGCTACCAAGAGGTTGAAATGGGCCAAATAGGATGAACTGTGGCCCAGACTTACATCCTCCTCCTCTTAGTCACCTCTCATGACACACAGTAGACAAATGGGGCATATTTTTATGTTTCCTTTATCTTACCCCCTTATTATTACAGATTATTACAGTATTTTTGGTCTGAGAAAATTATGACTTTTGATTACACATTGTGATAATTAGATATTAGAAGAGTTACTGGTACCCGAAATGTTGTTTATTGTGGACATCAAAGCATGTGATACTGTGTGGTCATAGAAAGTATAAATTGGTCTACAAGGAATACAAAATGGCATTACACGTCCTAATGGTGGCGCTTCAGGCAGCCCTGTTCAGAGGTGCCTAAAAAAATTGACAAGTGAAGTATCTCTGAACAGGGCTGCCTGGAGTGCTAGCAGTAGGACGTGAGACCGGAACCGCACTACGTGTGGAGTACTCGGTCTTTGAATTTATATATGTAGGTATGTATGTATATTAGATATTGGATTACTGATCAATATTTACTCAAAGTTTACCTAAAATCATGGTTGATAGATCATGTCATTAAGCAATAGAACTATGCTGCAAATTATGATTATAATGAATTTCTTGACCCTCAAAACATGGGTTAAGACACCAAGAATGCCCTCCTAGCACAACTAATAACAAAGTCAGGAGTGATTTTGTGTGGCACAAATACAAGAATGGCGGCCATTTTGTTTTTTCGTGTTAAATAGTTTTCCCCAAGGATGCCCGAGTGGCACCCGGCAGATTTGGGTTCTGGACATGTCAAAGTACCAGAAATAACAATAAAACATCATCCACCTTCCGATGCACGCTCTTCTGGATTTCCTCCGGACTATAGGGGGGGCTCCAACCGCTCGCCACAGCATGCAGGCACACACCGAGACCTGAGATACGGCTGTGTCACTCAAGTACAGTGTCTCGCACAGCAAAAACAGACAAAATTGCCCCTACTTTATAGATTTTGGCCTTCGGTTGCTCGATCGTTGCAAGATAACCAGATGTCGTACAGGGATGATTCAGGTGTCATTGGAAAGCTCTATCATTATACTTTCACGGATATATAATTGTATTACGCTCTGGGCCTCACTTATACCGGTACATGAAAAAGACCATAGAATGAAGGTACCGTAATTTTCGGCAATTAGACCCGCCTGGCGCTAAGGTGATGTAAACAAGATAGCCTACATGAGCTAATATATATTACAATTATATACTGTATATATATATATATATATACATATATATACCGTATATATATATATATATATTCTTGGGTTCCACATAAATTTATCTATATATCTAAGGCCAGATGGCACGAACAACCCTCTTCCAGACCATCCTGTCCCCAGACAACACCCGTGCTTCCTATTAGCCCATCCCCCTCTCCCCCATACACATCTCCACTCCATTCTCAGACTGCCCATTCCTCTAACCCTTTCCATCTCACTCTCATTAGCCCTCTTTGCCATCCGCACTCTCTCCATTCGCTCCATGTGACCATACCACCTCAATACATATCTTCCGTTATTCTCCACAACATCTACCTCAACATATGAATATTTTATTCTAGCTTTAATTAGACAATTTGATGCATCACACACAGACAGAGTAGTTTGGATTGCAAGGCAAGTGAGTGAGGGAGGATGAGAAGGGGTAGGTGGTGTGGATATTGGTATGGTGATGGCCTAGCAATGGTGTGTGAGGGAGTCCTGGGGGACTCAGAGGAGTCGGGTTGCTTGAACTCCTCGTCCTCCATGGCCCTCTTGCGCACTGCAGTCCCCTTCATAGTGTGGGGCTTCGAGGTCCTCTTCCTGCACTGACCAGTCCCCGGCCCTGAATGGCACTGCCTACGCCCTCTTCCCCCTGATGTGTGAGTCAGGGTCCCCGGGCTCCCCAGAAGAGTTCGGGTGCATCTCCTCCTCCACTCTTCCCCTATAGGTTAGGGTTGTCTGTGGTGTTGGGCGGTCCCCCTGTGATAGGGGTGTCTCTGGTGATAGCTGTCCCCCTGGTATCTAAAATGGGTGTGGTTCCCCTATAATAGGGGTGTCCCTGGTGATAGCTGTCCCCCTGGTATCTGAAAGTGGTGTGGTCCCCTTGTAATAGGGGTGTCTCTGGTTATAGCTGTCCCCCGGGTATCTGAAAAGGGTGTGGTCCCCCTGTAATAGGGGTGTCTCTGGTGAAGGCTGTCCCCCTGGTATCTGAAAGGGATGTTTCCGAGTGGATGGGACTCGATAGCCTTGGTGGGCAACCTACAGTATCTAGGGGAAAAAACCCTACACAAATTAGCAATGGGCGACACGCTAATCGGTGCCACTTACAGGTGGCGATATTCATAACATACAACAACAACAACAACCACATCTCATGTACTTCCTAGTTAGTCAGTCTGTCCATCCACGTGACTCCACAACCTTCCCTTAGATACTCATTTCGGTCAAGGTTATCATCTGTCTCCAATTCAGATACCTCAATAATTATGCCATATACCTGTATATAATCTTTATGACCCATACATCATTCTTATATATGGCATTACCATCGGAAATTAGTATTTGCACATTATCCAACAATGTTAGGATATGACACCCCAAAACCATATTTTGTCATTAACCTAACCTAACCTGGGGGATGCCACCCTCAGACCCATGCTGGTCTTACCATTGATGTAGAGGTTGACAAAATACTAAAAATACAGTGGAAAATGAAAAAAACAAAAATTTCTCCACTGATTCAAGATGGCCGCCTCTCTTGGTTCCAACCTTATTTAACCTGTACAATCCCAGCGACGGCAGAGAGCCGTCAGTAGATAAATCACCCCTGTTCCAGCGACGGCTGCAAGCCGTCAGTAATATACGGTCCTTGTAACTGCCAGTATCAGGCAGTGCCTGGTACCACGACGTTTGAGCACTGCTCTAAGACCTTGGCAACACTTCTTAGGTTGGCTGCAAGATTCCACAGGCTAGGAGAGGCAGTATTCCTCCATCTTTTGAGGTGGCAGGTTGTTATATCTTGCCTCTGAAGCCATTTTGGCCACATTGCTTGTGACTGGGGGGTACATTTATGGTAGTACCCTATGATGCAGTAGGGGTTAACCCACTAAGTCTAATGAAATAATATGTATTTCCGATGGTAATAAACTATATAGGAATAATATTTGGGTCATAAAGATTGTATATATGACATAATTATCGAGGTACCTGAATGGAGACAGATGATAACCTTGTCCCTCATTTTGACTGTTCTCACTCTTGACTTGTGCCCCTCGAACTCTTTTGATAACATTATATCCTAAGTGTGGATTGATTCGATGAAAAATTTCAAAAAGAAAATTGAAGGATGTTTGTTATCAAATTAAGTGAGTTAAGGAAATACGAAACTAATACCACCTAATAGTCTAAGCAATGAACGATTTAGGTTGGACAAAAATGTTATCAAAACTTTCTCACCTGAAATGACTTCATTGGTGATGTGCCTTATCAGAATAAAAACCCCACCCGAATCTACTCATGGGAAACCTCGTTTTGGCCTCAAATCCAAGATGGCCGACATTGTATGGGTGCAAAACTTAAAATGGACCAAATTTTGTAAAGAAACAACATAGAAACACTTTTAGTGTGTCATTTTCAACTAATTTGAGGACCCCTATTCGTTTAGTGATAGTTATAAGATCGTTAGATATCAAGGTCAAGGTCAAAGTTAAAATTTACCGAAATTGTATGCCGAGTTATACCAAAATTATATTTATTGATGAAATATATTGGTTTTTATTGCCCTTAAGATGCTCATTAATTTAGCAATAGTTTTGAGGTGAGTGGATATCTAGATCATGTGATAAATTCAAGGTCAAGGTCAAAATTGATCCTAATTTGACCCTGAATTTGATCAAAATTATGCATATCGACTCAAAAGTACATTGGATGTATCATTTTCAACTGACTCTTTCAAGATGTCCATTCATTTATTTGTGAGATCGGCATCGAGCTCATAATCATAGCCAAATTTAACCAAATAATAAGAATCGAAACAGATTTTGTGACCTTGCAGTTAAATTATTTTGAACCTCGTGTTAAAGTGTCTAACAACAAAGTTCACTATTCCTGATCATATAAATCATATTGTATGTGTGATAATAATTCAAGGTCACATTGCAATGTCAATCCATCGTATTATTCAGATCTACATCCAGGTCATCATCATCCTGATTCTCCACCTGTAGCACATTCATGCATGTGATTCCCCTGCATTGGCCACAAGCTGGTATACACTGTAGTCCATTCTTGTGACAGGTACATGTTTTTTTGTCACACTGACCACCGCAATTGCATCGAATTATCTTAAGCAGTCGCTCTAGTGCTGCTGGCTGAGTCATCCTGATAGGTACAAGACCACCGGGAGTGGCTTTCCAACCCCAAACTTCAGAGGCGATATCGTTGCCACGCCATCCCTGCACTTGGTGATAAGTCCGATGGCTATGAAAGGTGGCTGCGTCATTCGTTGGTGGAAGCTTTTCTGGAGAGACATATTGTGTAGAAGTAGCTACCTTCAATAGGAACTTCGTCATTCTTGCTGCGTTGAGGCTTAGTGATGTAGCGCACCCATATATCTCCAGCATGGCATCTTCTCCTGCCTGTTCGATGTCCTGTTTCGATGAAGACGGAGACATACAAACGGTGGCTGACTTGTTCAGTGCTGCATACTTCATGAGAACAGTCACTTTGCCGATTCCATATGGTCTTGATGTGGTATCACACCCACTGAAGGCGTGCAGGAAGAGTAGACTTTCCGAGAGGGCAGGATCCAGTTTCTTTTTCAACGTAGTGATGCACACCGTCTTTTTTGCGGTCACCATGTACAGGTTATCACTGTTTTCTGTGTGTTACGACCTGGCACTCGGGTACACAAGGGCTCTCAATCAGGACTCGAATACGGCTCGCTGCCACAACGGAAACACATGACCCCAACCCCTGAATACTGCCAGCCGAACAAAAAAAAACCAATACCCTCCAGAGTTCAATCTGCTATAACGGGGTATACAAGAACTCGGTACTAGTGTTCAACAACAGACTAATAAAGAGACAGGAATTATCTAGTCTGGTCAACAATCAAACAATGAAGTAAGAAACAACAACACCAAAGAATAGTGTTGGCCGAAGCCGAAGTAATCCACCCTTGACTAAGAACTTAAGAAGTCCTCCACCCTCTACTTCGGATCGGCACTATTACGTTACGTTAATTAATAGTCCTTAAGCATCGAGCAAGGAATCTTCTGAAAAAAGTTAGATGCTTCTCGGATGTTCGTAAGAAGTACATATCGGATTTTGAACAGTAATTCAATAAGCAAAAACACTGGCAATTAAATACTATTAAAGGTTTAAATTGGCATAAGAATAATTAAAAGAATATGCAATAGTAAATGGCAAACATTAAAAAGAAGTACTCCGCAAATGCAACGGCAATAGCCTACTCGGATTGTGCTCGTGGGCCACTAATCACTAAAGTAGCCAAGCGTGCAACACATGAAATCAATAGTGCATAAACAATATCATACATAAGGAAAGCTTCAATACTATTCTGTATCTACTAATCGAGTAAAGTCTAGCTGGGGTACTGTGGGCAAAAGGTAGCAGTGACTGAGCAAAAACGGCTCGTAGCTTAGCGAAGTCCTCACAACTGTTTAAAGTATTACGTTAAAACTAACAAGTGCACTTTGAGAAATCCAGATCCCTTGTATCTGGTTTTCTCCCGGCTCCTTGACAAAGTAAAAACAAACTGTTAATAAAATACAGGGTGGTTAGGCTCTTGCCCTCACGCACTGTAAATTATTAACTCAACACAGTCAGCCGCGAAGACAACCTAGGCTTCACTGAACCGAAACGAGTATGCAGGTTTATCGCTTAACCACTGCATCAAACAACAACTCATAACACAGAAAAGCCTTACCCCAGTCTAGCATTACCTAGACTAGCAGAAAACAGGAATAATAATAATAACACACAGGGAAATGCATATACAAGTGCAACAAACATAAATCAATCCTATTCTAAGTTAACCCTTCCAAAATAGGCTATCTAATAGGCATGTATCTCGTGAGAACTCAAGCGATAATACGTTGGCTGACTAGCTCTGCACCAACGGGACCATGGAAGTTAAACAGGCAGGGAAAAGAGGAGATAAGAATGTAAGGTAGTAGAGAAAGTTCACATCAGTCAGAAGAATATATATAGTTAGCAAGGGAAATGAGAAGTCGCTCTGCCTAATGAGTTCTGATCAAAAAATGGCTAGACTTCCCTTTTTATACTCGGCCCTCTAGTGAGCCCACTGACAATCATTACGTAATTTCTCTCTCTCCTCTCGGATAGACAAAGGCTCCCCTAGCACTGAGGGGAGGGGGAAGGGGGGAGTGCTAGTGAGTTAGGCCCACCTCCCGCAGGGCGCACCCACTGACCCCCAACGGCGGCTGTTTCTCTACCCATCATTACAAATAAGTTTTACACACAATACTTATAACTAATGATATAAAATAGAACTCGTTGACTCAGATGAAAACAAAATACATATTCATAATACTTATAGTACAACGGCTCACATGAACTAAGTTAGGAAACTCTACATAGACTACAGCCAAAGTTCCTGCCCTGACGATCCTAGCGAGAGTGGGGCATGACTAGGCGTTCTGTACAGCATGCTCACACTGGACATGCGTCACATGTGGCATCGGCATGATGTATCATCAACTGAAATACATCGGAATCTTCTGCGACAACGGCTGTTCGACTGTATCATCAACCCGAGGAAGAGGATATGGGTTAGTTGGAGTCAAACCGTTTAACCTACGGAAATCAATACAAAAGCGTACCTTGCCATCTGGCTTAGGCTGCAGTGTTACGGGGGAAGTCCACTTAACTGTGCCTTTCTCTATCAACCCTCTACCGCGCATATACTCCAACTCATCCCTCAGAGCTGGTAGTTTTATGGGGGGCACACGGTACGGGATTGACTTAAAGGGTAGATGGTCCCCCACGTCAACATCATGCATAGCCTGAGTAGTGAGGCCTGGGTGTTCAGCAAATACAGTGGGGTATGAACCGAACAACTGACGGATAGCATCAAACTGCGGCTCAGGCAAATGAGCTATAGCCTCATCAGCCCTTAGGCTCGAGTTCCCCGCCCACTGATCCGCTGAAACATGTTGATCCCAGCTATCCTCCTCTGAAGCTTGACTGTCCCCCTCTCCTTCTCCACCACGGCCACAACAAGCCACCACAGGGACAGTGAGAGACTCAGAGGGGGGCCACACATACTCTTTAACCCTTAATTAGCAGCGAGCAACATAAGTCGAGTTAAATAAAGCTGGACTATGTGGCGGCGCTCGACATAGGTCGAGTGGCAATTTCAGCACGTAATGTTGCTGAGAGAGAGAGAGACAAGTGGTGGCAGGAGAGTAGCGAGCGTATGACTGCTCCAGACCACCGCGGCGAACATACTGACACGAATCCCTGCTCCCTCCTCCCTCTCTCACTCGCTATATAAGGAATTGTATCGGGAAAGTGGCTAATTACATGCTTTTTGCACTCGCGTTGCACGTTTATTGCAAGAAAACTAGCCATCATAAAAGGATCGTTATGGTGTCATTCGAAAGCTCTGTTTATGCCCTTTCAGGGATAGATACTTGTTTTACGTTCTGGGTCTTATTTAGGCATGAAAATGATCACGTAAACAGCCCTATTTTGGCTAAAAACACCCCGCTGGGCGGTACATATAAATAAACCGCATAGGCCGCTCTTAAGGTGTTAATAAGGTTCACGTGACATAACTGGTTCTTTTTCCTCCTGTCTGGAGTGGCAACAAGGTAATCCAAGTCTGAAATTTGTTCTACAATTTTATAAGGTCCAGTGTACTTCGCAGAGAGGGGGTTACCAACCAAAGGCAACAAAATGAATACCTCTTCTCCTACAGTGAACTTCCGGAGCCTCACTTTGCGATCATACCTGTCCTTCATCAAAGCTTGTGATTCTGTCAAATTTCTACCTGCCATCTCCAGACTCTTAAGCATGCGCTCACGGCTTTCAAGCACATACTTTAATAATGGACAAGGCTGCGCAGTCCCCTCCCAAATTTCTTTCAGCATGTTAAAGGGGCCCCTGACACGGTGTCCAAAAATCAGCTCGTTTGGACTAAATCCCAGGCTCTCACCAGGTACCTCCCGAGCAGCAAACAGCACATAAGGCATGCCAAGATCCCAATCCATACCGTTGTCAGCACAATAACACCTGAGCATGCTTTTAAGTGTAGCATGCCACTGCTCAAGCACCCCTTGACTCTCAGGGTGATACGCTGACGATACTACTGCTCGTATCCCATGCTGTTGCATTGTTTGCTTGAACATGTTGGAGGTGAAATTAGATCCCTGATCAGACTGAATCTCCTCCGGGTACCCGTACCTTGAGAAGTACCACAACAAGTTACTGACTACCGTCTTAGCCATTCCATTTTTCATAGGGTATGCATCGGGGTATCTAGTGGCAACATCCATTATGGTTAACAATTTATTTCCAGCCTTAGTGGGAGGGAGTGGACCAACCATGTCAACAATAATTTTACTAAAGGTGGCCCAATCACAGGAATAGGGTGTAACGGAGCCTTAGGAATAACTTGGTTCGGTTTCCCGACACGTTGACAAATATCACATGAGTTTATCCATGACTGCACATGAGACTTAATCCCCGGCCACCAAAACAATTTCCCCAAAGCTGCCACCGTTTTTCTCACCCCTAGATGTCCTGCCAGTGGTGTGTCATGCGCCAACCTCAATAGGCTATCCCTGCACTCCCGTGGCACCACCAACTGGTCCACTACTCCGGACCCCTTTTGCCAACTACGTTTAGGGTCTTGAAAACGCCTATAGAGGATGCCTTCTAAATACAAAAAATCTCCTGGCTGTGCATCGCCGTCCTCGTCGAGCTCTACAGCTCCATTAGCACACGTTTGGAGCTCAGGGTCCTCTAGTTGCAACCGACGTATATCTGAGGGTGCCAAGCGATCTAACTGCTCCCGGAGCAATGCATGACCTTCCCCGATACTGGGCTGCTCCCTCTGTCTCTCTCGATGTACATAACGTTGCTGTCGTGGAGACTCGTCATGCCCAGCCCCGTCACTCTCGATGACAGGCCCAGGGGCTACTCCAGAATTAAGTAATGGTGCTAATACTGAATCACCCAGGAGAGCCGCCGAGTCAAAACTCTTAAAACCAACTCCAGCTTTAGCCTCCTCCTGTTGATCGTTCCTCCGCTGGTCTGAAGACGGAGGACTAGGCTGTGACACTTTAGCTGCCCGAGCTCGGGTGACAACACACGCCATGGGTTGTGTCTGGCACCGCTCGACCCACTCTTGCTCTTCCCTACTCACGTCGGCCGGCCTCTCGGCAACGACTAAGGGTAGAACCTCAGAAGCGGGCATTGCAAAGTCGTTGCCGAGAAGAAGGTCGACGCCCTCCACTGGCAGTTTCTCCACAATCCCGACATCCAATTCACGTGCCACACCATCCACCTCCAACTCCAACCGCACCAGCGGGTATGACCGAGTTGCATTAATACCCTGCACCACTACCACCCGAGCCGCGTTTATAGGGTAGCCAGTCAAGTTTTTCATCAGAGTCTGGGAAGCACCTGTATCACGCAAGACCTCTACTCCATGCTTGCGCCCCGCCCACATCACGCAACCCCGCCCTCTATGGTCGCAAAAAACATCCTGAGCAGGGTTCGAGCCTCCCAGGTGCTTCTGCATTGGCTGTGCCTCAGCCTCTGACGAACTGCCCCGGGCAAACTCAGATGACTTCGGAGACACACCAATGTTGCAGGCCAAAGACACAGCTGCTGTAGGTGGTTTGCTAGGACAGACTCTTGCAAAGTGCCCCTTTTTATGACATTGATAACACTCCAACTCCCCTTTGGGCTTCCCTTGGTACTGGGAAGGGCCCGGCCCCTTCTTAAATGGGACGGTGCTAGTCTTGTGGTCAGTCTTGGTATCATGGCTCTTGTACTTGTTTGTATAAGGTATATAACTAACTCGGGGGGGTGGGGCGTCACGCCCCTTGTTACCTGCCTCACTACGCTGGGCAGACCCGCACCCACGAATTAGTGATAGCCGGAGGTCAGCCATCTCAGCTGCCTCCTGTAGAGTTTTTGGGTTCTTTTCTTTAATAGTTAAAGTCATTTCTGCACCAGTACACTTATAAAACTGCTCGAGCAGAAACAGCTCAGTCAACTGTTCGGCCGTCTCAGCTTTCTCAGAACGTGTCCAGTTTTTAAGTGCATCTTTTAAGTCCCGGGCATGTTCAAGAAAGGTCGCCTCCCTAGTCTTTGTAACACCCCGAAACTTCAATCGATATGTTTCCGGTTGCAATTCGTATGCCCGTAGGACAGCTCTCTTCAATTCTGGGTAGTCAATGCAAGACTCTAAAGGCAGTGCATCATAAGCCTTCAGACCCTTACCTGTAAGTCTTGAGGAGACTAGAGCTGCCCACTTCTCTTCAGGCCAATTATGCTCCCTACACTTCTTCTCAAAACGATTACAAAAATTCTGTGACTTCAGTTTCACTAAATACCGGCACCAATTTGACTAATTGGGCCAAGGACTGTTCTCTTACTTGGCCCTCATGGCCCATCCCAGTCCCTGTCGACTCTGCACGAGTCTTATCTAAATCTAATTTAGCACAATATTTCTCTGAGTCGTACCTAAGCTCAGCCTCATGCCTCCTGGTCTCATCCTCTTTCCTCCTCACTGGTTACTAACGGCATAGCTTCAAATGACATCTCTCGCTCATCGTCAGTGCTAATGCACGACATACCGAAGTCCACAAAAAAATTCTCGAAACAAAAGTGTTAAACTTCCTATGCAAGCACTAATTACTAAATTAACTGGAGTCTCTTAAATGCTTTACTAATTGCCATACAAAAAAAATATTCTTCAATATGCACGCTAAAATACAAACAAACAAATGTTGTACAACTCTGCAAAAATGTATACTGTTCACAAAATCCTAAGCAAGGTCGCCATTTGTTACAACCTGGCACTCGGGTACACAAAGGCTCTCAATCAGGACTCGAATATGGCTCGCTGCCACAACGGAAACACACGATCCCAACCCCTGAGTACTGCCAGCCGAACAAAAAAACACCAATACCCTCCAGAGTTCAATCTGCTATAACGGGGTATACAAGAACTCGGTACTGGTGTTCAACAACAGACTAATAAAGAGACAGGAATTATCTAGTCTGGTCAACAATCAAACAATGAAGTAAGAAACAACAACACCAAAGAATAGTGTTGGCCGAAGCCGAAGTAATCCACCCTTGACTAAGAACTTAAGAAGTCCTCCACCCTCTACTTCGGATCGGCACTATTACGTTACGTTAATTAATAGTCCTTAAGCATCGAGCAAGGAATCTTCTGAAAAAGTTAGATGCTTCTCGGATACTCGTAAGAAGTACGTATCGGATTTTGAACAGTAATTCAATAAGCAAAAACACTGGCAATTAAATACTATTAAGGTTTAAATTGGCATAAGAATAATTAAAAGAATATGCAATAGTAAATGGCAAACATTAAAAGAAGTACTCCGCAAATGCAACGGCAATAGCCTACTCGGATTGTGCTCGTGGGCCACTAATCACTAAAGTAGCCAAGCGTGCAACACATGAAATCAATAGTGCATAAACAATATCATACATAAGGAAAGCTTCAATACTATTCTGTATCTACTAATCGAGTAAAGTCTAGCTGGGTACTGTGGGCAAAAGGTAGCAGTGACTGAGCAAAAACGGCTCGTAGCCTAGCGAAGTCCTCACAACTGTTTAAAGTATTACGTTAAAACTAACAAGTGCACTTTGAGAAATCCAGATCCCTTGTATCTGGTTTTCTCCCGGCTCCTTGACAAAGTAAAAACAAACTGTTAATAAAATACAGGGTGGTTAGGCTCTTGCCCTCACGCACTGTAAATTATTAACTCAACACAGTCAGCCGCGAAGACAACCTAGGCTTCACTGAACCGAAACGAGTATGCAGGTTTATCGCTTAACCACTGCATCAAACAACAACTCGTAACACAGAAAAGCCTTACCCCAGTCTAGCATTACCTAGACTAGCAGAAAACAGGAATAATAATAATAACACACAGGGAAATGCATATACAAGTTCAACAAACATAAATCAAATCTATTCTAAGTTAACCCTTCCAAAATAGGCTATCTAATAGGCATGTATCTCATGAGAACTCAAGCGATAATACGTTGGCTGACTAGCTCTGCACCAACGGGACCATGGAAGTTAAACAGGCAGGGAAAAGAGGAGATAAGAATGTAAGGTAGTAGAGAAAGTTCACATCAGTCAGAAGAATATATATAGTTAGCAAGGGAAATGAGAAGTCGCTCTGCCTAATGAGTTCTGATCAAAAAATGGCTAGACTTCCCTTTTTATACTCGGCCCTCTAGTGAGCCCACTGACAATCATTACGTAATTTCTCTCTCTCTCTCCTCTGGGATAGACAAAGGCTCCCCTAGCACTGAGGGGAGGGGGAAGGGGGGAGTGCTAGTGAGTTAGGCCCACCTCCCGCATGGCGCACCCACTGACCCCCAACGGCGGCTGTTTCTCTACCCATCATTACAAATAAGTTTTACACACAATACTTATAACTAATGATATAAAATAGAACTCGTTGACTCAGATGAAAACAAAATACATATTCATAATACTTATAGTACAACGGCTCACATGAACTAAGTTAGGAAACTCTACATAGACTACAGCCAAAGTTCCTGCCCTGACGATCCTAGCGAGAGTGGGGCATGACTAGGCGTTCTGTACAGCATGCTCACACTGGACATGCGTCACATGTGGCATCGGCATGATGTATCATCAACTGAAATACATCGGAATCTTCTGCGACAACGGCTGTTCGACTGTTTTTCGCAGATAAACAAGCTAGCATACATATCATGTAGTCAGCATCCCCTTCTGCATGCTCAACGGTGATGTCTGCTTTGACCATATCCTCTGCAAGGAGGTTGATGAAGGCCTGCTTATTTGATGTGTTGGCAAGGAAAGCTTTCTTACTCATGGTTAGATGCATTTCTGCAGAAACTGAGACTGAAGCACTAATGTCTCTCCCTGTCCTACGGCAATGAGCTTCGTCCTTCGTAGTGGAGCCGTGATACCCATCAAACACAACCTGTGCACATCCATAGCTGCTGCGTACATGCCAGACATACATTGCACATATCTCGGCATAACTGGAGTGCTTGGGCCACAAGAATTTGTGGATCAATGCCCTTCCATTGACAATGAACTGCAATCCCTTGTCCAGTGTGGTTGAGACAACGCATTCTGGAACAAGTTTCAGGATATGATGTATGAGCTCCGCCTTGTCCCCAGTCCGCATGAACATATGATTGTCGAACAGAGATGTGGGAAAAGAGCACAGCTTGTATTTCATGAGATCAGGTACAGGGATATCGCAGATACCAGTAACAAGAAGACGCTGGTATAGACGCTGGGGATCCATCTCAATTCGTTCTCCAGAAGCAGTTTTGGCATGAACAGCTGAGGCCAGAGTCTTCACTTGATTCTTCTGAGAGAACTTGTACTCTGCCACAGAATGACCGACCATGGAGGTTAAAATCTTCTCGCCCACACTTTGAGCATCTGCTGCGTTCACTGACTCCTCCCCCACCAGACCTGTTGAGAGACTTACAAGTTTTTCCGATGTCTTGTTGAATGGTCCCCGCTCAACAAATACCTGAAGCAGCTTCTGTATGTCAGCCATGTCGCGTCGGATACGTGATGCCGCCACGTCACGATGCCCATCTCCTGAATATGAGCAGATCCCAGCTATCTCGAATATGGACTGACTTACATCAGCACATATGGGTCTGGAGATTAAAAACAGAAGACGGGTGCTTTCATTGAATCCACGACCATGCGTTACTTGAATCGGGATAGTCTTTATTGGATTTAGTTCATTG
This sequence comes from Paralithodes platypus, assembly GCA_032716605.1. Lineage (NCBI taxonomy): Eukaryota > Metazoa > Arthropoda > Malacostraca > Decapoda > Lithodidae > Paralithodes > Paralithodes platypus. The sequence goes on from CM064527.1 coordinate 23,050,091, forward strand.
TATTTGACACTGAAATCATTGATTGCAGCAAGGCCTTTGCGACTGACACATGCAAAATCCTTCACAGTGAATGTTATATTCTCCTCACACAGTAAACAAATAGCATCCTGACTGCACACTACCAATACGGTCCTATCTGAAACAAAAATAATAATATACTGATTAGATTGAAACATACAATGGAGAGATTAAATTTTTCAATACAGTCAAATTAATGTGATCGATAGGTGAAGATATCACACTGAGCGATTTTCCGAACTGATATGCGTCATTTGGTGAGCTTTGAGATAAAATTTTGATCAAATTTTATAATGACCTTGACCTTAACACATAATCGTGACCTCTAATGGTTCCGAAAATATCACCAAACGAATGGGAGTCCTCAAATTAGTTGAAAATGGTACCTTAAACGTCTTTCTATGTCATTTAGTTAAACAATTATGTTATTTTTTTTTTGTTAACCTGTATAATGTCGGCCATCTTGGATTTGAGGCCAAAACGAGGTTTCCCATTGGGGGATTCGGGTGGGTTTTTTTTTCTGACGAGACCTACCACCAATGAAGACATTTCAGGTGAAAAAGCTTTGATAACATTTTTGTCCAACCTCTATGGATCATGATCAGTTCGTTGCTGCACCTATAATACATTAATAATAATACATTTGATGGTATTAGTTTATGACCAACCTGATACGGGCCCCATCGATGATCAACTCTGCGTAAGCAGAGTGGTATCGCTCCCCGTATAGTGGTACATCCCGGCCAAAATGTCTGCCTGTCTGTCTGTCCGTCCGAGAACTCCTCCTAGACAGTTTGACATATTTTCACCAAACTTCACACGAACCTTCGGTGCGTGAATTCGACGGTAATTATATTGTTTTGTTTTAATTTGTTCAATAGTTATGATCTTAGGTCCAAAAAATGTTTTTGCCCCCCCACCCCCACCCTGTACCTATTCCCTATGTGTGTGTGTAACACACATCATAGAAAGCCACACATCATACACATATCTCAGATGTGATGATAATGGTGAGATGTCTGTCTGTCTGTCCGATAACTCCTCCTAGACCGTTCGACGGATTTTCACCAAACTTAACATGAACATTTGGTGCGTGAATGCGACGGTAATATATATATTTGTTTTTAATATGTGCAATAGTTATGATTTTAGGTCCAAAATATGGTTTTGCCCCCCCCCCCCCCTCCCCCCTCAAGACACCCACCCTTCACCCTGTACCTGTTCCCAAGCAATGATGCTGGTGTTCTGTCGGGGCACTCTCACACAGCATGCCATCGTTCAGGGGGTGAGAAAAACTTGTGACACATTTGTTAGGTTAAGTTAGTTTAGTTGACATTAGAAGTGATGGTAGTAATAGTGGGGATAATGCTGATAGTAGTGATGATGGTGATAATAGCAGTGATAATGGTTGTAGATTTAGTGATAATGATGACAGTAGTGATGATGATAACAGTTTTAGATATGATGGTGACAGTACTAGTAGTAGTGATGATGGTCATAATAGTATTCATGATGGTGACATTAGTGATGATGATTGTAAGATGATGGTGATAGTATTAGTGATGTTGGTAAGTAGTAGTGATGATGGTGAAAGTTGTAGTAATGATGCGAGTAGTAGTGATGATGAGAGTAGTAGTGATGATGGTGAGAGTAGTAGTGATGATTATAATAGCAGTAGTGCTGATGATATTAATGATAGTGACTAGTAGTGATGATGGTGACTGCATTTGTTAGGTTAAGTTAGTTTAGTTGACATTAGAAGTGATGGTAGTAATAGTGAGGATAATGCTGGTAGTAGTGATGATGGTGATAATAGCAGTTATAATGGTTGTAGATTTAGTGATAATGATGACAGTAGTGATGATGATGGTAGTGATGATGATAACAGTAGTAGATATGATGGTGACTACTAGTAGTAGTGATGATGGGCATAATAGTATTCATGATGGTGACATTAGTAATGATGATTGTAAGATGATGGTGACAGTATTAGTGATGTTGGTATGTAGTAGTGATGATGGTGAAAGTTGTAGTAATGATGAGAGTAGTAGTGATGATGAGAGTAGTAGTGATGATGGTGAGAGTAGTAGTGATGATTATAATAGTAGTAGTGCTGATGATATAAATGATGATAGTGACTAGTAGTGATGATGGTGACCAATCGCAGAGTTGGGTATGCCGTTTTGATTTTGGGCGAAACGGCACGTCTAAAAAGAAAATTGAAGGATGTCTGTTATCAAATTAAGTGAGTTAAGGAAATACGAAACTAATACCAACTAATACATTAATAATAATACATTTGATGGTATTAGTTTATGACCAACCTGATACGGTGATCATCGATCATCGATCATCGATGATTATCAGTGTTTTATCACTTTCATGAACGATACTTTGTTGGTGTACATGTAATTACTGTCGCAAATTCACTATTAGTGAAATACAAGAAACTGTCAGATTGTTCACCCATAAACGGAACGTGGGATTAGACCGTCGCGCACCCATAAACAGGGAACGTGAGCTTGATTTAGACCATCGCGTACCCATAAACAGGGAACATGAGCAGGGTTTAGACCGTTGCGCACCCATAAACAGGGAACGTGAGCTGGGGGTAAAGGTTACTTTTCGAACCGACAGTCATTTCAGCAACTTTTTTGTTTTGTTTTTGCGTTTTTCTTTCAGATTCAGTGTTCTCACATACTGAAGAGGAGCTGAAATTAGTATTTACCCATTATCCAATAATCTAAAAATACGCCCCCCACTAGTGGGAAGGGCTATGAATATCGGGGAAAATGAGGGGTTAAAGAGGATAAAAGCCGAAAAATAAGCTGTATTTGGTCATAACCGTTTGCCGTGGGATACAGAATACGTTGAGGGGGGGGGGGGGCAAGCCCCCCCCGCACCCCTCCAGGATTTATTGAAATCCTCATCTATGTAGACAGCAGGGGGCAAAATTATAATTTTCCCTAACTGACCCTATTATTGGAAAATGGGTAAATACTCACTTCCGACAGTCCTTGGATAATAGGTAAACACTCACTTCCGAAAGTCCTTAATTTAAAAATCCACTGGATATGAACGAAAATCACGTACACACACAAAATATCGAAAGACGTATGAGAGTCATCCAGCTGAAGACACCATTGTGGGTACACTAGTCACTAGTCAGCCACCCTCACCTTCTTCTCCAATATATTGCATTATGGGGTGTGCGCACCTGCGCCTGACAGGTGATTGGTTAAATGGGTGTGACGTCATCCAGGTAATTCCATTGCTATTGGTTGATTATTTCACATCACTTTCAAATCAGTAGACAGTGTCCAGACTATACGACTGTAGCAAAGATGGTGGCCAGGCCGTTTATAGCAAGACTAATATTATCGTATTATATAAATCCCTTATTATACATTTCAGCTCGTAATGACGTATATATCAATGATGTATATTCTCTGCCGGACCTATTAGGCCTAAAAAGATCGATGGGACTACTCAGTACTGTCGGTCCAAAAGATAACCTTTTCCGGCTAATGTTGAAAATACTAAAATGCGACGGTCCTCGGTATTAAACAACACTGAATATCAAAGAAAAACACAAAAACAAATTAGCTGAAAAACTCGTACCGGGTTGGTGATTAATTTTTACCCGATTTGATTATATATACCGTATATATATATATATATATATATATATATATATATATATATATATATATGTATAAATATATATTATATATATATTTATATATAATTATATGTTACGCAGGTTGCTGAGACGAGTGTAGTCCAGACGAGAACGTTTATTGATAGAGGTTTCGACCTGTAACACAATCATATATAAGTCACCAGTAAAACATTGTTACATAAATGCAAAGTACAACTATTTAATGATAAACCATCTATTAATATGAATTAATATATAATAGTCTGGAGTCACTTAATTTCATTACAAAAAGCTTCAGATAATGGACACATAAGAAATCAGGAAGCATCAACTTAATCTAAACATCTTAATAAACTAAAGAATCAAGCTACAGAATCAAATGCATCACCCGGGAAAAGCGATTTACTCGTGGCCACCCCCTTGAGGAAAAAGGCCCCAGGCAAAGATACATACCGGTACAGTACAACAGCCTATATAGAAATCAGTGGAACAAAACTGCATGCAAAAGCTAAATCAATCATTACTGCAGGTGATAGTATATTTCAAAAATATATACAGTAAAACTATCAATAAATATTGCAAATAAAGTAGAAATATATATACCCAAATAATAATTCAATATTTTGCCTATTGTACAACTCAACAATGTACAACTTACAGCTATCAGTGAATACTGTAAAAGGCGATGGGCTGGTCTATCAGAGTGAGACCTGAGCGATCTCTGCCATACCCATAGCTTACTCTGACTGTTCCTTTTACTTATATATTTTCTAGATCTCAAGTGACGGCGTCTCTTCCGTGGATTGACCTCCCAATCTACCAAGATTGGAAGCTAAAGTGTCACATTATTCCTTTGCCCCTCAACTTTCTCTTCATAATTGCTGAGGGGCACAGGGCCCTGGGTGGGGCTTTGGTTTCCCGTGCGTTTACGCACCCTCTCAGCTCCCCGCCATGGAGTGGCTTCGGTCACCCAGGCTTTATTGTGGTCGGCAGGGAGGGTTCTGTGGGGGCGCTCGTTTATGGCCTTGGCCATACTCGGAGCCTTGGGGCTGTTCGGCCAGGCAGCTTGGGGAACAACAACAACAACAACAAATGTAAATCAAAGTTAAACTAGGTACAGAAAGTGAATATAGGCTAGTAGGCTATTCCAATAATTCCTTAATTTGCATGACATACCTTTAAATATTCCTAATATATACCTTAACTCTAGTACAAATATATATCCTGCAAATGTGACTGTCAACATAAAGCATTTTGAAATGAACATTAATTAATGAATAACTTACAAGGATAACTCTCTCTCTCAGTAGACCAGACAGTCAGCCAACACATGAACTCCATGGGTCTTTCAACACTTATCATCACCAGATAGCTTCACTTGAAATTCTGGTTAGTGTGCATAACTGGAGAATGATGCGGGGAAGGTTTAGGTTGGTATAAATTCCCGGAGCATAGAGTTGTTGGTGATATATCGGGAGCGAAGGACCGCATGTCTACCCTCCATCAACTCTTGCTCGACTCTGGTGGTAAACTCGCGCACTAAACAGATCCCGAGCGCATCACAAAGCGCAAGATACCTTTACCACCTTCAATAAGCTATTAAAAGTATCCGTATTATATAAAAGCATGAATCATAATAATTTTGTGAAAACACTTTTGATTTTTCAAGAGACACGACCAAGTTTGTATACAAATAAATTAACCTTCTATTAACAGAAGCGTCAAACTAGTGACCGTTCAATCATGTCCTTGGAAAAGTTCAGTCCTGTTCTTCAACTGGCAAAATGACCACTAGCCTGTGAACTGATCTTTTCACTATTATGTCTTTTTCTCCCTTGTATTCCTTACTATCCCTCTGTATTTTATACCGAACACTCACATCTCTCACTTTTCCATCTTTACCTGGGTCAGCCAGTATCACTTGTGCTAATTGCCACTTTCCTCTTACACTATTACTATCTTGCACAAATACAATATCACCAATTTTCATGTTTCTGAGATCTGAATGCCATTTTTTCCTGATCAGTAAAGTTGGAAAATAGTCCCTGTGCCATTTCTTCCAGAAGGACAGTACTATTTGACGGGTGAACTCCAAGCGCTGTTCATGGCAGTGAGACTCGTTGTAGGGTTCAATAGGCACTTTGACATTAGCCCGTCTGAGAAGTAGGTCATTTGGACATAAATAGCTACCCAATTCAATATCACAACCCGACTTTATCCCAATAGGCCTTTCATTCAGTAAATTGCTAATTTCAAAGAGCACAGTTTGTAGTTCCCCAAATGACAGTACACTATCTCCAATTATTTGGATCAGAGATTTGTTCACAAGCTTTATCAACGCTTCACTGCACCCGTTTTCCCATGGGGCATTACCAGACTTATTGAATGACCAATTCATGCCATTAATGGAGCTAAATTCTTCAATATCCTTATGGTTCCAGCTTATAGTCATTGATCGAAGTTCTTTATTTGCAGCAAGTAACTGAGTACCACCGTCCGAATGAATGACTCTTGGAAATCCTCTAATTGACACAAATCTCCTAAATGTATCTAAAAAAAACTCTTGGTGTCATACCCCTCTGCTAAATCTAGATATGCTGCACGTGTGATCAAACAATTGAAAATAACCCCATACACCTTCGACCTTGTTTGTCTTTTTACAGTGTCCTTTATATGAAAGGGGCCGAACAGGTCAACTGCGGTGTAATAAAATGGAGGAGATGGTTTCAGTCTTTCATTGGGAAGTTGCCTCATGCGTTGTTCTTCTAGTTTTTTGTTACCTTTTCGACAGATGACGCATTTCTGCTTAATGGATTTGAGAATTTTTCGAGCTTGAGGAACCCAGAGCTTTGTTTGCAATTTGGCTAAACTCACATCTATGCCAGCGTGATCCAGTTCATGTATTTTACACATATATAATCTGGTGAACTGGTGATCCGAAGGGAGAATAATATAGTCGTCCTGGTTCCAATTGTCCTTCAACCATTTTGAAATCCGTTGACCAACCACAATTATTCCATCCTTATTTAGAGTAGGACCTAGTCTGTAAAATCTTTTTCCCAATCCAACAATTTTTTTTTTTGAACGTTCTTGATTCAGAGTAATTCAGACTCTTCCATTGACTCAGCAGTAGGTGTTTTAAGAATTCCTTTCAGAGATTTTTCCTTTGCAGATGCCATAATTCTACTAGTGGTGCGAATCAGCTTTGAATAGCTGTTAAATTTGGTTATATCAATGACATCAAGGTTGACTGGTTCAGGGCATGCGGTAGTGACGCAAGAGAGTTGCACTCCAATACAGTCTGGCAAATTTACAGTAATGTCTTTCCTTATAGGCCACTTATCCACAGACTCTGCGAGGTAAGAGGGTCCTTGTTGCCATACCGAAGTGGGTCCAATATCATCAGCCAGGGTGCTCTCTTGTAGTGAAGTCTGCCGGATTATGTGCAGTTGGAACCCACCACCATTCTTGAGGGTCAGTCTTATCTTGCATTTCAGCTATCTTTGTTGCAACAAACGTACCAAACCCGTATGACTCCTTCTGGATTTGTGCTCGCACAATAGCCGAGTCAACTATGTGCATAATTGAATCAAACTTGTAGTTCATTTCACCCACGAGTTTGCCTTAATCTTGCTCCCACTAGTGCTCCACATAGTTCAAGGCACGGAATGGTTAGTTGTTTCATAGGAGCTACTCTGTTTTTTGCAATTAACAAATTTGACTTGAACTTGCCAGACTGCAGTTTCCAACGAACATACGCACATGCTCCATAGGCTTGAATACTTCCATCCGAGAAAATCAGTAGCATTTGAATTACTACAGCATCTATTGGTTTCACACATCTTTGAAATGATAGTTTCTCGATTCCAAACAGGTCTTCAAAAAATCTCTTCCATTTGTTCTTCATTTCCGTTGGTATTGGGTCATCCCATTCCAGACATCGTTCTTCTCCATGTGAGGTTTGTTTGTGTTGAGATACAAATTCCCGCATCAAAGTTTTGGCTTGAAGAGTGACAGGTATTACTAAACCAAGTGGGTCTTACACTGTGGATATTTGACTTAAAATCATTCTTTTAGACAGGTCAACAGGCATAATATCAGCTAATTCATGAGACAGCAGATTTGGACCTGATCGAATCTTTCTGTATTTACGTGAGAAGTTAATCCTTACTTTGAAAGTAAACTGGTCTTCTTTGGGTTTCCACATTAATCCAAGGACCTTCTCTCTGCTAGTATCCATAACGTTCAATTCTGTATCAGTGTCTGCTGTGTTGCCAGATGCTACCCAATGCTTGATCTTAAATCCTCCCTCTGAGACAATTTCCTCTATCTCTTTCATTGATTCAATAGCTTGGTTTTCATCATTTACAGAATGTAGGATATCATCAACATAGCTGTTTTGTATGATAACATCCACGGAGGCTGGGTATTTCTTTTTGTACATTTCCGCCGTGTACTGTAGGGCAAGCATGGCAATTGCACCACTTGGTCTGTCTCCAAATGGTACAGAGGTCAGAACATATTGACTTGGTTTGCGATCCAGTTCCATATCTCTCCACAAGAATCGATGGGTATGTTGATCTAACTCAGTCATTTTGATGGTATGAATATCTTCGATATATCTCCCACCAAGCCCACTCTCATCTGGCGAAATCTTATTAGTATGCCTGTCCATACTTAGTGTACTCAAACTAGTATGAACAGTCTTGATGTTACGTAATCTGGGTTGATGTAGCGTTATGTATCATTCCGTAGTCTTAAGTTGAACGCTTCCATAACCTTGGTCGAACGTTCCATGATTGGGTAGCATATATTATTCTATAGTTGTATATGGGAAAGTATTGTAGGATTATAATTTCCATATATATATATATATGTTTGTATTATTTAAAATTGTTCATAAGTATCTCATTGTAAAGAAGATGGGATACATGTTCCATATGTTATGCGCATGCGCGATATGTCACGACAGAGACAAACATAACGCGCTCGCGCACTCTCCAACCAACCTCCGTCCCAGCTACACACGCTAAGCCTTCTTCCTATAGTTCCTTTACTTCACCAGGTGTTTTCGCTTCACTTTTCATCTCATATTCCATATAGTCACTACATCATCATCTTTGTTAATTAGCACAACTTAACGTAAATATCTAGCCTATCCTAGCATATTGTAGCCTCTTTTCATACGCTGTTTACTTTACTAACCACTTCAAGTCATCTAGCCTATTTTCCGCCATCCTCCAATCACCAGCTGAGTTCATCAAAGGGTAATTATTTCTATATGGTTAATACTCATTTAATATCAATAATAATTATACAGTCCACTTTATCTAAATTAGCCATATAATTGGTCCTTAACCTTTCACTTGTTTCAAGTGTTTCAAGTGGGAGATATTCGCCGGTGGTCGGTAGTTGCCTTGCTTGGAGTGGGGCTGGCCTATCCCTGCTTTTGTCATGAGTCCTACTACGTCCTCCAGGCTCCGGTCTTTTGGCCCCATGGCGCTGTCAGGTTTTTTTCGTCCGCTCTTTGCTCTGGCCGCCCCAGGTGCCTGACCACCAATGGGACAGGATGTGGAAACTAGTGGATAAGTCAGGGCTGCGACGGGAGTTTTACCCAGAATGAAAGTTATAAATCTGATCCAATACAGTACTCAAAACAATAATTAGCCTACTTTAAATGCTTTTTCGGGCTCATTACATTATATTAAAACTACTTTAGCCCTAGAAAATCTTGCACAATTGGCACGGCATTAAGATTAAATTCATCCATACTGTACTGTATTTTAAATTTAATCTAAATTTAATTTAAATCTAGATCAAAATTATCTATCTATCTATCTATCTATATGCTCAGGCCCAATCCCCATTTTGGGGGTAGCCGACTCAAGACAGAGCAAGAACAGGGAAAACACAAAAACAACATAAAACAAAAAATAAACACAGATAAAAAACAAACTCTCACACATCCAGGTCACCCAGGAGAAGACCCAGAGACCAGGGTTACCAAGGTCGCTCCAGCACTCCCCCGGCCCCTGACCACCAGGAGAGGTTCCGATCTCGGCAGGCAGACATGCAGCGGAGCCAAAGCGACAAGCCCTCCCACCACACTTCCAGGCACACCCTTCATATTAATCGTCTCCCCGGGCCAGGCGCCTGATGGACTATTATCTAGTCCAACTTGCGCCCGACCCCTTACTCCAAATGACCACGTGTTCACTCAACTATTCACAAGCATTCTCCATTCACTCCTGTCCACCACCACTTCCCCTGCCTGATCTATAGTCATTCCTCTATCATCCAAAGCCTTTCTTACACAGTCTCTCCATCTCAATGGGGGTCTTCCTGCCCTTCTATCTCCCCTTGTACCTGACTCACATATTCTCTTTGTAAGCCTTTCATCTCCCATTCGTTCAACATGACCATACCAGCTCAGCACCCTTCTGTCCACTCTGGCTGACAAATGTTCCTTGCCCCACTCTCCTACGTATCTCTTCATTTCTCAATCTGTCTCTACGAGTAACTCCACACATACTCCTCAAGCAGCTCATCTCCATCACATCCAGCCCTCTTTTCTCCTTTTTCTTCAGAGCCCATGTCTCAGCCCCATACATCACTGTTGGCACAACAATTCCTTGATACAGTGCACTTTTTACTTTCACTCCGAGATTTCTCGTCTTCCACATACTTCCCATTGCTCCCAAAACCTTCCTTCCTTCACACACTCTCTGTTTTACCTCCACTTCCATACCTCCACTCCTGCTTATTGTTCCTCCTAGATATTTAAAACACTCTACTTGTTCCAATATTTCCCCATCCAGCCTCACATCTAGATTCACCCTATGCTCTCCCCTATTACACACCATTACTTTACTTTTATTGACGTTCACCTTCAGTTTCCTCCTTCCACAAACCACACCAAACTCTTTGACTACCCGCTGCAGTTTCTCATCAGAATCCGCCACCAATGCTGTGTCATCAGCGAACAGCAACTGATTCAACTCCCAATCTCTACCATTCTTTCCTACTAAACCCATTCCTCTTCCCATAGTTCTCCTTTTCACCTCCCTCACCACACCATCCATAAACATATTAAACAGCCATGGTGACATTACACAACCCTGTCGCAAACCTACCTTTGCCTCAAACCATTCACTCAACTCACCATTTCCTACTCTCACACATGCTCTGCTCCCTTCATAAAAACTCTTAACTGCTTCTAACAAATTTCCTCCAATTTCATAAATCCTTAACACCTTCCACATTGCTTCACGGTCCAAACGATCATATGCTTTTTCCAAGTCCATAAAAGCCCAAAATATCTCCTTATGCTTCTCTAAATACTTCTCGCATAACTGTCTTACTGCAAACATCTGATCCACGCACCCTCTTCCCCTCCTAAAACCGCACTGTTCTTCTCCTATTGCAATTTCCGTACACTTTATTATCCTCTCTATCAACACCCTGCCATACAGCTTTCCAACCACTGACAATAAACTAATACCTCTATAACTTGAACACTCCTGCCGATCTCCCTTCCCCTTGTACAACGGCACAATACATGCACTCTTCCAGTCTATTGGTACCATTGACACAGCAAAGCACACATTGAAAAGTCTCACCAACCAATCTATTATCACATCTCCACCCTTCTTTATACACTCCACAGCAATACCATCCAAACCTTCTGCTTTTCCCGCTCTCATTTGTTTCACTGCTTCTTTCACCTCATTTTCCTCAATCTTTCATTCATTCCCTGCCACCTGGGTGGCCTGGGTAACCTATCTCCATCCACCTCTGCTTCAATCACTGCTTCTCTTCCATCTCTTGTATTTAACAAAGATTCAAAATACACGGCATATCTTTTCCTCACTTCAACTGGTTCCACTAGTAATTCTCCATTTTCATCTTTCACTGACTCTTCCCTCTTTTGTCCTCCTTTCCTTACTTTATTTACCTCCTTCCAGAACATCTTCTTTCGTTCTTCAAAATTCTCACTCAGCCTTTGGCCCCACCTTTCGTTTGCATCTTTTTTCGCTTCTCTAAGTTTCCGTTTTGCCTCTCTCCTTTTCTCCTTGTACCTCTCACATACCTCAACACTACCATCCTGTAAAACCCTCTCAAAACACTGTCTCTTCTCCTCAACTGCCTTTCTCACCGTATCATTCCACCACTCGCTTCCCTTCCTGATACCTCTGCCTCCTACTTTCCTTTTGCCGCATACTACCTCTGCACTTGCTTTCACTCCTTCCTTAAACTGTTGCCATTCAACCTCTACTTCTCTCTCTTCCATCTCTCTCACTTCCATCCACTTTTCATTTAGTCTTTCCTTGTACTCCCTCTCTTTTTCACTCTTCTCTAACTCACTAACTTTTATTACCTCTCTTACTTCACGCTTGTCTCTTATTCTCCTGTAACTCTTAACTCTTAGCTTTCCCTCCACCAGGTAATGATCTGACATACCCTCCGCCTCACCTCTCATCACATTCACATCCAGCAGTCTACACAATCTTTCCCTTTTCACCAGCACATAATCCATCAATGCCCTCTCTACAATCTCTCCCCTCACAAGTCTATGCCTCACAAAATTATACTGAAAAATAACTTCTTTAAAATTTAAAGGTTATTCATTCACATATCTTTCTAAATTCTACTCTCGTCGTGTGCCCTGAAGGCAGGGTAATATGAAAGCTGATAGGCTGAGTGTGTTAATCCTACTCAAAACTTTTTTCCTTGTGACTTCTTGAGATGAACTTTTCTTGTGTACAATTCACATTTATTAAATTTAATAATATAAAATTAGCGGTACCCATTGAGTTTAGCCTGTTTAAATTACCCTATAGGCTCTCTCTCTCTTAAAATTCTTGAATTTATAATAACTTTAAACGGTACCTCTCTTTTTTGACATCTGGAGACTTTTGGCCTATACTGTATTGTACTAAATTTCCCTCCCAGCTTTTCTTAACTTATGGTGTAATGATTCTATAATTTCATAACTATTATGTAAGGAGTAAAATTGAAAAGCTCCAGATTGCTAGTCTACATTGCGCACAATTCTTATTCCGCATTTCGTGAGGGTGTTTTATTTTCGGCTCGCGATTTAATTTGATTTCTCGGAGTACTGTATTGTTGTCCGCAACTTATTCGGTCTGGCATTGATAGTTTGATTTAAAGTAAATAGATTTCCTTCCCGTGTAGTCATGGATAAAAGTGTACAAAAGCGTCGGGCTGGGCTTAAGGGCTCTTTGACGGTCTTGACCTCTGACATTGATGAATTCCTTGATTCAGCGTCTAGAGTGGAGGTGGAGGCCAGGTTGCTCAGTATTCAAAAGCAACTTGACAAGTATGTGGTCATACAGGAGGACCTGGCCGACATTTACGAGGACGCCGAGTATATCGAGGTGATAAGAGAGGATACCCTATATATGGAGGGCATACAAGTAATTGTTGCCACACTGAAGGGGATCTTGATTCCAGAGGTCAAGAAAGAGCCAAGGAAATCTGTAGTCAAATTACCACATCGTACTCTTCCAAAATTTGAAGGTGATGCCACATTGTGGTCGGGATTTTGGGAGATGTTCAAGTGTACCTTCCATGACAATCCCGACCTCACAGATATACAACGCTTCACCTATCTAAAGGGTCAGCTTCTGGGTGATGCACATAAGCTAGTCGAAGGATTCATTATCGAAAGTGGAAGTTATGCCCCAGCAATAGAGCTCCTGCAAGAGACATATGGGCATCCAGATCGAATCAAGGCAGCTAATCTTACCAAATTCAATCAATTAGTGTCACCCAAACACCAAACAGCTGACCTGAAAGACTTCTATGCCAATACAGAGAGTGTGATGAGGTCAATCATTAGCCATGGTATTTGTTTGGAGGAATTTTGTGTGGTGACTCTTGTCAATAAGTTACCATCACCACTAAAAGAAACCATAAAACGGGAAATGGGAGACTCGAGCGTGGATTACAAGAAATTCACTCATTGCCTCCAGGCTGAAGTGTACAATATGGCGGGTAAAGACAGAGTAGGGGGTACACCCATGGCTACGGCAACATTTACCGCCCAGAGTGAGTACAGGAAATTCAACTGTGTTCTGTGTAGTGGCACCAATCATTTATGGTACAAGTGTATGAAGTATAAGACAGGGCCTCTCAAAGTTAAAAGAGCCCGTCAACTACGTCTCTGCACTGGGTGCTTGTCAAAAGACCATGGCCATTCGGGTTGTACTAATCCTAATATAAGAATGTGCAAGTTTTGTAAGGGAAAACACTTTCATTCTCTGTGTACACAAAAACAAGGGAAGGAAAGTAGACCAGCGGAGGATAACACCAAGAGAGAGCATACTGCTGCTACTTCAACTACAATGTCCGTTGCCACAGGTAAAAATACAGTAATCTTGCCCACCGTACAGCTGCCGGTAAAGGGTAAGGATAATAAGTGTGTTAAAATCAGATACCTACTTGACCAATGTTCTCAGAGGATCTTTGTGAAGTCTTCTGTTCTATCCTCCCTTTCCTACATTTCTAAAGGAACCGAGGAGTTATGTCTTCACGGATTTACCGGAAAACAAGCCGCTAGGGAATATAATGTTGTGGCACTGCAATACAAACACAGAGGTAAATTTCATCATCTAGACGCAATAGTGGTTGATGAATTGCCAGAACATAAAGGTGAACTTAACCTAAAGTCTAAACTGGTTAGTTTACAAAGTAAAGGCATAAAATTAGCCGATCCTCACGCAACGGACACAGATCAGCTGGAGCTGCTTATTGGTGCGGATCACTACTACAATATATTGCGACCTGGGTATAAAAGGTCAGGTAGCCTAATTCTGCTTCCTACCAAGTACGGGTACGCCATCAGTGGTTCATATGTGGCACAACCTACCAGCTCCAGCACAGAAGTAATTACTGTATTGAATGTAGCAGTAAACCCAATGGACGAATACATGTCCACTGGTAATATTCCACCATGCAAAAATGACTTAAACGTTTTGTGGGAATTAGATCACATCGGGATAACCCCTAAGGAATACTCACAGGTTGAGCGTCAAGCACTATCGTCGTATGAGGATACCGTTACCCTCTCATTCGGCGTTCAGTATGCGCAATATTCGCAGATTACAAAACAAATCTGCGTGAGTATGACAGCTAAACTTTTTGACCCCTTGGGGATAGTTCTACCGGTGTCGATCAAATCAAGATTATTCCTTCAGCATTTATGGAGGATAAAATTAGGTTGGGATTAGGTTTTGACTGGCGATCTGGTTCAGGAGTGGGAAGACATTATTTCGGATCTTCGTCTCTGTAAGGGTTTTAATTTTCCTCAGAGAGTTGTCAAGGACCATCCTGTTTCCATTCATGCCTTCTCAGATGCTAGCAAGGTCGCGTACGGCACCGCCATATACTTTGTTGACACAAGTGGCAGCCGTCTAGTCATGGCGAAGGCGAAAGTCGCCCCCATCAAATCCCTTTCCATCCCAAAATTAGAGCTGACTGCAGTTCTGTTGGCTGCTAGACTCGTTCACTTTGTAGAGGAAACTTTTAACAAATTTGCTAAATATCTCGGAGACAGTTTTGTGGAGTGACAGCCAAATTACGCTTTACTGGTTATATAGCCGAAAGAAGCTACCAGTGTACGTCACCAACCGTATCGACGAAATTCGTACCCTGCTCCCAACCGCACAGTTCCGGTATGTGTCTACCCAAGGTAATCCAAGTGACTGCATTACTCGTGGTGTCTCTGCTAAATTTCTCAAATCTTCTGCGTTGTGGTTGAATGGCCCATGCTGGCTTAACACCTTACGAGCGGCCTATGCGGTTTATTTATGTGTACCGCCCAGCGGGGTGTTTTTAGCCAAAATAGGGCTGTTTACGTGATCATTTTCATGCCTAAATAAGACCCAGAACGTAAAACAAGTATCTATCCCTGAAAGGGCATAAACAGAGCTTTCGAATGACACCATAACGATCCTTGTATGATGGATAGTTTTCTTGCAATAACCGTGCAACGCGAGTGCAAAAAGCAGGTAATTCGGTACTTTCGGTACATAATTGAGTATGTAGCGAGTGAGAGAGGGAGGAGGGAGCTGAGATTTGTGTCAGTAGGTTCGCCGCGGTGGTCTGGAGCAGTCATACGCTCGCTAGTCTCCTGCCACCACTTGTCTCTCTCTCTCAGCCACATTACGTGCTGAAATTGCCACTCGAGTTATGTCGAGCGCCGCCACATAGTCCAGCTTTATTTAACTCGACTTAAGTGGTGAGCCGCTTTTAACCCTTAATTAGCGGCGAGCAACATAAGTCGAGTTAAATAAAGCTGGACTATGTGGCGGCGCTCGACATAGGTCGAGTGGCAATTTCAGCACGTAATGTGAGAGAGAGAGACAAGTGGTGGCAGGAGACTAGCGAGCGTATGACTGCTCCAGACCACCGCGGCGAACCTACTGACACAAATCTCAGCTCCCTCCTCCCTCTCTCACTCGCTACATACTCAATTATGTACCGAAAGTACCGAATTACCTGCTTTTTGCACTCGCGTTGCACGGTTATTGCAAGAAAACTATCCATCATACAAGGATCGTTATGGTGTCATTCGAAAGCTCTGTTTATGCCCTTTCAGGGATAGGTACTTGTTTTACGTTCTGGGTCTTATTTAGGCATGAAAATGATCACGTAAACAGCCCTATTTTGGCTAAAAACACCCCGCTGTGCGGTACACATAAATAAACCGCATAGGCCGCTCGTAAGGTGTTAAGGGTTAATGATCCCAACGAATTGCCAGAGAATATAGATTTGAGCGAGCAACACACTGCTATTGTAATTGACCGGTAATTGACTCGGTGCCTGACGAAGACACACGGTTATGGGACTGGGATAGATTCAGCAGTTATGAGAAGTTACAACGTGTTACAGCATGGGTGATACGATTTGTAGAAAATTTAAAAGCAAAAATTAAAGGCACACCGCCCACAGGTAGTGCTTACCTTAATGTGAAGGAGATCAGAATTGCAGATAAATTATTACGTAAGCTCTGTCAACAAGAAAGATATACGCAGGAATATAAATTACTGTTTAAGGGAACAAAGTCTAGGAATAACCTGATCAACCAGTTGGGCTTACACTTGAAGGGGGACTTGATACATTGCGGAGGCAGATTACGATTGGCAGCCCTCTCTGAGGCAAGTAAGTATCCATTACTACTGCCCACCAATCATCCCCTCACCCATCTTATCATCGATAGGTGTCACCGACTCTGTTGTCATTATAGGGTTGGTCATATAGTCACCTATGTAAGACAACGATGGTGGGTGCCTAGAATCAGGCAGGTGGTCAAGAAAGTCCTTCGCAAATGCTTAAAGTGTAGAAGAGTACAGGGAATTCATTATGATCCCGTCGGAATTCCTCCCTTACCAAACCTGCGAACCACCCCAGGTGACCCTTACAAAGTTACCGGGGTTGACTACAGTGGAGCAATACATGTGAAAGATTCACCCAATCTTAAGGTGTATATGATACTTTTCACTTGTGCTGTTACCAGGGCAATTCACCTGGAACTGGTCACCAACCTCACTTGTTATAGCTTCCTACATGCCTTCCGAAGATTCTGCAGTCGACATGGATATCCGCGTATCATGCTGAGTGACAATGCAAAGACTTTCATAGGGGCATCTACATATCTTAAAGAAGTGAGCAACAATCCTAAGATTCAGACCTGCCTAGTGGATGTAAAATGTGAATGGCGTTTCATTCCCGCCAGAGCGCCTTGGTTTGGCGCCATATGGGAGAGAGCCATAGGCATCGTGAAGGTGGGTCTGAAGAAGGTGTTGGGTAGAGCTCTCATCTCGATTAACGAACTCAACACCATACTCTTGGAGATTGAAGCCACCGTAAATGATCGCGCTCTATACTATGCTTCTGGTGATTTGGAAGACCTTACCCCAATCACACCCTCAGTACTGGTACGTGGATACAGACTGCGGGATCTTCCTGAAGAGCATGACGAGGATACTATGGAAGATCCAGACTACATAAGTAAGGACGTGATAACGGCCCGCTACAAATATATTCGTAATTTATCGTGAGATATTTGGCATCGCTGGTCAACAGAATATCTGGTGACTTTAAGGGAAGCGCAAAAGAATAAACTAACACCATTAAAAGGTCATTGGCCTAGGGTAGGGGACGTGGTAACCATCCATGAGGAGTGCCCGCGCGCATTTTGGAAATTGGGTCGGATAGAGGAGTTGTTACCAGGTCGTGATGGTGAGGTTCGGGTAGCAAAGGTTCGCACCAGGACTGGAGTAATCACACGGCCAACAGTCCGACTATATCCTCTTGAGGGTGACCTCGATCGCAAGGACACCCCCTCGGATCAGTTATCCATTGAAGTCCCCTCTCTGGCTTCTACTTCGGCGCAGCCTGTTGACGCGTCTGGCGAACGCCCACGTCGACAGGCAGCCCAGATATCCTCCCAAGCTTGGCAGGATAAGATTGCCTCCGGGCAAATCTAATCATGTAAATTTTGTATATTTTCTGTTGGTAGGAATATGTCCATACTTAGTGTACTCAAACTAGTATGAACAGTCTCGATGTTACGTAATCTGGGTTGATGTAGCGTTACGTATCATTCCGTAGTCTTAAGTTGAACGCTTCCATAACCTTGGTCGAACGTTCCATGATTGGTTAGAATATATTATTCTATAGTTGTATATGGGAAAGTATTGTAGGATTATAATTCCCATATATATATATATTTGTATTATTTAAGATTGTTCATAAGTATCTCATTGTAAAGAAGATGGGATACATTTTCCATATGTTATGCGCGTGCACGGTATGTCACGACAGAGACAAACATAACTCGCTTTCGCACTCTCCAACCAACCTACGTCCCAGCTACACACGCTAAGCATTCTTCCTATAGTTCTATACTTCACTAGGTGTTTTCGCTTCACTTTTCATCTTATACTCCCTATAGTCACTACATCATCATCTTTGTTACTTAGCACAACTTAACGTAAATATCTAGCCTATTCTAGCCTATTGTAGCTTCTTTTCATACTCTGTTTACTATACTAACCACTTCCAGTCATCTAGCCTATTTTCCGCCATCCTCCAATCACCAGCTGAGTTCATCAAAAGGGTAAAATATTCTATATGGTTAATGTTTCTTTAATATCAATAATATACAGTCCACTTTATCTAAATTAGCCATAATGCCCAATAAGTTGTTGAGAACGTCAGGTCCTTTTGCCCAATACTCGTTTAATCTGTGTCCCAGATATGATGCAGATGAATTGAAGACTATTCTCAGAGGCGTAGGGGATGATTCTGGTTTTATAATCTCATGGTGTTGTATGTAATGGATGGGTTTCTTATACAGTTGTATTTCTTCATCAGTCAATTTACTTGCAACTTCCCTTTTTAGCATGTCATTTATCTGTCCTTGATAGGCAGAAATGTAGTCCGTCCCCAATCTTTCCAATCTTCTTTCTGTAGACTTCATGCGTGCAACAGCCGTTGAAATATTGTTTGGTAGGTTAGATGGGTCTTTGATCCAGGGGTAGAGTACGGTCCATTGTTTCTTGTTCTTATCATGTATTAGTCATTGATGGATCAAAACCAAATCCTTTTCTTCTTTTATACTATAATTCTTTGATCCAAGGGTACATTTTCCACACTTGCAGCCAGAACACTTGGGGGTACAGCTGGTTCCTAAATTTTCTATTGTAAACAATTTATCCAAACTTGCTTTCAAATTAACTTTCCTTTCAGCCAGTATGTCATTTGCATTAGTCAGGCCAGCTATATGATTGATTTTTACACATAAGGCAGTGTTGCATTTTGCTCCTTGAAGTAGTGGGTGGGATCCTCTAAGAAGTTGACCAAACTGATTACCCATTAGTTGGAGATTACCCACAGTTTCCATCACTACTGGCATAAGCTCACAATAATCGGTTCCAACAAGCATGTGCACCTTTCCATATGGCCTCTGCAGATCTAAAGGATCCGTAAAAAGATGAGATACACAATGAGTGTCCACTCTCTGCAATTCCGAAGTAATTTCATAAATTCCACAGGCTGTAACCTCCCATACTTTACCATTGTTGTCAATGAGAGGTACATTGTATTCTTTACTGGCTATTTTTTCAGTTCTATTTCCTACTTTTGTGATTGATAAATTGACCTCAATTCCATGGAGTCCAAGTTCAGTAGCTTTCTTGTGGGTAATTAAGGTGATGTTGGAGCCAGAATCTCACAGAGTCGTCACTGGTTGATTCTTGCAGATGTTGCCAACCATTAACAATATTCCATCTCTGGTCGCTAGATTGTTCGATACATTTGAGGACTTGTTAAATAAATTGGGGTCCTGATACATTTCATGAAGGATTATGTGATGGAACTTTTTTTTTTTTAAGAGACAATGAACGGAGGAAGGAAAAACACAGATAAAACAAAAAGGTCCATGTGCCTAAAGGCATCCTCCATTCATAAAATGTTGTAACAACTGGATTTAAACTTTTGTAGATTGTAAGTTTGTGAAAAGCAACTCCAGGGAAGTGAATTCCAAAGAGTAGTAGTTCTAGGGATAAATTAATTTTGATAAGCAGAAGTTCTGCATTGTGGAGGAGAATGTGTAAATTCATGGGTGCTCTCAGCTGCCCTAGTTCTATGGGGAAAGATGTGGAGAGGCGGCACAATTGAAGCAAGTTCCTCGGAACAATTGCTATGAAAATATCTGTAGAATAATGCAAGGGATGCAATGTTTCTTCGTATGGATAATGTAGGAAGGTCCTGTGTAATTACAGGGTTATTGATTAATCAAATAGCTTTATTTTGAATTTTGTCCAAGTGCCTCAATGCAACCACTCCACTTCCACTCCACAGAGGTGAACAGTAATCCATCTGAGAACGCACATGACTTTTATATATTACGGCCAACTGCTCGTCAGTGAAGAATTCTCAAACTCTGTACAGGAGTCCCAGTTTTTTAGAGGCATTCTTAGCAATGCTTCTAACATAATGTGTCCAGCTCAAGTTAGTAGTTAATGTTACATCGAGAATGTCAATACTAGGGGAAGTGGGAATATTTACATCATTATAAAATATATGGGAGTCAGTGAGATTCGGTCGGTTAGAAAATTGAATGTACTTGGTTTTCTGTGCATTAAAGGAAACTAGATTCTTTTGTCCTCATTCATTAATTCTAGAAAGGTCCTGGTTCAGAGAAATTACAGTGTTTATTTTTGAATTTATAAGATCGGGTTGGGTGAAAGAATTGGTAAATGTGAAGGAACTGTGGAGTGTTGAGTCATCTGCGTAGGAATGTATTGGATTATGAGTGGTAGATATGAGATCATTGATATGAATGAGGAACTGATTTGGGGCCAAAACTGATCCCTGGGGAACACCAGCATTTATTGAGTGAAATTGAGAATAAAGGCCATCTACCATTACACATATTTGTCTGTTATGAAGAGAAGAAAAAATTAGTGGAACTAATGATGCTAGGCCGTAGTGTGACATCTTCGACAATAAGGATTGATGCCAGACTCTATCAAATGCCTTTGATATATCCAGTGCTATTGTATGTGTTTCACCATGTTGGTCTGTAGCTTGGTTGATTTGATGCGTAAGAAGGCAAAGAATGTCTGCAGTTGATCGACATCGCCTAAAAACATATTGCCTATCACTGATTAATTTATTATTCTCCAGATGCTTAATTATGTGATTATTTAATATAATGTCAAAGACTTTACCAAGAGTGGAAGTTATAGCAATTGGTCTGTAGTTTGATGGATCTGAAGAGGCACCTTTTTTAGGAACTGGATGGATGTTTGCTTCTTTCCAGGGTACTGGGAAGCAAGAGGTATGAGTACACAGACGGAAAAAGTTTGCCAATACAGGAGAGAGCACCAAGGAGCAATTCTTAAGTACTATTGGAGGAATTTCATCTGGACCAGGAGCCTTATCTACTGAGAGATTTTGCAAAATAGTTTTGACATGTCTGGTGTGGATCTTAAGTGAGGGAATTTCAGGCGAATTAAAATTAAGTACAGGGACATCTTGATTTATTTCATCTAAGGTTGAGTTGGTGGAGAAAATATCCGCAAGAAGGTTAGCTTTACCTCGTGGGTCACTTGCAAGATTGCCAGTCGGAGATTTTAATGGTGGAATGGATGAAGCAGTAGTGAAGTTGGATTTGAATGAGTTAAGAGTAGACCATTTGTTATCATTTGGATTATTTAGAAGTTTATTTACCTGCTTGTGGATAAAGTTACACTTTTGGCGATCAAGTAATGCTTCACATGTCAATTTAGACTCACAATTTCTAGACAGATGACCAGTTTCCCAACAATTAAAGCAAGCAACTGTACTCCAAATGGCGTTTAATTTAGAGTTGTTATCCAGTTTGCGAAATGTTACACATTCAGTTAGGCCGTGGCTATCCGATCCATGATACCAACAACCTTGCTTTGCTTTCTTCAGCCTTATGCTTACAGATGTTCTTGTATATCCACTGAAGTTGTTCGAAGTTAATCCATTCACCCTCTGTGACATTTCTAAAATTTGCTGTTGATGTAGATCTTGTTTTTCTTGCATTTTCTGAATGAGGTTGATCATGCTTTCATTGTTGTTTACCTTGCTATTTTCTTCACTGCTTACATAGTGGCTCTTCACTAATCTTGGGGCAGGCGTTGTTCGAAGGTCCGATTCCATATACTCAAATACCTTCTTTTCTTGATGCAGGAAATCAAGCAGATCCTTGAAGAGTCCATAATTTTGAGCTTTGGTTTCTCTGTGCAATTATAACCCATTCGCGTTTCTGCGTGGAAGGGAGTAGTCTTTCTATTTGACTCACCATTGTGGTGGTGTTCATATCAGCCTCTAGTTTAACCTTTTTCAGATCCAACCAACATCTTGCCAGAGTATTGACCATGAGAATGAATGTTCTAGCATCTCCATCAGGCACAGGTTTTAAATGTGTTATGTCTCTCACTATAGCCTCTGTCAACTTCGATGCATTACCAAATATATTGTCCAATCTTTCAATCATAAGTTTGTAATTGTCCTCGACCCCTCTCACAGTCTCCAATGCTTCACCTACCAAACACATTTTCAGTGCATAAGGGTCTTCCCCATAACACTTTGACATGAGTCGCTCGTAGTCTGCTTTGAATGTACCATATTCCCTGATGTTGCCACCAAACTTAGGAGGTTCTAATGACTTTACCTTTACAGCTTTCAATTATTCCTTCTCCCTCTCACAGTCTTTGCTTTCGGCAAATTTCACTATAATTACCCTTAAGTAATTTTTCTCTATTTCCATATCAGATATATATTTATCATATTCATCAAGTACAATGTCATCTTCTTTTCCTACACTGGTAGTTAAAGTTTCCACGTACGACTCATGCAACCTTTCAATATCTTGAAACACAAGCGAAAGTTCTTGAAAGAGGTCCTCGAGAACTTGGGACGGGTCGTTAGTCTGGACACGGTCCCTCAGCTGGTTGGCCTTTCTGGTGAACCTCCGCTTGGCAAGGGCCCTCTTCTGCTTGAGCTCGTCCATCCCGAGTCCCTTGTCGAAATTTTACGCAGGTTACTGAGACGAGTGTAGTCCAGACGAGAACGTTTATTGATAGAGGTTTCGACCTGTAACACAATCATATACAAGTCACCAGTATAAATTTTTTACATAAATGCAAAGTACAACTATTTAATGATAAACCATCTATTAGTATGAATTAATATATAATAGTCTGGAGTAACTTAATTTCATTACAAAAAGCTTCAGATAATGGACACATAAGAAATCAGGAAGCATCAACTTAATCTAAACATCTTAATAAACTAAAGAATCAAGCTACAGAATCAAATGCATCACCCGGGGAAAGTGATTTACTCATGGCCACCCCCTTGAGGAAAAAGGCCCCAGGCAAAGATACATACAGTACAGCAGACTATATTGAAATCAGTGGAACAAAACTGCATGCAAACGCTAAATCATTACTGCAGGTGATAGTACATTTCAAAAATATATACAGTAAAACTATCAATAAATATTGCAAATAAAGTAGAAATATATATACCCAAATGATAATTCAATATTTTGCCTATTGTACAACTCAACAATGTATAACTTACAGCTATCAGTGAATACTGTAAATCAAAGTAAAACTAGGTACAGAAAGTGAATATAGGCTAGTAGGCTATTCCAATAATTCCTTAATTTGCATGACATACCTTTACATATTCCTAATAAATACCTTAACTCTAGTACAAACATATATCCTGCAAATGTGACTGTCAACATAAAGCATTTTGAAATGAACATTAATTAATGAATAACTTACAAGGATAACTCTCTCTCTCTCAGTAGACCAGACAGTCAGCCAACACACGAACTCCATGGCTCTTTCGACACTTATCATCACCAGATAGCTTCACTTGAAATCCTGGTTAGTGTGCATAACTGGAGAATGATGCGGGGAAGGTTTAGGTTGGTATAAATTCCCGGAGCATAGAGTTGTGGGTGATATATCGGGAGCGAAGGACCGCATGTCTACCCTCCATCAACTCTTGCTCGACTCTGGTGGCAAACTCGCGCACTAAACAGATCCCGAGCGCATCACAAAGCGCAAGATACCCTTACCACCTTCAATAAGCTATTAAAAGTATCCGTATTATATAAAAGCATGAATCCTAATAATTTTGTGAAAACACTTTTGATTTTTCACGAAACAATATATGAGAGAGAGAGAGAGAGTTACGGTACTTACTAGGAGGGATTCGGCCGACAGCCAGGCTACCCACCGGAGTGGACCACCGCATAAGCAGGTTGATCCACCAAATTGTTGATGGCTGTGGTAAATTGTTGGTTGTAGTTCATCAGTCTTGGTGTTGGGCGGGGTAATGCCTAACTTACAACGGCTCCCCTGTTCTGTTTTAGTTGCACGTATCACTGATTGAGCTCTATTTTCTTGTTCCGTTTTTTCAAAATTCAGTAAATATTCTTCAAGTTTTTCTTTTTCGCATTCTCTCCCAAATAACAGATATCTGATCCAGTTCTCTTGGTATGTTGTTTAGATAGAGGGGGGGGGGGGCAAAGCCCCCCACCCCTCCCTTAACCCATTGTGCATCCCATGGCAACCATAATTTGATTCCTCCCCACTAGTGGGGAGTACAAAGGAGTACAAAGGAAATCAAGCAACAACAGTTGACCCTTCTAGGCTGCTTGTCCTCCAACACACTGAGGATCAAGTGTCCAAACATTGGTTTAGAGTGGGTAATGGAACATTGGAAAGGGAACTACTGCCCTGGAACTAATGTCCGTGGCAGGATTAGGAAGTTAGTAGGGGACAGATGGGTTAGTAATTGAGGAAGGGTTAAAATAAAGTTATTCATTTACAAACGCAATCAGTCGCGGGTTTGATGCGAGATATTTGGGCAAGAATGTAGTTACCGGGTGTCCCGCCCGTCTTGTTTAAACTACGCGGACGCTCACCATCATGTTCCTGTCTATTTTGACTGCCTTTGGATACAAAAATTCATTACCCTAACCAAACAACCTAACCTAACCTAACCTAAACGTTAGGCTTTTTAGTTAGGTTAAGTATTTATAGATGATTTATGTTGTATGTCGGTAGTGGTACACCCGGTAACTATACATCCATCCCGATATTTGTCTAGGCGAAGTTTAAATGAATCAACGGTGCTACAGTCTATAACGTCTCAGGGAAGCCCAATCCACAAGTTGACAACTTGATTGAAGAAGAAATTCTTAGATTCGTGTGAGTTAAAAGTTTTACCAATAATTTTGCAACCGTTTTCCCGCGTGTAATTAGATTGGTCAATAGTGATGTACTTACTACAGTTCATACTGTCGATGCCTTTGATGATTTTGAACACTTGAATTAAGTCGCCTCTTAATCTGCGCTGGGTTAAAGGAAATGGATTTAATTCTCTAAGACGCTCCTCGTATGGTTTGTTCTTTAGGCTAGGTATCATTTTGGTAACTCTACGTTGAACTCGTTCTAGCTTGTCTATATCTTTTTGGTAATAAGGGCACCAGGATTGAACGCAATATTCCAGAAGAGGGCGGACTAAGGAATTGTAAAGGGTTAGGATAAGGTCTTTGGATTTATGCTCAAATGACCTGCCTATAAAGCCAATTATTTTGTTTGCCTTCTTAACAACTTCTGAACATTGTTGACTCGGTTTTAGGTTACTCGATATTGTTACTCCCAGCTCGGTTTCTCTGTTTACATTCTTAAGCTGAGTGCCATTCATCAAATAGTTTGCTTTCTCATTTGGTATCCGATATGTAGTACTTTACATTTATCCGCATTGAAACTCATTTGCCAAATTTGGGCCCAACATGACAACTTATTTAGATTGTGTTGCATATCGTCAACTTGTTCTTTTGAGAGTACGCTATTTGCAGTTTTTGAATCGTCAGCAAACTTTGAGATTGTACAGGTGAGACCCTCATCTATGTCGTTGATGTACATTAGAAAGGTAATTGGTTCTAGTACCAATCCCTGGGGTACCCTGCAACTTACATTGGTCCATTTAGATGCCTTACCGTTTATGACTATTTGATTTCTGTCGCTGAGCCAATTTTCTATCCATTTCAACACACCGTCTTGTATTCCATGCGCTTTTAGTTTTAGCGTGTGTTAAAATATTAAAATGGGTAAAAAAAAATGCGACGGTCCTTAGTATTTAATACCATGGTATATGAGAGAGAACATTAACAAAGAAATGCTTAAAAAGCTCGAATCAGGCAGGGCCTAGTTTTTTACCCTATATTTTAATGTATCTTGTTCCATGAGTCGGTCATTTGATAATATATCTTGATTCATAACATAATTCACTCTTTTTTTTCTACGCAGGCCACACTTTCATTATATTTAGTCTCGTTTCCGCTTCAATCCTATTATTCATATTGTTTAGAGCAGTTTCGTAGTTGCACCCGCCATATTGCTTCACTATAAAATTCACTTAGTTGCTTCACGCCAGATTCGCATGCAGAATTCACTGGTATTGTTTTTCATTAATTAACAAATATTGCAGAGTACTGTACCTTTCTAGTTTTTAATTAACGGTATACTGTACACTCAAAGAAAAATCAATCTTTACACTAACGCTATTCTGGAAGTGAGTCGAAATGTTGTGTTAATACTTCACAGACGATTAATTCCTTTCACACAAGAGTATATACAGATCATCAGTGTAAACATTGTTTTTTCATCGTGTGAACATGTATTTTTCTTCTTTACTTTAAAAAACTCTTACACCAGCAACTCTGACACAATTATTTATAATTGATCGACTTTACTGTTTCAGACTCACTGTCTCATGTTCATGAGCTTCACTTAATGATTGATTTTATTCCATCACTTAGCTATAATATTTTGCATTGTTATTATTATAATACAATTGTTATTCTGCACTTAAGATATATTTGTAAATTTTCTGTGTAAAATCAATAAATTCCACATGCTATAATTCCAATCTATTTAGTATAGTACAGTCTATCAACGACACATGTTCTTCCCACAATCTGCCACCGAGTGAAGCCGAATCATATGGGGGTCGAAAAACGAAGCATTTATTGAGTGTTAATGGCATTTTTTTTTGTTCAGCTGCTTCGTTTGTCGACCCTCAGATGTTTCGGATTTACTAAGTGGTTGGTTGGGGGACGAACCTTTGTTGTTGATAGTTTATTTTTATTTTCTGAATTTGAAATCACTCTGCCATATTTGTATTTCTTCACCTTGGCAAAATTAGTTTATAGTTATTGTATGTATTGTAACTATAATGTATATGTCTTTGGCTCGGCACTTTCACTGGTATTTCGTGGATTGGTTTCATTATCAATAACTTTGTCCTGACCGTATTCTATGATGTACACAAGTTGAAATATATACACAATTTCAGGAGCTCGGATCACCCTTGTTAACAGCCCAAGAGACGACGCTAGACTAGTACAAAGGAAATCAAGCAACAACATATCTAGTGACCCTTCTAGGTTGCTTGTCCTCCAAAACACTGAGGATCAAGTGTCCAAACAGTGGTTTAGAGTGGGTAAGGGAACATTGGAAAGGGAACTACTGCCCTGCCACTAACGTGGCAGGACTAGGAAGTTAGTAGGGGACATATGGGTTAGTAACTGAGGGGAGGATAAAATAAAGTTATTCATTTACAAACGCAGTCACTCGCGGGTTTGATGCGAGATATTTGTCTAGGCGGCATTTAAATGAATCAACGGTGCTGCAGTCTATAACGTCTCGGGGAAGCCCATTCCACAAGTTGACAACTCGATTGAAGAAGAAGTTCTTAGATTCGTGTGAGTTAAAAGATTTACCAATAATTTTGCAACCGTTTCCCCGCGTGTAATTAGATTGGTCGATAGTGAAGTACTTACTACAGTTCATATTGTCGATGCCTTTGATGATTTTGAACACTTGAATTAAGTCACCTCTTAATCTGCGCTGGGTTAAAGGAAATATATTTAATTCTCTAAGATGCTCTTCGTATGGTTTGTTCTTTAGGCTAGGTATCATTTTGGTAACTCTACGTTGAACTCGTTCTAGCTTGTTTATGTCTTTTTGGTAATAAGGGCACCAGCATTGAACGCAGTATTCCAGAAGAGGGCGGACTAAGGAATTGTAAAGGGTTAGGATTACGTCTTTGGATTTATGCTCAAATGATCTGCCTATAAAGCCAATTATTTTGTTTGCCTACAGAGAGAGAGAGAGAGAGAGAGAGAGAGAGAGAGAGAGAGGAGTTATACAGAGTTACACATATAATCAGATCACACAGACTTTGCGGTCCCAACTAGGTGGTCTGGCCTTAATACTACTAGACAGGGACAGTTTATAGTGAAGGAATAGGAATAGGAATGAGGGAGAGAGAGAGGAGAGAGAAAGAGAGAGAGAGAGAGAGAGAGAGAATGAGTGAGAGTGAGAGATACAAGGAGTTACAAGGAATAGTTAGTATTTCGAGCACCTGGCCCTCAACTCCGGGGAAATACTCAAAACCAAGATGGCAGCGATTGAAGCAGGAAGCAAGGAGGAGGATCGAAATTGGAACAAGAGAACATGAGTATACCGGGTATGTACAGATACCCACATAAGTTCTGTTCCTCGTTGTGATCTTATGTATGATAGCAATATTAGTATGAATGAACTGCGAGTGTGGTTTCTTATAATTATCCGTTGGCTAATCATATGAGTTAAACACTGCATAAGAAACTACACTCGTAATTTAATCATGTATTTTGTATGTATTTACTCAAGCCCATTCCCCACTTTTCCTTTTTTTTAACATAATATTTCTATGTATAAGAACACGGACAGGAACAGAACTTATGTGGCCAACTGTACACTCACGCGTACTATAAGTTGCTCAGGGTTGGGTCCTTCCTTCCCCTCCTCCACCCGGGGAAGGTGGAAGGGGTGGGGGGGTGGAGGGGTGGGGGGGGGGGGGAGTTAGTTAGTTGGGTTCTAGTCTACCCCCACCTTCCACCCCCAAACTATCCCCAACTCCCCCACCTTCCTCCTC
The DNA here is from genome assembly GCA_032716605.1 of Paralithodes platypus. Classification (NCBI taxonomy): domain Eukaryota; kingdom Metazoa; phylum Arthropoda; class Malacostraca; order Decapoda; family Lithodidae; genus Paralithodes; species Paralithodes platypus. The sequence goes on from CM064527.1 coordinate 23,079,345, forward strand.
TAGCTGCCAGTTAGTGATTAGACACGCTTGTTCTCATGTCTTGTAAATTATAGCTAAACCATCATTGCGCAGGCTTACAATGACCAACATAACATTTATTAGGAATGTATTAATACAATATGTAATTGTATTTCTGAAATGAGTCTCTATACACACAATGAATCTCGGCTGTAGTGGTTTGCTTCCTCTCTCCCTCTCTCTCACACACACGCACACACACACATTCTCTCACTCACTCTCTCTCTCTCTCTCTCTCTCTGTCACACACACACACGCACACACACACACACACACCATTACCCAGCGCCAACCTAGATTGCTCTAAATCCTGGTTGGGCCGAGATGGGAGATATATTGTCGGAGAGAGAGAGAGAGAGAGAGAGAGAGAGAGAGACAGAGAGAGACAGACAGACAGACAGACAGACCGAGAGAGAAACAGACAGACAGACAGACAGACTGACAGAGAGAGAGAGAGAGAGAGATAACATGGAAGAGGGAAGAGGCCTTTAGGGTACACGTCTCTGATATTGTCTCGACTAAATTACTCGTGGAGGGAGGAGGAGGAAGTCGATGAGAAGGATGGGGGGGGGGGGTCCTTTCCACATCCTACCAACTCTGGTGTTCCTCAGGGCTCTGTCCTATCTCCTGTTCTCTTTCTAATATTCATGAATGATCTTCTCAACTGTACCTCCAGTCCTATCCATTCATATGCAGACGACTCTACCTTACACTATTCAATTAGTTTCCCAGAAAGCCCCAGCCAGCAATCCCTCAAAGCAAACATAATGAAGCCATAGAACATTTATCTTCTGATCTAACTACTATTTCCAATTGGGGCAGAGCAAACCTTGTTGCCTATAATGCTTCCAAAACCCAATTTCTCCATCTATCTACCCGTCCGGAACTCCCAGAGGACTATCCCTTATTCTTCAACAATACAAAAATCAATGCTTAATCTTCTCTCAATATTCTTGGTGTTTCTTTTTCTTCTGCTCTCACTTGGAAGGACCATATTACCAGTCTTGCTAAGGCAGCCTCCCAGAAGCTGGGTGTGCTCAACTGCCTCAAGGGGTTCTTTATCCCAGCTCAACTTCTTGCTCTGTACAGGGGCACACAATGCGTCCTTGTATTGAGTATTGTTCACATGTGTCGGGAGGATCCTCTCACACAGCACTTCTATACAAAGTAGAAAGGAAACCATTTTGTATCATTAACTCCCGTCCACACACCGACTCTCTGCAATCTCTCTCTCTTCGCCGAAATGTTGTATCTCTCTCGTTATTCTATCGCTACTACAATAATCAGTGTTCCTCAGAGCTCTCTCAGTGCATACGACCTCCTCTACATAGGGTATGTAGTACCAGTCTTGCAACACAATCCCAACCCTACTCTGTACAACTCTCCAACTCAAGAGTGAAACGTTACTCCCAATCTTTCTCCTATTCAACATCTGAGATCTGGAACTCTCTCCCAAAATAATTGTTTTCCTCCTTCCCCCCTCCCTTTATTTTCATATTATGTATATATATACTGTATATATTTATATATAATATATATATATATATATATATATATATATATATATATATATATATATATATATTTATTTTATTTTGCTCCCTAGACCTTAATGAAGCTTACAAAATTCACACCCAAGACCCCACCCACCCCCTTCTCCCTCTTGTTTAGAATATTAGTTTTGAGATTTTAAGACGTTCCTTCCATTAGTTTGGCGATTTTAATACCTTTTGCCCCATTTCGTTGTCAATTTCAAGACCTATCGCACCATTTAGGTGTCGATTTTTCTTGGCGAGCGATAGCGATATGTTTGTACATTTTTCGGTAGAACATTTTTCCAGCCAAAGGCCGGTTTCTACTAAATTACAGGCTCGCTATTGCTCGCCAGGAAAAAAATCGAACCTATATGGCACGAAAGATCTTAAAATTGACAATGAAATGGGGCAAAAGGTGTTAACATCGCCAAACTAATGGGCCGAATGTCATAAAATCTCAAAATAATGGGGCTAAACACGAGGGAGAAGAAGGGTCAGAAAAACCATATACCTCCCCTTAAGTGGTCGTGTGAAGTGGAAATATATGAGAGAAAGGAAAAGAATGTGGGGGTTTTGTATGTATGTATGTATGTATGTATATACAGTATATACTCAGGCACATACCCCGTAGCTGGGGGTGACCGACTCGAGACAGAGCCCGAACAGAAACAACGTACAAACCTTCAATTCTTAGGCTCCAGGCCAACTTTCGCGCTCCCTCGTCCTTTTCTCTGTCTCGTCTAGTAGGTGAATATTACAAGGGGACGAGGATTCCTAGCCTCCCGCCCCCCGTGGGGATTGTGCGAAAGGTAAATAAGATGTGTGCAAAGAAATGAAGGAAATATGGAGTGAAGAAAGATAGAACATAATTACAGTATGTGGATTAATCTAACGTGGGGCTAAAAAAGAAGGAAAATATTAACCTCTTCCGTACCGGCGACGTCTTTTTTACTTTATTTTGGCTACAATTAGACGATTTTATGCAGTTTAAGAAGGGCCTCCAGCAATTAACAGGTGTCGAACTATCGCGATTACCCCTTTTTCTACCACATATCCTTCTTAAGCTGCACAACATCGTCTACATATAGCTAGAATGAAATACAAAATACGTCGCCGGTACAGAAGGGGTTAAAGGTAACAGATACAGGAAAAACTAGAAAATGGCACTGCTCTCTCTCTCTCTCTCTCTCTCATTCACTCATTCACCTCGTGGGAGACTCGATTATACGTGGTCAGCTCACAGAGTTTTGCGCCAGGGCACCTAAGACCAGGAAGCGTTTTTGTATCCCTAGTGGTGGTGTGGACGACGTAGTTGCAGCAGTTGACGAAGTATCAAAGCTTGCCCCTGCTAATACAATGTACGTCATCCACGTTGGATCCAACGATGTACAGCGAACCTGGTCGGAAGAATTGCTTTTAAAGTACCAGCAGCTGATCAAGTCGTTTAAGGAGAAGTCATCAAGGATCATCGTCTCAGGAATCGTCCCCCGGCTCGGTGTAGAGAGCCGATTTTACAACATAGCCTCCAGCACAAATCGTTGTCTAGCAAACCTCTGCAGGAAGGAGAACGTGGGATTCGTCGACACCTGGGACAATTTCTACTACGATGACTATTTGTTTTCGGACGATGGAGTTCATCTGAACCAGGTGGGAGCAGCACGTTTTGGGCGTCTTCTCAACGATGCGGTGAAGGATTTTCGGAGAAGAAATCGACTCAGCACAGGACAACCAGGAAGGAGGACCGAAGACAGCGAGGACGGCAACCTACAAAGGAATTAAATACTAATCCGTCAAGAACCGCGAACTTGGATGAAGCTCCACCAACACGACCCAAATTCAAAACAGCCAGGGATAACGACCGAGGACCGAGGACAGCCATGAATGTAAATGTAGATCCGACCAGAACCAAAAATTCGATGAAAGAACGTTCTGTGAGTTCTAAAACCGTAACTTTAAAGGTTTTCTATGCAAACGCTCGTAGCATACGCAATAAATTTTCAGATTTAGAGGAACTAGTGTTTACAGAAAATTATGATGTGATTGGCATAACAGAATCTTGGCTCAATACAGAAGATAGAGACTTTTTAGTAGAGTATTCACTTCCCGGTTATGTAATGTTTGAGAACAGCCGAATAAATAAAAATGGAGGTGGCGTTTTATTTGATATCAAAGAAAGTCTTAACCCGACCCTCGTGTCAAAACCTCAAATTGTGAACGTCGACACATCTTTTGTGCTAATAAAGAATAATAAAGGTACAAAAATAATACTTGCATTAATATACAGACCTCCAGCTCAATCAGTGCAAACTGACCGAGAAATTTACGAACAAATTGCAGATGTAAGTAAGTCACAAGATACCGTAATTTTTGGCGACTTTAGTTTACCTGTGACCAAGTGGGGCGATACTCTTACTTCACACTCCGGACATGACTTGTATACGAACTTGCAAGAGAGTTCGCTTTATCAATTTGTTCGAACGCCGACCCGTGGTAATAACGTTCTTGACATTGTACTTGCAACAAATGAATAATTGATAGAGAATTTGAATGTTGGTGATGAATTCAGTAACAGCGACCATCGTACGATAAATTTCACTTTAAACTTTACTAGTAACGAACCAAATAGTAGCATCGAAAAAGTCCCTAATTTCAAGAAAGCAAACTTCCATAAACTTAGAGTTATGTTTAAAGAAACTGACTGGAGCTTTTTAATTAACAATAACGACATAAATACATCTTGGAAGTTATTCGAAACCACTTACCTAAAAGCAGTGCAAGACTGCATACCATCGAAAATACGGCGTCCAGGCCATAATAAGCCCAAATGGTGGAATAAAGATATTTCAAACTGCCTGCTTGCTAAAAAATTTGCCTATGATAGATTAAAATCGTCACAAAAGACGAAGAACGGGTGAAATTTGTAGAGCTACGACGCAAAGCCAAAAAGTTAATTAAGCAAAGTAAAAAGACCTTAGAGTTACATATTGCGAATCAAAGTAAAACAAACCCAAAAGAATTCTATAGTTATATCAGAAAGAAAAAAGTAGTTACTTCAACTGTTGGACCGTTAGTCGATGAAAATGGAGAATACACCAAAGACGAAGTACAAATGAGTAATGCCCTCAATACCTTCTTTGCATCAGTTTTTACAACAGAAGACCTCAGTGATATCCCTAAACCATCGCCGATTCAGATTGATAATTCAGATGTTCTAAGCAATATCACCGTTACAGAGAGAGAAACATTGAATTGTTTAGATAAACTCAAGGTAAATAAAACGCCAGGACCTGATACAATCTCACCTAGAGTTCTAAAGGAAGCTAAGGATGAGCTCTCCAAACCACTGACATTACTATTCAATAAATCCTTGCAGTCTGGAACTATGCCTGATCAGTGGAAGCTAGCCAACGTAACACCGATATTAAAAAAAGGCAGCAAATCCCTACCCAGTAACTATCGTCCAATTAGCTTAACCTCAGTTGTATGTAAAATGCTAGAAACGGTCATACGAGACAGACTCGTAAACCACTTGGAGGAAAATAACATACTTAAAGATACTCAACACGGCTTTCGTAAAAAACGTTCCTGTTTAACAAACCTCTTAGACTTCTTCCACGATATCCTCAACCTCTACGATGAGAGTAAAGCTGTAGATATTATATACCTTGATTTTCAAAAGGCCTTTGACAAAGTTCCCCACAAACGTTTACTGCTAAAACTAAAAGCGCATTGAATACAAGACGGTGTGTTGAAATGGATAGAAAATTGGCTCAGCAACAGAAAGCAAAGGGTAGTCATAAACGGTAAAGCATCTAAATGGACCAATGTAAGTAGCGGGGTACCTCAGGGATCGGTACTAGGACCAATTCTCTTTCTAATTTACATCAACGACATAGATGAGGGTCTCACCTGTACAATCTCAAAATTTGCTGACGATACAAAAATTGCAAATAGCGTACTCTCAAAAGAATAAGTTGACGATATGCAACACAATCTAGATAAATTGTCATGTTGGGCCCAAATTTGGCAAATGAGTTTCAATGCGGATAAATGTAAAGTACTCCATGTCGGATACCTAAATGAGATAGCAAACTATTCGATGAATGGCACTCAGCTTAAGAATGTAAACAGAGAAACCGATCTGGGAGTAACAATATCGAGTAACCTAAAACCGAGTCAACAATGTTCAGAAGTTGTTAAGAAGGCAAACAAAATAATTGGCTTTATAGGCAGGTCATTTGAGCATAAATCCAAAGAAGTTATCCTAACCCTTTACAATTCCTTAGTCCGCCCTCTTCTGGAATACTGCGTTCAATCCTGGTGCCCTTATTACCAAAAAGATATAAACAAGCTAGAACGAGTTCAACGTAGAGTTACCAAAATGATACCTAGCCTAAAGAACAAACCATACGAAGAGCGTCTTAGAGAATTAAATATATTTCCTTTAACCCAGCGCAGATTAACAGGTGAATTAATTCAAGTGTTCAAAATCATCAAAGGCATCGACAATATGAACTGTAGTAAGTACTTCACTATCGACCAATCTAATTACACGTGGGGAAACGGTTGCAAAATTATTGGTAAATCTTTTAACTCGCACGAATCTAAGAATTTCTTCTTCAATCGAGTTGTCAACTTGTGGAATTGGCTTCCCCGAAACGTTATAGACTGCATCACCGTTGATTCATTTAAACTCCGCCTAGACACATATCTCTCATCAAACCCGCGACTGACTGTGTTTGTAAATGAATAACTTTATTTTATCCCCCCCTCAGTTACTAACCCATCTGTCCTCTCCTAACTTCCTAATCCTGCCACGGACATTAGTTCCAGGGCAGTAATTCCCTTTCCAATGTTCCCTTACCCACTCTAAACCACTGTTTGGACACTTGATCCTCAGTGTTTTGGAGGACAAGCAACCTAGAAGGGTCACTATATCTGTTGTTGCTTGATCTCCTTTGTACTCCTTTGTACTTTGTACTCACTCACTCACACTCTCACTCACTCTCATTCTCTCTCTCTCTCTCTCTCTCGCTCTGGTTGTAGACAAAAAAAAATGTTATGAAGCCATGCTGCAGTCAGGTGTATGCAATATTAAAATCTGGGCGTTTTGGTTCCGCTCTAAAGGGGGTACCACTCGCTTTTTCTGGACCCCCTTCTTCCTCGAGTTTACCATATTAGTTTTGAGACTAAGACATTCCTTGCATTAGTTTGGCGATTTTAATACCTTTCGCCCCATTTCGTTGTCAATTTCATGACCTTTCGTGTCATTCAGGTGTCGATTTTTTCCTAGCGAGCGATTGCGAGCCTGTAATTTTAAGAGTAACCGGGCTTCGGCCGGGAAATTTTTCTATCGAAAAATGTACAACTTTATCTTGAAGGGGGGTCTAGGTTTTTTTTTTTAAGCTTGATGGAGGTCTAGCGAAGAAACTAAACAAATATATAAAATATATACATATACTGTATAGACCAAAAACCCAAACAGTACCCCTTTAATTACAAACTTTGTACAGCTTGTCCATTTTTTTCTTTTTTCATTTTTTCGACTTTCTAGCTCTTAAGTTTGTGTATAATATCAACACCTTTTGTATTTTATTCTAGCTATATTTAGACGATTTTGAATCATTTAAGAAGAATCTGTGGTAGTACAAAGGGTAATATATATATATATGTATATATATATATATATATATATATATATATATATATATATATATATATATATATATATATATTTAAATGTGCAGTACATTAAATAGTCAATTTCTTTCCGTTTTCACTAATGAAAATTTGGCACAGTTTCCAGAAGTCCGTAAGGTATATAGCGATAGTATAGAAAATAGGTTAAGTACGGTTACTATAAGTAGAAATGATGTGCTTAAGGAAATTGACAGACTGAAACCTCATAAATCGCCTGGTCCTGATGAGGTATATGCTAGAGTATTAAAAGAATGTAGGGATGAGTTAAGTTACCCATTAACATTTTTATTTAACAAGTCATTGGAGACAGGTATAGTTCCAGAAGCTTGGAAGCTTGCAAACGTAGTTCCGATCTTCAAAAAAGGTGACAAATCAATAGCATCCAATTACCGTCCCATTAGTCTTACATCAATCATAGGAAAGCTACTAGAGTCAATTATTGCTAGTAAAATTAGAAACCACTTAGATACATTTAATTTAATAAATTCTTCTCAGCATGGATTCACTCAGGGACGTTCTTGCCTTACTAATTTGCTTAGTTTTTTCTCAGAGGTATATGAAGCAGTAGATAATGACAAGTCATATGATATAATATATTTAGATTTCAGTAAAGCTTTCGACAGAGTTCCCCATGAGAGATTGATGAGAAAGGTTGAGGCGCATGGAATAGGTGGGGCGTTGTTGGGATGGATTAGGTCATGGCTAATTGGTAGGAAGCAGAGAGTCAGCATAAATGGTACGAAGTCAGAATGGGGAGAAGTAAAAAGGGATGTCCCCCAGGGATCTGTATTAGGTCCTCTGTTGTTTGTTATATACATAAATGACCTTGATTTAGGTATAACTAGTAGGATAAGTAAATTTACAGACGATACCAAAATGGGGAGAACAATTGATTCAGATAGAGATATAGAGTGCCTCCAAAGGGATCTAGATACCTTACACGAATGGTCAGTAAATTGGCAGATGAAGTTTAACATTGACAAATGCAAGGTATTAAAGATAGGGAAGATGCATACAAATGCATATAAACTAGCTAATGTGGAATTAGAAAACTCGAATTGTGAGAAAGATCTAGGTGTGTTTGTTAGCAATGATTTGAAGCCTAGACAACAGTGTATAAGCGTTCGAAACAAGGCAAACAGGATTCTCGGGTTCATCTCAAGGAGTGTGAGTAACAGAACTGCTGATGTTATCTTAAAACTTTACTTGTCATTAGTGAGACCCCATATGAATTATGCTGTTCAATTTTGGTGTCCTTATTACAGAATGGACATAGATTCATTGGAGAGAGTAAAACGTAGAATGACAAAAATGATCCATAATATTAGAAATCTTCCGTATAAAGAAAGGTTGAAGAAATTAGGCTTACATTCGTTAGAGAGACGCAGAGTTAGAGGGGATATGATGGAGGTGTTCAAGTGGGTTAGTGGGATTAACAAAGGGGACATGACAAATGTACTAAAGCTAAGTGATAGCGAAAGAACTCGTACCAATGGTTTCAAATTAGATAAATTTCGTTTCAGAAAAGATATAGGCAAATATTGGTTTGGTAACAGAGTTGTAGATGGGTGGAATGGACTACCAAGTGCTATAGTGGGATTAAAAATGATAAGGAGCTTTAAGATAAAATTGGATAAGCATATGGACGAGAAGGGTTGGGTGTGAAGGGGGATCAGCAGGGTTGGGCCAATCAGCGCTCTGCAGACCCCCGTAATCCTGCGTTAATCTCTAACCGTTTTGGTAAGATGATCCTCAGGGTATTAGAGTGTTGAGCCTATAATTGGGCTTTGTAATTGGGGTTGTGTGGGACAGGGATCTGCCTTGCTTAGGCCAATCGGCTTTCTGCAGACTCCCATTTGCTTATGTTCTTATGTTCTTATGTTCTTATATATATATATACACTACACAAGGTTACATTACATAAGAACATAAGAAAATGGGAGTCTGCAGAAAGCCGATTGGCCTAAGCAAGGCAGATCCCTGTCCCACATAACCCCAAATCAATTACAAAGCCCAATTATAGGCTCAACACTCTAATACCCTGAGGATCATCCTACCAAAACGGTTAGAGATTAAGGCAGGATTATGGGGGTCTGCAGAGCGCTGATTGGCCCAACCCGGCTGATCCCCCTTCACACCCAACCCTTCTCGTCCATATGCTTATCCAATTTTATCTTAAAGCTCCCTACAGTTTTAGATCCCACTATAGCACTTGGTAGTCCATTCCACCCATCTACAACTCTGTTACCAAACCAATATTTGCCTATATCTTTTCTGAAACGAAATTTATCTAATTTGAAACCATTGGTACGAGTTCTTTCGCTATCACTGAGCTTTAGTACATTTGTCATGTCCCCTTTGTTAATCCCACTAACCCACTTGAACACCTCTATCATATCCCCTCTAACTCTGCGTCTCTCTAACGAATGTAAACCTAATTTCTTCAACCTTTCTTCATACGGAAGATTTCTAATATTATGGATCATTTTTGTCATTCTACGCTGTACTCTCTCCAATGAATCTATGTCCATTCTGTAATAAGGACACCAAAATTGGACAGCATAATCCATATGGGGTCTCACTAATGACAAGTAAAGTTTTAAGATAACATCAGCAGTTCTGTTACTCACACTCCTAGAGATGAACCCGAGAATCCTGTTTGCCTTATTACGAACGCCTATGCACTGTTTTCTAGGCTTCAAATCATTGCTAACAAACACACCTAGATCTTTCTCGCAGTCTGAAATTTCTAATTCTAAATTAGCTAGTTTATATTTAACATTTGTTTGCATCTTCCCTATCTTTAATACCTTGCATTTGTCAATGTTAAACTTCATCTGCCAATTTACTGACCATTCATGTAAGGTATCTAGATCCCTTTGGAGGCACTCTATATCGCTATCTGAATCAATTGATCTCCCTATTTTAGTATCGTCTGCGAATTTACTTATCCTACTAGTTATACCTAAATCTAGGTCATTTATGTATATAAGAAACAACAGGGGACCTAATACCGATCCCTGGGGGACACCACTTTGACTGCTCCCCACTCTGACTTGGTACCATTTATGCTGACTCTCTGTTTCCTACCAATTAGCCATGACCTAATCCATCCCAACAACGCCCCACCTATTCCATGTGCCTCAACCTTTCTCATCAATCTCTCATGAGGCTCTGTCGAAAGCTTTATTGAAATCTAAATATATAATATCGTATGCCTTGTCATTATCTACTGCTTCATATACCTCTGAGAAAAAACTAAGCAAATTAGTAAGGCAAGAACGTCCCTGAGTGAATCCATGCTGAGAAGAATTGATTAAGTTAAATGTTTCTAAGTGGTTTCTCATTTTCCTAGCAATAATTGACTCTAGTAGCTTTCCTATGATTGAAGTGAGACTAATGGGACGGTAATTGGATGCTATTGATTTATCACCTTTTTTGAAAATCGGAACTACATTTGCAAGCTTCCAAGCTTCTGGAACTATACCTGTTTCTAATGAATTGTTATGTTAATGGGTAACTTAACTCATCTCTGCATTCTTTTAATACTCTGGCATATACCTCATCGGGACCAGGCGATTTCTGAGGTTTCAGTCTGTCAATTTCCTTAAGCACATCATTTCTACTTATTGTAACCGTACTTAACCTATTTTCTATACTATCGCTATATACCTTACGGACTTCTGGAATCTGTGCCAAATTTTCATTAGTGAAAACGGATAGAAACTGACTATTTAATGTACTGCACATTTCTAAATCATTTTCTGTCATTTCTCCTATCGAAGTTTTAAGTGGGCCTATTGTATCTCTAACTTTAGATTTATATAGCTGGTAAAAAGCCTTAGGGTTATTTTTTGAGTCATTGGCTATCCTGATTTCATAATTTCTTTTGTCTGTCCTAATACATTTTTTAACCTCTCTTGATAGATTCTGATAGTAAGCAAGTAGGTGAATTTCGCCTTTCTTATTTTTCGATATATTCCTCTCTTTTTTCCTAGAAGGTCTAATAGTCTATTATTCATCCATTTGGGTTGGTTCTGTGTTGATCTAAATTTTCTTTTGGGGATATATTTATTTTGCGCATTGTGGAGTGAAGAAATAAAATTATTATATGTAGCTGTCAAATTATCCTGAGTTAAGACAGGTATCTGAGAGAGAGTATGTTCATTAGCGCACCTGGGTCCACTTAATAGTTTAACCATAGGATCGACTCTTAAGGCTCGTCTTAATCCACCATAATTGGCTTTTCTGAAATCTGGGATAAGTGTCGTATTCTCTTTAGCCTTTCCTGTCCATTGTATGTTAAAATAAATTGATTTATGATCACTATTTCCTAGTTGGTCTCCTATCTCTACATTATTTATCATTTGTTCATTATTACTGAGAACTAAATCGAGGATGTTATTACCTCTAGTAGGCGAGTCTATGAATTGAAATAAAAAACTATCCTGTACCGCCTCAATAAACTCTTTTGTATCTGAGTCGCCGATTTGATGCTGCCAATCAATATTCGGAAAATTAAAATCCCCCATAATACACACATTGCTAAACCTTGATGCTATTTTCACTTCCTGCCATAAAGCTGTACCTTCGTTTCTACTCATATTTGGTGGTCTATAAATAACTCCAATAATTATGGTCTCACTACCTTCGCTAACCTCAACCCAAACACTTTCGTTATCAGTATTTAGTCTAATACCTGATTTAATACAGCTTTTTAAAGAACTCCTGACAAACACTGCTATTCCGCCGCCCCTCCTACTTGTTCGGTCGCGTTTAAACAAACTATATCCTGGTATATGGAATTCTGCTAAAAAAAATCTTGATTCTGTAATCCATGTTTCAGTCAGTGCTATAATGTCTATATTTTCGTTGCTAACAAGTGCTCTAAGTTCATCCATTTTGTTACATAAACTCCTACAGTTTGTATAATATAATCGCAATGAATTTATTTTACTGGTATCGGATTTACCTTTATTTCTAACTGAATTCCCATCTTCTGTTACACCTTTAATATTTCTACTAGCAGTACAATTAAAATCCTGTGACTGATATTTTCTATTCCTATCTGATGTACCAGTACGGCAATTTACCCTATCTAGACAATTATTCTTACTCATATTCTCAGGCTTTATTTTCAGCGAAACCCCGCGACAATCCTATCTATTGACCTAGCTAAATTTGCCACCCCTAGCCGAGAAAGATGAACCCCGTCCTGTGCGTACAACTGATTTTTACCATAGAAACGGGTCCAGTTATCAAGGAATGGTATTGCATTTGCATTACAGTATTTTTCCAGCCGACAATTGATACCAATTGCCCTAGATGACCATTCCTTGCTGACCCCTCTCCGTGGCAAGATACTGTGTACTACAGGTATGCCTCCCTTCCTCCTAACTTTATCTAACACCTCCCTGTACTGCCGAAGCATTCTTGTCTTTCACTTTAAGAGCTCACCTCATTGACGTTAACTAACTTCTTTTCACTTCTGTTATCTGGACCTTTCCTCCATCTCCACGCCTTTGATCCAGCTGACTCCTTTCACGGGTTTCCTCTCACACCACACCACCACAGCGATCTCATAACCCTCTTGGCTCTTTCCTTGGCTCACTCTTTAACACTCCTCGAGCGGCTAGGTCTGTAACTTCTACTACCTGCCAAGTGGGTAGTTTTACCCTAAACGAGCTTATTTCCATGCTCTTTTTCATGCATAAACAAGAGCCAGAGCGTAATACAATTATGTATCCCTGAAAGGGCGTTATGAGCTTTCCAATGACACCTGAACCATCCTTCTACGATAACGGGTTGTCTTGCAACGATCGTGCAACACGAAGGAAAAATCCCTAAAATAAGGTAAGTTCCTTACAGAATTCCCTGTCTAGCAAGGCAATCGGTGTGGATGTGTGTGGAGGGGAGGCCAGTGCCGGCGGGAGCCGTGCCGAACGGTCAGAGTCAACCTACGATCCTCCCACCGCTCGGACTCTCTCTCAGAGCCAATTATGTGCTCAACATCGCCACCGACTTAAGGCGGTCCCCGCTCTTTTGTCCATGGTTCTCTAGACCGCCTTAAGTCGGGCCCTGCCAAACAGGGGTTAAGGGCGTAGTGCTTGTTGTTTGGGGCTACTTATTAATTTATTTAATTTTGAGTTTCCTTGCTACACCTCCATCAAGCTTAAACAAAAAAAAACACCACCTACAGTATACCCCCTTTCAAGATAAATGATTACATTTTTCGGTAGAAAAATGTCCCGGCCGAAGGCTGATTCCTTCTAAAAGTAGAAGCTCGCTATCACTCGCCAAGAAAAAAATCAACACCTAAAGGACATGAAAGGTCTTAGTATTGACAAGAAAATTAAGCAAAAGGTTTCAAAATCGCCAAACTAACGGAACGAACGTCTTAAAACCTCAAAACTAATATGCTAATCCTGAGGGAGAAGGTGGTCCAGACTCCTTTCATGGGTTTCCTCTCACACCACACAACCACACTGATCTCATAACCATCTTAACTCCTTCCTTGGCTGACTCTTACATAGCTTTTTAACCCCTTCTGTACCGGCGAGCGACGTCTCATTAACTTAATTCTGGCTACTATTAAACGATCTTATTCAGTTTAAAAAGCTTCTAGCAACTAACAGGCTTCGAACTATCTCACTTAACCCTTTCTACTATCACAGATCCGTCTTAAACTACATAAAATCGTCTAAGTATAGCTAGAATAATATTCAAAAGACGTTGCCGAGACAGAAGGGCTTAATTTAAACTGCTTATATTTTCCTTTACTGGGGAAGCAATTATCTGTAAAATGCTTTTCCTCTGCGTATTTATTCATTATAGTGTGCCTAATCAATTTATTAAATAAAGTGAGGGATAACGTAAAGTTTTATTTGGCCTTTTAACCCACTCAGTACCAGCGACGGTTGTTATAGTATATTCTAGTAATATGGAGACGATATTATGCAGCTTGGAAAGGAGGTGTGGTAGTTCAAAGGGTTGGTTGAGATACTTTGAATAGCTTTAATCATCATGGCTAGAGGTCCTTTCCAAGCTGAATAAAAATTGTCTAATAGTTGCCCGAATGTGATGCTGAAAATGACGTCCCTTCCCCTCTGAGTATCCCCTCCCTTTCCTTCCTTTCTTCCTTGCCTCCCCAGTTAATCTCCCCAGCACACATTGTTGTTCTTCCCTGCTTCAGTGGCCAGAGTAAACCCGACCCAACAAAACACGGCCCCAACAATCAGTAGGGGGGCCGAGTTCACCTGGAGGAGAATTCGGGGCCGAGATATAAACCCTACCGTGTTGGTTTTGGGAGGAGAGGAAAAGGGTTAAATAAGAGATAAATCGTACAATCGGCCTATAATAAGTGATGTCTCGCCACCAAGTATATTTTGATCAATAATTGGTAGGCTATCAGCAATATCTAAAACTTGATTTGTTCGTTACAAGTGAGATATAGAAACATGTGCCTATACTTATCCACCCTATTCAGCATCTGACAGTCATTAATATAGCACAGAGCGAGCTAAACGTAACGACAGCTGAGACAAAACTTATTAACGCTACCGTACATGTTGGTTTTGGAGAAAGTAACCCAACACATCACGGGCCGAATAATCAATCAGTAGGAGGGCCGAGTTCTCCTGGGGGAGGATTAGGGACCGAGATAAATCCTACCGTGTTGGTTTGGGAGGAGTGGAAAAGGGTTAAGGGGACAGTGGTTATTTTGTTGGATCTATTTATTTATATATTCATTTATTTTTAGTTTCCTCGCTAGATCTCCATCAAACTTTAAAAAAAAGACATCCATTAGATCCCCCCTCTGGATTAATTTGTACATTTTTCGGTAGAGAAATGTTCCTGCCGAAGGCCGGTTCTTCTAACATTACAGGCTCACTATCGTTCGCCTGGGAAATAATCGACACTTAAATAGCACGAAAGGTGTAATCTCTCTCTCTCTCTCTCCAAAACCTAGCCTAGCCTATAGCCAGCCAATCTGTTGTTCTTATTAACTCTAGTAGATATTGTATTTAGTATCCTACTGTAGCTATATATATCTATATTTTAGTTGTTGCTTGCACGATCTTGTAGTAACCTTTGACTGATAATTTTTTGTTATTATCTAAAAAGGATAGGCTACTGCTTTACTATGCTACAGTGACACCAGGGCCATCTGTTGATACAGTATATTAACCCCTTGTGTGCAGTCACACTTTATTTTATATAATCTCTATTTGGTGAATTGTATATTTAGTTACATATTCTGTTATATATATATATATATATATTTGTTTAAGGTTAGGTTATCACACCTGGTAGCCTATTTCTGCGTATTTCAATTTTATTATTTTCGGTTAGGCTATTCAACGTTGGTAGCCTATTGGTGCGTATTTCAATTTTTGTTAAACTTTTGGTTAGGCTATCGCCCCTGGAAGCCTAATTCTGCGTATCTCAATTTGTTTGTTTTCGGTTAGGCTATCACCCCTGATAACCTATTGTTGTGTATTTCAACATATTTGTTTTCGGTTGAAGTGATTGAAGTGTTTCTAAAGTGAGTGAAGTGTTTTAAAGTGAGTTAAGTGTTTTAAAGTGAGTTAAGTGTTTTAAAGTGATTGAAGTGATCTGAAGAAACTGACTGTTACCATGCCTCGCACTTGTACGAACTGCACCGGTAGGTTTGGTGAGTCCATGTTTGTTACTGTCGATCTTCAAGTCTGCCGTCTCTGCCAGCAACAAGAGAATTTGACAGTGAAATTAGATGAAGCCTACAACAAGATCAACGTCCTCACCATGAAGCTGGAATCACTCCAAGAGTTTGTAACACTCAATGTTGGAGTACCACAAACTTCAATTGTCACCGCAACTCCAGCAGCCACCAACGCCCCAACGTCAACTGCCAAAAATTCAGCGCCTGCAGTAGCCATTTCATCTGATGGTTCCGATACTCAAGAAAGAAATAGTAACTCTCTTCCCCCTCAAGACAACTTCCGTGTCATGAGCAACAACGTTTGCCCCAAGACCAGGAAACCCATACCGATTACCGAGTGTCAAAACCGCTTCCATCTGGAAGCGGTTTTGACACTCGCAGACTCAGATGACGAAGCGAAAATAGAAGAAGTCCGGCTCGTGGGAGACTCGATGATACATGGTCAGCTCACAGAGTTTTGCGCCAGAGCACCTAAGACCAGGAAGCATTTTTGTATCCCTGGTGGTGGTGTGGACGACGTAGTTGCTGCAGTTGACGAAGTATCTAAGCTGGCCCCTGCTAATACAATGTACGTCATCCACGTTGGATCCAACGATGTACAGCGAACCCGGTCGGAAGATTTGCTTTTAAAGTCCCAGCAGCTGATCAAGTCGTTTAAGGAGAAGTCATCAAAGATCATCGTCTCAGGAATCGTCTCCCGGCTTGGTGTAGAGAGCCGATTATACAACATAGCCACCAGCACAAATCGTTGTCTAGCAAACCTCTGCAGGAAGGAAAACGTGGGATTCGTCGACACCTGGGACAATTTCTACTACGATGCCTATTTGTATTCGGACGATGGAGTTCATCTGAACCAGGTGGGAGCAGCACGTTTTGGGCGTCTTCTAAACGATGCGGTGAAGGATTTTCGGAGAAGAAATCGACTCAGCACAGGACAACCAGGAAAGAGGACCGAAGACAGCGAGGGCGGCAACCTGCGAAGGAATTAAATGCTAATCTGTCAAGAACCGCGAATTTGGATAAAGCTCCACCAACACGACCCAAATTCAGAACCGCCAGGGATAACGACCGAGGACCGATGTCAGCCATGAATGTAAATGTAGATCCGACCAGAACCAAAAATTTGATTAAAGAACGTTCTGTGAGTTCTATAACCGCAACTTTAAAGGTTTTCTATGCAAACGCTCGTAGCATACGCAATAAATTTTCAGATTTAGAGGAACTAGTGTTTACTGAAAATTATGATGTGATTGGTATAACAGAATCTTGGCTCAATACAGTAGATAGAGACTTTTTAGCAGAGTATTCACTTCCCGGTTATGTAATGTTTGAGAAAAGCTGAACAAATAAAAATGGAGGTGGCGTTTTATTTGATATCAAAGAAAGTCTTAACCCGACCCTCTTGTCAAAACCTCAAATTGTGAACGTCGACACATCTTTTGTGCTAATAAAGAATAATAAAGGTACAAAAAGAATACTTGCATTAATATACAGACCCCCAGCTCAATCAGTGCAAACTGACCGAGAAATTTATGAACAAATTGCAGATGTAAGTAACTCACAAGATACCGTATTTATTGGCGACTTTAATTTACCTGTGACCAAGTGGGGTGATACTCTTACTTCACACTCTGGACATGACTTGTATACGAACTTGCAAGAGAGTTCGCTTTATCAATTTGTTCGAACACCGACCCGTGGTAATAACGTTCTTGACATTGTACTTGCAACAAAAGAAGAATTAATAGAGAATTTGAATGTTGGTGATGAATTCAGTAACAGCGACCATCGTACGATAACTTTCACTTTAAACTTTACTAGTAACGAACCAAATAGTAGCATCGAAAAAGTCCCTAATTTCAAGAAAGCAAACTTTCAAAAACTTAGAGCTATGTTTAACACCTTACGAGCGGCCTATGCGGTTTATTTATGTGTACCGCCCAGCGGGGTGTTTTTAGCCAAAATAGGGCTGTTTACGTGATCATTTGCATGCCTAAATAAGACCCAGAACGTAAAACAAGTACCTATCCCTGAAAGGGCATAAACAGAGCTTTCGAATGACACCATAACGATCCTTGTATGATGGATAGTTTTCTTGCAATAACCGTGCAACGCGAGTGCAAAAAGCAGGTAATTCGGTACTTTCGGTACATAATTGAGTATGTAGCGAGTGAGAGAGGGAGGAGGGAGCTGAGATTTGTGTCAGTAGGTTCGCCGCGGTGGTCTGGAGCAGTCATACGCTCGCTAGTCTCCTGCCACCACTTGTCTCTCTCTCTCAGCCACATTACGTGCTGAAATTGCCACTCGAGTTATGTCGAGCGCCGCCACATAGTCCAGCTTTATTTAACTCGACTTAAGTGGTGGGCCGCTTTTTAAGGGTTAAAGAAACTGACTGGAGCTTTTTAATTAACAATAACGACATAAATACATCTTGGAAGTTATTCGAAACAACTTACCTAAAAGCAGTGCAAGACTGCATACCATCGAAAATACGGCATCCAGGCCATAATAATAAGCCCAAATGGTGGAATAAAGATATTTCAAACTGCCTGCTTGCTAAAAAATTTGCTAATGATAGATTAAAATCCTCACAAAATAACGAAGAACGGGTGAAATTTGTAGAGCTACGACGCAAAGCTAAAAAGTTAATTAAGCAAAGTAAAAGACCCTCGAGTTACATATGCGAATCAAAGTCAAACAAACCCGAAAGAATTCTATAGTTATATCAGAAAGAAAATAGTAGTTACTTCAACTGTTGGACCGTTAGTCGATGAAAATGGAGAATACACCAAAGACGAAGTACAAATGAGTAATGCCCTCAATACCTTCTTTGCATCAGTTTTTACAACAGAAGACCTCAGTGATATCCCTACACCATCGCCGATTCAGATTGATAATTCAGATGTTCTAAGCAATATCACCGTTACAGAGAGAGAAGTATTGAATTGTTTAGATAAACTCAAGGTAATAAAACGCCTGGACCTGATACAATCTCGCCTAGAGTTCTAAAGGAAGCTAAGGATGAGCTCTCCAAACCACTGACATTACTATTCAATAAATCCTTGCAGTCTGGAACTATGCCTGATCAGTGGAAGATAGCCAACGTAACACCGATATTCAAAAAAGGCAGCAAATCCCTCCCCAGTAACTATCGTCCAATTAGCTTAACCTCAGTTGTATGTAAAATGCTAGAAACAGTCATAAGAGACAGACTCGTAAATCACTTAGAGGAAAAAAAGATAATTAACACCTTACGAGCGGCCTATGCGGTTTATTTATGTGTACCGCACAGCGGGGTGTTTTTAGCCAAAATAGGGCTGTTTACGTGATCATTTTCATGCCTAAATAAGACCCAGAACGTAAAACAAGTACCTATCCCTGAAAGGGCATAAACAGAGCTTTCGAATGACACCATAACGATCCTTGTATGATGGATAGTTTTCTTGCAATAACCGTGCAACGCGAGTGCAAAAAGCAGGTAATTCGGTACTTTCAGTACATAATTGAGTATGCAGAGAGGGAGGAGGGAGCTGAGATTTGTGTCAGTAGTTCGCCGCGGTAGCCTGGAGCAGCCATACGCTCGCTACTCTCCTGCCACCACTTGTCTCTCTCTCAGCCACATTACGTGCTGAAATTGCCACTCGAGTTATGTCGAGCGCCGCCACATAGTCCAGCTTTTTTTAACTCGACTTATGTTGCTCGCCGCTAAATAAGGGTTAAAGATACTCAACACGGCTTTCGTAAAAAACTTTCCTGTTTAACAAACCTCTTAGACTTCTTCCACGATATCCTCAACCTCTACGATGAGAGTAAAGCTGTAGATATTTAATACCTTGATTTTCAAAAGGCCTTTGACAAAGTTCCCACAAACGTTTACTGCTAAAACTAAAAGCGCATGGAATACAAGACGGTGTGTTGAAATGGATAGAAAATTGGCTCAGCGACAGAAAGCAAAGAGTAGTCATAAACGGTAAGGCATCTAAAGGGACCAATGTAAGTAGAGGGGTACCCCAGGGATCGGTACTAGGACCAATTCTCTTTCTAATTTACATCAACGACATAGATGAGGGTCTCACCTGTACAATCTCAACATTTGCTGACGATACAAAAATTGCAAATAGCGTACTCTCAAAAGATCAAGTTAACGATATGCAACACAATCTAGATAAATTGTCACATTGGGCCCAAATTTGGCAAATGAGTTTCAATACGGATAAATGTAAATTACTACATATCGGATACCTAAATGAGAAAGCAAACTATTCGATGAATGGCACTCAGCTTAAGAATGTAAACAGAGAAACCGATCTGGGAGTAAAAATATCGAGTAACCTAAAACCGAGTCAACAATGTTCAGAAGTTGTTAAGAAGGCAAACAAAATAATTGGCTTTATAGGCAGGTCATTTGAGCATAAATCCAAAGACGTTATCCTAACCCTTTACAATTCCTTAGTCCGCCCTCTTCTGGAATACTGCATTCAATGCTGGTGCCCTTATTACCAAAAAGACATAACAAGCTAGAACGAGTTCAACGTAGAGTTACCAAATGATACCTAGCCTAAAGAACAAACCATAAGAGCGTCTTAGAGAATTAAATATTTCCTTTAACCCAGCGCAGATTAAGAGGTGACTTAATTCAAGTGTTCAAAATCATCAAAGGCATCGACAATATGAACTGTAGTAAGTACTTCACTATCGACCAATCTAATTACACGCGGGAAACGGTTGCAAATTATTGGTAAATCTTTTAACTCACACGAATCTAAGAATTTCTTCTTCAATCGAGTTGTCAACTTGTGGAATGGGCTTCCCCGAAACGTTATAGACTGCATCACCGTTGATTCATTTAAACTCCGCCTAGACAAATATCTCGCATCAAACCCGCGACTGACTGCGTTTGTAAATGAATAACTTTATTTTATCCCCCCCTCAGTTACTAACCCATCTGTCCCCTACTAACTTCCTAATCCTGCCACGGACAATAGTTCCAGGGCAGTAATTCCCTTTCCAATGTTCCCTTACCCACTCTAAACCACTGTTTGGACACTTGATCCTCAGTGTTTTGGAGGACAAGCAACCTAGAAGGGTCACTAGATCTGTTGTTGCTTGATTTCCTTTGTACTCCTTTGTACTCTCTCTCTCTCTCGCTCTGGTTGTAGACAAAAAACAAATGTTATGAAGCCATGCTGCAGTCATGTGTATGCAATATTAAAATCTGGGCGCTTTTGGTTCCGCTCTAAAGGGGGTACCACTCGGTTTTTCTGGACCCCCTTCTCCCTCGAGTTTAGCATATTGGTTTTGAGACTAAGACGTTCCTTGCATTAGTTTGGCGATTTTAATACCTTTCGCCCCATTTCGTTGTCAATTTCATGACCTTTCGTGTCATTTAGGTGTCGATTTGTTCCTGGCGAGCGATAGCGAGCCTGTAATTTTAAGAGTAACCTGGCTTCGGCCGGGAAATTTTTCTATCGAAAAATGTACAACTTTATCTTGAAGGGGGGTCTAGTTTTTTTTTGTTTAAGCTTGATGGAGGTCTAGCGAAGAAACTAAACAAATATATAAAATATATTCATATACTGTATAGACCAAAAACCCAAGCAGTACCCCTTTAATTAAAAACTTTGTTCAGCTTGTCCATTTTTTTCTTTTTTCATTTTTTCGACTTTCTAGCTCTTAAGTTTGTGTATAATATTAACACCTTTTGTATTTTATTCTAGCTATATTTAGACGATTTTCAACCATTTAAGAAGAATCTGTGGTAGTACAAAGGGTAATATATATAATTATATCTCTCTATATATATATATATATATATATATATATATATATATATATATATATATATATATATATATATATATATATATATACACTACACAAGGTTACATTCTTGTCTTTCACTTTAAGAGCTCACCTCATTGACGTTAACTAACTTCTTTTCACTTCTGTTATCTGGACCTTTCCTCCATCTCCACGCCTTTGACCCAGCTGACTCCTTTCACGGGTTTCCTCTCACACCACACCACCACAGCGATCTCATAACCCTCTTGGCTCTTTCCTTAGCTCACTCTTTAACACTCCTCGAGCGGCTAGGTCTGTAACTTCTACTACCTGCCAAGCGGGTAGTTTTACCCTAAACGAGCTTATTTCCATGCTCTTTTTCATGCATAAACAAGAGCCAGAGCGTAATACAATTATGTATCCCTGAAAGGGCATTATGAGCTTTCCAATGACACCTGAACCATCCTTCTACGATAACGGGTTGTCTTGCAACGATCGTGCAACACGAAGGAAAAATCCCTAAAATAAGGTAATTTCCTTACAGAATTCCCTGTCTAGCGAGGCAATCGGTGTGGATGTGTGTGGAGGGGAGGCCAGTGCCGGCGGGAGCCGTGCCGAACGGTCAGAGTCAACCTACGATCCTCCCACCGCTCGGACTCTCTCTCAGAGCCAATTATGTGCTCAACATTGCCACCGACTTAACACCTTACGAGCGGCCTATGCGGTTTATTTATATGTACCGCACAGCGGGGTGTTTTTAGCCAAAATAGGGCTGTTTACGTGATCATTTTCATGCCTAAATAAGACCCAGAACGTAAAACAAGTACCTATCCCTGAAAGGGCATAAACAGAGCTTTCGAATGACACCATAACGATCCTTGTATGATGTGTTTTCTTGCAATAACCGTGCAACGCGAGTGCAAAAAGCAGGTAATTCGGTACTTTCGTACATTTGAGTATGTAGCGAGTGAGAGAGGGAGGAGGGAGCTGAGATTTGTGTCAGTAGGTTCGCCGCGGTGGTCTGGAGCAGTCATACGCTCGCTAGTCTCCTGCCACCACTTGTCTCTCTCTCTCAGCCACATTACGTACTGAAATTGCCACTCGACCTATGTCGAGCGCCGCCACATAGTCCAGCTTTATTTAACTCGACTTATGTTGCTCGCCGCTAATTAAGGGTTAAGGCGGTCTCCGCTCTTTTGTCCATGGTTCTCTAGACCGCATTAAGTCGGGCCCCGCCAAACAGGGGTTAAGGGCGTAGTGCTTGTTGTTTGGGGCTATTTATTAATTTATTTAATTTTGAGTTTCCTTGCTACACCTCCATCAAGCTTAAAAAAAAAGAACACCACCTACAGTATACCCCCTTTCAAGATAAATGAGTACATTTTTCGGTAAAAAAATGTCCCGGCCGAAGGCTGATTCCTTCTAAAAGTAGAAGCTCGCTATCACTCGCCAAGAAAAAAATCAACACCTAAAGGACATGAAAGGTCTTAGTATTGACAAGAAAATTAAGCAAAAGGTTTCAAAATCGCCAAACTAACGGAACGAACGTCTTAAAACCTCAAAACTAATATGCTAATCCTGAGGGAGAAGGTGGTCCAGACTCCTTTCATGGGTTTCCTCTCACACCACACAACCACACTGATCTCATAACCATCTTAACTCCTTCCTTGGCTGATTCTTACATAGCTTTTTAACCCCTTCTGTACCGGCGAGCGACGTCTCATTAACTTAATTCTGGCTACTATTAAACGATCTTATTCAGTTTAAAAAGGGCTTCTAGCAACTAACAGGCTCCGAACTATCTCACTTAACCCTTTCTACTATCACAGATTCGTCTTAAACTACATAAAATCGTCTAAGTATAGCTAGAATAATATTCAAAAGACGTCGCCGAGACAGAATTGCTTAATTTAAACTGCTTATATTTTCCTTTGCTGGGGAAGCAATTATCTGTAAATTGCTCTTCCTCTGCCTATTTATTCATTATAGTGTGCCTAATCAATTTATTAAATAAAGTGAGGGATAACGTAAAGTTTTATTTGGCCTTTTAACCCACTCAGTACCAGCGACGGTTGTTATAGTATATTCTAGTAATATGGAGACGATATTATGCAGCTTGGAAAGGAGGTGTGGTAGTTCAAAGGGTTGGTTGAGATACTTTGAATAGCTTTAATCATCATGGCTAGAGGTCCTTCCCAAGCTGAATAAAAATTGTTTAATAGTCGCCCGAATGTGATGCTGAAAATGACGTCCCTTCCCCTCTGAGTATCCCCTCCCTTTCCTTCCTTTCTTCCTTGACTCCCCAGTTAATCTCCCCAGCACACATTGTTGTTCTTCCCTGCTTCAGTGGCCAGAGTAAACCCGACCCAACAAAACACGGCCCCAACAATCAGTAGGGGGGCCAAGTTCACCTGCAGGAGGATACGGGGCCGAGATATAAATCCTACCGTGTTGGTTTTGGGAGGAAAGGAAAAGGGTTAAATAAGAGATAAATCGTTCAATCGGCCTATAATAAGTGATGTCTCGCCACCAAGTATATTTTGATCAATAATTGGTAGGCTATCAGCAATATCTAAAACTTGATTTGTTCGTTACGAGTGAGATATAGAAACATGTGCCTATACTTATCCACCCTATTCAGCATCTGACAGTCATTAACACCTTACGAGCGGCCTATGCGGTTTATTTATGTGTACCCAGCGGGGTGTTTTTAGCCAAAATAGGGCTGTTTACGTGATCATTTTCATGCCTAAATAAGACCCAGAACGTAAAACAAGTATCTATCCCTGAAAGGGCATAAACAGAGCTTTCGAATGACACCATAACGATCCTTGTATGATGGATAGTTTTCTTGCAATAACCGTGCAACGCGAGTGCAAAAAGCAGGTAATTCGGTACTTTCGGTACATAATTGAGTATGTAGCGAGTGAGAGAGGGAGGAGGGAGCTGAGATTTGTGTCAGTAGGTTCGCCGCGGTGGTCTGGAGCAGTCATACGCTCGCTAGTCTCCTGCCACCACTTGTCTCTCTCTCTCAGCCACATTACGTGCTGAAATTGCCACTCGAGTTATGGCGAGCGCCGCCACATAGTCCAGCTTTATTAAATACGACTTAAGTGGTGAGCCGCTAATAAAGGGTTAATATAGCACAGAGCGAGCTAAACGTACCGACAGCTGAGACAAAACTTATTAACGCTACCGTACATGTTGGTTTTGGAGAAAGTAACCCAACACATCACGGGCCGAATAATCAATCAGTAGGAGGGCCGAGTTCTCCTGGGGGAGGATTAGGGACCGAGATAAATCCTACCGTGTTGGTTTGAGAGGAGTGGAAAAGGGTTAAGGGGACAGTGGTTATTTTGTTGGATCTATTTATTTATGTATTCATTTATTTTTAGTTTCCTCGCTAGATCTCCATCAAACTTAAAAAAAAAGACATCCATTAGATCCCCCCTCTGGATTAATTTGTACATTTTTCGGTAGAGAAATGTTCCTGCCGAAGGCCGGTTCTTCTAACATTACAGGCTCACTATCGTTCGCCTGGGAAATAATCGACACTTAAATAGCACGAAAGGTGTAATCTCTCTCTCTCTCTCTCTCTCTCCAACACCTAGCCTAGCCTATAGCCAGCCAATCTGTTGTTCTTATTAACTCTAGTAGATATTGTATTTAGTATCCTACTGTAGCTATATATATCTATATTTTAGTTGTTGCTTGCACGATCTTGTAGTAACCTTTGACTGATAATTTTTTGTTTTTATCTAAAAAGGATAGGCTACTGCTTTACTATGCTACAGTGACACCAGGGCCATCTGTTGATACAGTATATTAACCCCTTGTGTGCAGTCACACTTTATTTTTATATAATCTCTATTTGGTGAATTGTATATTTAGTTACATATTCTGTTATATATATATATATATATATATATTTGTTTAAGGTTAGGTTATCATACCTGGTAGCCTATTTCTGCGTATTTCAATTTTATTATTTTTGGTTAGGCTATTCAACGTTGGTAGCCTATTGGTGCGTATTTCAATTTTTGTTAAACTTTTGGTTAGGCTATCGCCCCTGGAAGCCTAATTCTGCGTATCTCAATTTTGTTGTTTTCGGTTAGGCTATCACCCCTGATAACCTATTGTTGTGTATTTCAACATATTTGTTTTCGGTTGAAGTGATTGAAGTGTTTCTAAAGTGAGTGAAGTGTTTTAAAGTGAGTTAAGTGTTTTAAAGTGAGTTAAGTGTTTTAAAGTGAGTGAAGTGATCTGAAGGAACTGACTGTTACCATGCCTCGCACTTGTACGAACTGCACCGGTAGGTTTGGTGAGTCCATGTTTGTTACTGTCGATCTTCAATTCTGCCGTCTCTGCCAGCAACAAGAGAATTTGACAGTGAAATTAGATGAAGCCTACAACAAGATCAACGTCCTCACCATGAAGCTGGAATCACTCCAAGAGTTTGTAACACTCAATGTTGGAGTACCACAAACTTCAATTGTCACCGCAACTCCAGCAGCCACCAACGCCCCAACGTCAACTGCCAAAAATTCAGCGCCTGCAGTAGCCATTTCATCTGATGGTTCCGATACTCAAGAAAGAAATAGTAACTCTCTTCCCCCTCAAGACAACTTCCGTGTCGTGAGGAACAACGTTTGCCCCAAGACCAGGAAACCCATACCGATTACCGAGTGTCAAAACCGCTTCCATCTTGGAAGCGGTTTTGACACTCGCAGACTCAGATGACGAAGCGGAAATAGAAGAAGTCCGGCTCGTGGGAGACTCGATGATACGTGGTCAGCTCACAGAGTTTTGCGCCAGAGCACCTAAGACCAGGAAGCATTTTTGTATCCCTGGTGGTGGTGTGGACGACGTACTTGCTGCAGTTGACGAAGTATCTAAGCTGGCCCCTGCTAATACAATGTACGTCATCCACGTTGGATCCAACGATATACAGCGAACCCGGTCGGAAGATTTGCTTTTAAAGTCCCAGCAGCTGATCAAGTCGTTTAAGGAGAAGTCATCAAAGATCATCGTCTCAGGAATCGTCCCCCGGCTTGGTGTAGAGAGCCGATTATACAACATAGCCACCAGCACAAATCGTTGTCTAGCATACCTCTGCAGGAAGGAAAACGTGGGATTCGTCGACACCTGGGACAATTTCTACTACGATGACTATTTGTTTTCGGACGATGGAGTTCATCTGAACCAGGTGGGAGCAGCACGTTTTGGGCGTCTTCTAAACGATGCGGTGAAGGATTTTCAGAGAAGAAATCGACTCAGCACAGGACAACCAGGAAAGAGGACCGAAGACAGCGAGGGCGGCAACCTGTGAAGGAATTAAATGCTAATCTGTCAGGAACCGCGAATTTGGATAAAGCTCCACCAACACGACCCAAATTCAAAACCGCCAGGGATTACGACCGAGGACCGATGTCAGCCATGAATGTAAATGTAGATCCGACCAGAACCATAAATTTGATTAACACCTTACGAGCGGCCTATGCGGTTTATTTATATGTACCGCACAGCGGGGTGTTTTTAGCCAAAATAGGGCTGTTTACGTGATCATTTTCATGCCTAAATAAGACCCAGAACGTAAAACAAGTACCTATCCCTGAAAGGGCATAAACAGAGCTTTCGAATGACACCATAATGATCCTTGTATGATGGATAGTTTTCTTGCAATAACCGTGCCACGCGAGTGCAAAAAGCAGGTAATTCGGTACTTTCGGTACATAATTGAGTATGTAGCGAGTGAGAGAGGGAGGAGGGAGCTGAGATTTGTGTCAGTAGGTTCGCCGCGGTGGTCTGGAGCAGTCATACGCTCGCTAGTCTCCTGCCACCACTTGTCTCTCTCTCTCAGCCACATTACGTGCTGAAATTGCCACTTGACCTATGTCGAGCGCCGCCACATAGTCCAGCTTTATTTAACTCGACTTATGTTGCTCGCCGCTAATTAAGGGTTAAAGAACGTTCTGTGAGTTCTAAAACCGCAACTTTAAAGGTTTTCTATGCAAACGCTCGTAGCATACGCAATAAATTTTCAGATTTAGAGGAACTAGTGTTTACTGAAAATTATGATGTGATTGGTATAACAGAATCTTGGCTCAATACAGTAGATAGAGACTTTTTAGCAGAGTATTCACTTCCCGGTAATGTAATGTTTGAGAAAAGCCGAATAAATAAAAATGGAGGTGGCGTTTTATTTTATATCAAAGAAAGTCTTAACCCGACCCTCTTGTCAAAACCTCAAATTGTGAACGTCGACACATCTTTTGTGCTAATAAAGAATAATAAAGGTACAAAAAGAATACTTGCATTAATATACAGACCCCCAGCTCAATCAGTGCAAACTGACCGAGAAATTTATGAACAAATTGCAGATGTAAGTAACTCACAAGATACCGTATTTATTGGCGACTTTAATTTACCTGTGACCAAGTGGGGCGATACTCTTACTTCACACTCTGGACATGACTTGTATACGAACTTGCAAGAGAGTTCGCTTTATCAATTTGTTCGAACACCGACCCGTGGTAATAACGTTCTTGACATTGTACTTGCAACAAAAGAAGAATTAATAGAGAATTTGAATGTTGGTGATGAATTCAGTAACAGCGACCATCGTACGATAACTTTCACTTTAAACTTTACTAGTAACGAACCAAATAGTAGCATCGAAAAAGTCCCTAATTTCAAGAAAGCAAACTTTCAAAAACTTAGAGCTATGTTTAAAGAAACTGACTGGAGCTTTTTAATTAACAATAACGACATAAATACATCTTGGAAGTTATTCGAAACAACTTACCTAAAAGCAGTGCAAGACTGCATACCATCGAAAATACGGCGTCCAGGCCATAATAATAAGCCCAAATGGTGGAATAAAGATATTTCAAACTGCCTGCTTGCTAAAAAATTTGCTAATGATAGATTAAAATCCTCACAAAATAACGAAGAACGGGTGAAATTTGTAGAGCTACGACGCAAAGCTAAAAAGTTAATTAAGCAAAGTAAAAAGACCCTCGAGTTACATATTGCGAATCAAAGTCAAACAAACCCGAAAGAATTCTATAGTTATATCAGAAAGAAAATAGTAGTTACTTCAACTGTTGGACCGTTAGTCGATGAAAATGGAGAATACACCAAAGACGAAGTACAAATGAGTAATGCCCTCAATACCTTCTTTGCATCAGTTTTTACAACAGAAGACCTCAGTGATATCCCTACACCATCGCTGATTCAGATTGATAATTCAGATGTTCTAAGCAATATCACCGTTACAGAGATAGAAGTATTGAATTGTTTAGATAAACTTAAGGTAAATAAAACGCCTGGACCTGATACAATCTCGCCTAGAGTTCTAAAGGAAGCTAAGGATGAGCTCTCCAAACCACTGACATTACTATTCAATAAATCCTTGCAGTCTGGAACTATGCCTGATCAGTGGAAGATAGCCAACGTAACACCGATATTCAAAAAAGGCAGCAAATCCCTCCCCAGTAACTATCGTCCAATTAGCTTAACCTCAGTTGTATGTAAAATCCTAGAAACGGTCATAAGAGACAGACTCGTAAATCACTTAGAGGAAAAAAACATACTTAAAGATACTCAACACGGCTTTCGTAAACAACTTTCCTGTTTAACAAACCTCTTAGACTTCTTCCACGATATCCTCAACCTCTACGATGAGAGTAAAGCTGTAGATATTATATACCTTGATTTTCAAAAGGCCTTTGACAAAGTTCCCCACAAACGTTTACTGCTAAAACTAAAAGCGCATGGAATACAAGACGGTGTGTTGAAATGGATAGAAAATTGGCTCAGCGACAGAAAGCAAAGAGTAGTCATAAACGGTAAGGCATCTAAATGGACCAATGTAAGTAGCGGGGTACCTCAGGGATCGGTACTAGGACCAATTCTCTTTCTAATTTACATCAACGACATAGATGAGGGTCTCACCTGTACAATCTCAAAATTTGCTGACAATACAAAAATTGCAAATAGCGTACTCTCAAAAGATCAAGTTAACGATATGCAACCCAATCTAGATAAATTGTCACATTGGGCCCAAATTTGGCAAATGAGTTTCAATACGGATAAATGTAAATTACTACATATCGGATACCTAAATGAGAAAGCAAACTATTCGATGAATGGCACTCAGCTTAAGAATGTAAACAGAGAAACCGATCTGGGAGTAAAAATATCGAGTAACCTAAAACCGAGTCAACAATGTTCAGAAGTTGTTAAGAAGGCAAACAAAATAATTGGCTTTATAGGCAGGTCATTTGAGCATAAATCCAAAGACGTTATCCTAACCCTTTACAATTCCTTAGTCCGCCCTCTTCTGGAATACTGCGTTCAATGCTGGTGCCCTTATTACCAAAAAGACATAAACAAGCTAGAACGAGTTCAACGTAGAGTTACCAAAATGATACCTAGCCTAAAGAACAAACCATACGAAGAGCGTCTTAGAGAATTAAATATATTTCCTTTAACCCAGTGCAGATTAAGAGGTGACTCAATTTAAGTGTTCAAAATCATCAAAGGCATTGACAATATGAACTGTATAGTAAGTACTTCACTATCGACCAATCTAATTACACGCGGGGAAACGGTTGCAAAATTATTGGTAAATCTTTTAACTCACACAAATCTAAGAATTTCTTCTTCAATCGAGTTGTCAACTTGTGGAATGGGCTTCCCCGAGACGTTATAGACTGCAGCACCGTTGATTCATTTAAATTCCGCCTAGACAAATATCTCGCATCAAACCCGCGACTGACTGCGTTTGTAAATGAATAACTTTATTTTATCCTCCCCTCAGTTACTAACCCATATGTCCCTTACTAACTTCCTAGTCCTGCCACGGACATTAGTTCCAGGGCAGTAGTTCCCTTTCCAATGTTCCCTTACCCACTCTAAACCACTGTTTGGACACTTGATCCTCAGTGTTTTGGAGGACAAGCAGCCTAGAAGGGTCACTAGAACTGTTGTTGCTTGATTTCCTTTGTACTCCTTTTTACTCTCTCTCTCTATCTCTCTCTCTCTATATATATATATATATATATATATATATATATATAATTGGTGACATTGATAGATGGATAGATGATTTACCAAGCAGGGGACACTAATGTCAGAATGGGTGATCGTAGACGTTAAAAGAACTTAATTATTTAAAATATCATACGAGAGGAAAATGGAAGATATAATTAAATGAACAGGTATTGTAACCAAGTTAAGATTATTTGGTGTGGTGGCTTGACAAGTTGACATACACTGGATTAGATGTGCTCCATATATTTCCTTCCAAGAATGGACACGGTATAATAGCATCCCCTCTTGGAAGGAAAAATATGTATGGAGGAGTACAAAGGAAATCAAGCAACAACATATTTAGTGCCCCTTCTAGGCTGCTTGTCCTCCAAAACACAGGATCAAGTGTCCAAACAGTGGTTTAGAGTGGGTAAGGGAAAATTGGAATGGTAACTATTGCCCTGGAGCTATTGTCCGTGGCAGTAATAGGAAGTTAGTAGGGGACAGATGGGTTAGTAACATAACACAGTTATAAGTGATCTTTCGTATATCTGGGAAAAAGAGAGTAACGTCTTAGTACAGTATATACGCAATAATCCTTGATGAATCTGAGGGAGGAATATAATAAAGTTATTCATTTACAAACACAGTCAGTCGCGGGTTTGATGCAAGATATTTGTCTAGGCGAAGTGTAAAAGAATCAACGGTGCTGCAGTCTATAACTGAAACTGAACGTCGCACCTCTGTCCAATTCAATTTCAAATTGAACGTTGCAAATCAAGGAGCATAGCTTATAAATTCAAACTTTCCTCATCCCAGTCTCAAACTCGCACTTTCAGGTTTGGGCAATGGATGGGATGATGCCCGAATGTCTTGGCGCGAAAATTGAGCCGATTCCACATACAAATATCTCCTGAAACTTCGATATATCTATGTATCTACACAGGCACATTCCCCATATTACTCGCTCACTCTCTCTCTCTCTCTCTCTCTCTCCATATATATATATATATATATATATATATATATATATATTCTCTTTTAACCCTTATTTAGCGGCGAGCAACATAAGTCGAGTTAAATAAGCTGGACATGTGGCGGCGCTCGACATAACTCGAGTGGCATTTCAGCACGTAATGTGTAGAGAGAGACAAGTGGTGGCAGGAGACTAGCGAGCGTATGACTGCTCCAGACCACCGCGGCGAACCTACTGACACAAATCTCAGCTCCCTCCTCCCTCTCTCACTCGCTACATACTCAATGTACCGAAGTACCGAATTACCTGCTTTTTGCACTCGCGTTGCACGGTTATTGCAAGAAAACTATCCATCATACAAGGATCGTTATGGTGTCATTCGAAAGCTCTGTTTATGCCCTCTCAGGGATAGGTACTTGTTTTACGTTCTGGGTCTTATTTAGGCATGAAAATGATCACGTAAACAGCCCTATTTTGGCTAAAAACACCCCGCTGTGCGGTACACATAAATAAACCGCATAGGCCGCTCGTAAGGTGTTAAACAGACGAGGTTAAAAGCAATAGCTTTAATAATAATAATAATAATAATAATTAAAGTTGCAAGCAACGTTGTGCGGGGTTCGAGCGGGGTTGCACGCAGGGTATTGTGTTGGATACAAGGGCTGTGCCACATATATCAAAATATCATGTATCTCATCGGGCATGGAGAAAGTACAGAAGGAATATAGTGTAGCCATTTTGGCTATGGCCACTTAGACCATTAAGGAGTGTGACCATTTTGGTTAAAGCTATTAATCCTGTAAGAGTTGTTGTTGTTGTTGTTGTTGTTACCTAAGCTGCCTGGCCGAACAGCCCAGAGTCCCTGAGAAAGGCCATGGCCACGATCGGGCTTTCTCACAGAGCTCTCATTGAGTGTAGATTGTGTTGTTGGCGTAAGTGGTTGTGTGAAATGCAGTCTCCTATTATGTGTTTAATGGTATGGGGTGCTGTGTTATATCCCGGGCAGGCATCGGCAACGGAGTCATCCAGTCTCTTCTGATAGCTCAGGAGAGCTGGATGGTGTCCGCATCTCAGCCTGGCCAGGTGGACTCTGTCCTCGCGAGGAAGGGAGGATTCGGAAAGATGGATTTCGGGAGGTAGTGCTTGCAGCTGCGTGTTGTCTGCGAGTTAGAGGATGGATCGGCGAGATATATGAGTATGGATGTGCTTCTGGAAGGTGGTTCGTGGTGGGAGAGAGGACAGTAATTGTGTGTGATACCGTGTGCTGGGTGTTGTTTTGATATTTCTTGGTGTCTGTGGGTGTGTTGCCATGTAGTTTAGTGGGTGGTCTTGGTTCGTGGAGGCTGCTGCCAGGAATTGAGTGCCTCTCATGTCCAGATGGTCTTTGACTTTGAGGATTTTGGTTTCTTGATGTAGGTCATCTGTGGGTGCAGTAGCTGTGCAGCCTGTAATGATCTTCAGGGCTTTGTTTTGAATAGTCTGTAAGGTCTTATGCGTTTCACCTAGGTTAGAAGCCCAGGCTGGGCTTGCGTATTCCATCACTGATCTTATGTATTGTTTATATACTGTGGTGGTAGTTTCTTTGTTGTGTCTAAATTTTGTGTGAGCAAGTGACCTGAGGGCGTTAAGTCTGGGTGTCAGTTTGTTTTTAATGTTTGTGGTGTGCTGTTTGAATGTCATATGAGTATCATATGTTACTCCTAGGATTTTGGGTGTGTGTGTATGTGTTAGGGGTGTGTTGTTTATGGTGAGTTGAGGGATGTATTTGTGTTCTCCTGTCCAGCTTGTGAGCAGGGTTGTGGTGGATTTGGCTGGGGGTAGATTAAGTCTGTTTGTAGTACACCAGCCATGTAGTGTGTTGAGATAGGGTTGAAGGAGATCTGTTGCTCTTTTTGGGTCATGGTGTGTGCATGTGAGTATTATGTCATCTGCATAGTAGGCTAAGTTTATTTGGGGTGTATTGGGTGTAGTTATATCGTGCATGTACAGATTGAAGGGTGCGGGCGATAGGACGGATCCTTGTGGGACTCCGTTTGGAAAGTTTCTGATTTTAGATGACTGACCGGCAAAAGATACGTGTGCACATCTGCCTGCTAGGAAGTTGGCCAGCCACCTTTTTGTGTTGTTGTGCATGTTTGTGTTGTAGATTTTGTTTGTTAGGTTGTGGCGAGGGATGGCATCGAAGGCTTTACTAATGTCGAGTGTGGCTAATAGTGATCTGTGTGTGGTGGTCTAGCTGAGTTGATGCCATCAAAAGCTCTTTGTGTAAGGTCTGTGAGAAGAGTGTTTGTGGAGTGCAGTGGCCTAAAGCCATGTTGTGTTGGAGCTAGGGGTAGGTCGGGTGTAATTAGTTGTAATACTAGGCGTTCCATGACTTTGGAGGGGGAGCAAAGGAGTGTGATGGGGTGGTGCGAGGAGGGTAGCGTGGGGTCTTTGTTGGGTTTGGGGAATGTGGTGATGAGACCATGCTTCCAAATGTCTGGTATTGTGTTGTGTGAATAACTGTAGTTTGATATGTTAGTGAGTGCTTGTATGCCTTGTGGTCCCAGGTGTCTGAGGTGTATGTTGCTTATGTTGTCTAGGCCACAAGCGGGTGTTGAGATTGTTGATGATATGCTTTGTCTGGTGATTGGTGAAGGGTGTATAGTCAGGGTCTGTGGGGAATTGTCTCTTACGTCGGATGACACGTCGGTCGTCTTTGTGAGGTTTTAGGTGACTGACATGTGAGAAGTGATTGATGAGAGTGTTTGCTTGTTGTTTACATGAAGGAGTAGAGTCTGTTGTTGTGATTGCATGTGATTGTGTTGTGTTGCTGTTGGAAAGTGTGATACTGTTTAGTGGTTTGTAGATTTTTTGGGGGTTTGATTTGTGATCAAGTGTTTGTAGGAAGTTATTCCAATTTAGTTTTTGTTGTTCTTGTATTTTGTTGTTTGGTGTTGAGTGCTTGGATTTGTTGTGTGATGTCTGTGTGTGGGGTGCTGGGGAGTGTTTCAGTATGTCGCGTTGTCTGATGAGGTTTTTAATTTCTGGTGTGAAGTTGGGGTTGTCTTTTTCTGTTACCTCTTGGAATGTGTTTCTTGTCAGTGTTTTGGATAGTTTTATTGAGTATGTGTACAGCATTGTTGATGTTAGTGATGAGTGTACTGTTTAGAGTTGTGAAGTGTTGTTCTGTCTCATTTGTGAATGCTTCCCAGTTAGGTCTTTTATAATTGGTGTATGTGTGTTTGTGGTTAGCTGGGGTGAGTCTGGTTTTGGTGGTGATAATGATCGGGAGGTGGTCAGAGCCTAAGGTTCTGACAACCCTCCAGGATGTTGTGGGGGCGAGTTCTGGGGAGCAAAAGGTGATGTCTGGAGATGATGGGTTATAGAGGGCTTGGTGAGGAATATGGGTTTGATGGATGTCGTTAACCCTTAAAAAGAGGCTCACCACATAAGTCGTATTTAATAAAGCTGGACTATGTGGCGGCGCTCGACATAGGTCGAGTGGCAATTTCAGCACGTAATGTTGCTGAGAGAGAGAGACAAGTGGTGGCAGGAGACTAGCGAGCGTATGACTGCTCCAGACCACCGCGGCGAACCTACTGACACGAATCTCAGCTCCCTCCTCCCTCTCTCACTCGCTATATACGGAATTGTATCGGGAAAGTGGCTAATTACCTGCTTTTTGTACTCGCGTTGCACGGTTATTGCAAGAAAACTAGCCATCATAAAAGGATCATTATGGTGTCATTCGAAAGCTCTGTTTATGCCCTTTCAGGAATAGATACTTGTTTTACGTTCTGGGTCTTATTTAGGCATGAAAATGATCACGTAAACAGCCCTATTTTGGCTAAAAACACCCCGCTGGGCGGTACATATAAATAAACCGCATAGGCCGCTAAAGAAGGGTTAAGGATGATGAGGTTAACAGTTTGGTTTTGTAGTACCAGCCCTCTGTCTGTGTCGGGGTTGTCGACAAACCAGGCCGACGTCTTGGCGTTGAAGTCACCACCCAGGATGATGTGTGGGGTGTTTGTGATGTGTTGTAAGTGTGGTCTGTATTCATTTGGTACTGTAGGGGATGTATGTGTTTATGATGGTTATGTTGGAGTTGTTGCCAGTGCGTATTTTAATTGATTGTATTTCTGTTGTGTTATCATTTGGGGGGAGGAGGGATTTGGTTTGTACACTGGTTACTATGTATGATATTTCTTTGTGTACCAGGGTGATGAGTCCACCGCCTCCGCCGACAGCCCGTCTTGTCTGATGGTGGTGAAATCATGAAATGTGGGTGTTTTTTGTGTTGTGCGGAGTTTTGTTTCTTGTAAGATGGCAATGTGTATGTTGTGTTGTTTGATGAAGTGTGAGAGTTTGTGTGTTTCTTTGTGTTGATGCCATCTATGTTCAATTGGAGAATGTTAATGTTATGTGCACGATGTATGTTGGGTGCTGCTGCACGAGGATGGGGTGGGGGTGGGGGTGGGGGTGAGGGAGAGGGAGGGGCTGGGGTTGGGATGGGTGAGGTGGGGGTGGGGATTGGGGAGCAGGAGATGGGGGTGGGAATGGAATAGGAGGGGGTGTGGTATGTTGAGTTGAGGATGTGGAGGGTATGGGAAGGTTAGGTGGGTTAGGGAGGAGAGGTGGACAGGTTTTAGGGGGGGAGTGGATGATATGGGAAGGTTAGGTGGGTTGGGGAGGTGAGGTGGACGGGTTTTAGGCGAGGGATTTGACTGGGAGAGGAAGGGGCATGAGGAACAGGTCCAGGTGTTCGTGTAGTGTTTCTTTGAGGCAAGTGTTGTGCAGGTGAAGTGGGTCCAGTTCCTACATGAATTGCAGAGAACTGAACCATTAGTATGGCGACTCGAAGTGATGGGTTTTGAGCAAGTTGGACATATGTATGTGTAGGTGGGTCCTGGGTTGCTCTCAATGTCTCCGGCTAGAAGAAGTCTTCGAGAAATGACAGCCGGAGAGTCATTTCTCGGTGTAGGAAAAACAGTGTGATGTGTGTGTGTGGTGTGAGGTGTGGAAATTCCCGGCGTGACCGAAGCCGCTCCAAGGACTCCTGTACGAGTAGGCATAATTGCCCGAAATTGCCTTCATTCCCTGCTCATTTTCATGCATAAGCAAAAGCCAGAGCGTAATACAATTATGTATTCGTGAAAGTACGGTAATAGCTTTCAAATTACTCCTGAATCATCCCTGTACGACATCTGGTTTTCTTGTAAGGATCTTGCAAACGAAGGGCAAAATTGCTAAAAATTACCAAATCCGATAGGCCTAGGCGAAATCGCTAAAAATTACCAATTATTTTCTGTTTTTGCTATGTGTGACGCTGCACATAAGTGAACTCTTTCTCACACAAACCTCAGTGTCTTGGCGGGGCCTGTAGGCTCCGGCTGACGTCCATCCGTGCTGCTTGCAAAAGCTGGCCTGGCTCACAGGCTACAAAATAGCCGGAAAATCGTCTCCGTCATATGAGGGGCCCCGCGGGAATTGGGTTAAGAAGTGTGGTTGTTTTGATTATTTGATAGGGTCACCATAAGGGTAATGGTGTGGCATTTTTTCTGTACAGAAGCTTGACCTTTTTGGTTGGGGCTTCTTAGGAATGTGACCTTTTTCGTTAGCCATGGAGAAACTGCAGAGGTACAAATTATTATAAGCAACCTCATGTTAAAAATATTGTATTGATTGTATGCGTGTATGCCCCGACAGAGGATATACTTGAAAGAAAGAAAGAGGAGTTCTGGATGAATGTGGAGGCGTGCCTGGAGATGTTTGACAAGAACGAAAGAATATTTCTGATTGGGGATATGAATGGTAAGGTGGGTGATAGGAAAGTTGAGGGAGTGGTGGGAGGGTGGGGGGTACCATCAGAGGTGAATGGGAATGGTAGTGCACTTGTGGACATATGTGTGGGGAGGAGGCTGTGGATAGCCAACACCTTCTTCCGACACAGAATGATCCACAGGTACACGTGGAAATGGATGTTGACGATGAAGGATAAGACAGTGGTGGAACGAAAGTTATTGATTGATTATGTATGTGTGGATGAACGAATGAAGAAATCTGTGATGGATGCTAGGGTGTATAGGGGTATTGGAGGGGATCTGTCTGATCATTATGTAGTAGTAGCTAAGGTTAGGATACAAAAGAAGTGGGTGAGGAGAGCTGGAGGGAGGCGAGAGGAGGGTGGAATGGTGAGGAGGGTGGAGAGGTTGCAGGAGGAGGAAGTCAGGGAGGAGTACAGGAGAGCAGTGGAAAGACGATTAGGTGGCTTCGACCTGGAAGTTATGGAGGAAGTGGAGGAGATGAGCAAGGTGTTTAAGGATGAGATCTGTGCAGCATGTGAGGAGGTGTGTGGAGTGAGGAGAAGAGGGAGTGGAGTGAAAGGTACAGCATGGTGGACAGAAGAGGTAAGAATAGCTGTGGAAGAAAAGAAGAAAGCATATAGAGAGTGGTTGGGTAGTAGAGGAAATGAAGATTCCGAGAGACAGAAACGAGCACCTGAGTGTAAAATGGAGGGAGAGTAAGAAACTGTTCTGGAAAGAAGTCAAGAAAGTTAGGGAAGGTAGCAAGGGAAACAGTAAGGGTGTGAAAGATAAGAATGGGAGAATGCTAGCCGAGAAGCAAGAGAGAGTCGAAAGATGGAGGGAGTACTTCAGTGAGTTGCTAAATGTAAGGAATGAAGTGCCAGCAAACATAGTTGGATATGGTATGGGAGGGAGAAGAAGAGAAGTAGTGGAGGAGGAGGTAGGGATCAGGAGGTCAGAAGTGTGGGAATCCATGAAAAGAGTGAAGTTGGGGAAAGCACCAGGAACAGATGGAGTGTGTGGGGAAATGTTGAGGTATGGTGGTGAGATAGTGATAGAATGGGTATGGAAAATGTGCAAACTAGCATGGAAGAAGGGGAGTGCACCCGATGACTGGAAGACTGGCATAATAGTCCCCCTATATAAGGGCAAAGGGGAAAGAGGAGTGTGTGGTAACCACCGAGGAATATGTCTTCTAAGCGTAGTAGGGAAGGTATACGGTAGGATACCGGTAGTGATTGAGAGAGTGAGAGTGAGAACGGAGAAATGGATAGGCGACGAGCAGGGAGGTTTTAGGAAGGGAAAAGGATGTGTAGATCAGATTATTACCCTGAATTGTGTTGCGGAGAAGTATCTGGAGAAGAAACAAAAGGTGTTTGTTGCCTTTATGGACTTGGAGAAGGCCTATGACAGAGTGGATAGAGAAGGTTTGTGGAAAGTACTTAGAATATACGGAGTAGAGGGCAAGTTGCTGAAAGCAGTGAAGAGCATGTATGAGGGTGCAAGGGCGGTAGTACGTGTGGAGAGTGAGCAGAGCGAGTTCTTTGACCTGAATGATGGTTTGAAACAGGGGTGTGTGATGTCCCCGTGGTTGTTTACTGTATATATGGATGGAGTCATAAAATAAATACTATCAAGAGCAGTGGATGTTGGTGTATCGCTGAAAAGGGAGGGAATTGAGTGGAAGCTACCTATACTGCTGTTTGTGGATGATACAGTTCTGATGAGTGATAATGAATGGGAGTTGCAGGGTCTGGTAAATGAGTTTGGAACAGTGTGAGAAAAACGGAATTTGAAGGTAAATGCGGGGAAGAGCAAGGTTATGGTCTTTGAAAGGGGTGAAGTCACAGAGTGTGAGGTGAAGCTGAACGGTCAGGCTATGGAGATCGTCAACTCTTTTAAGTATCTGGGCAGTGTGTTGAGTAAAGATGGGACTATGGATGAAAAAGTGCGGGAGAGGGTACAACAGGGGAAGAGGGTTGTAGGAACGCTAAAAGCAGTAACAAGAAATAGGGTGGTCAGTATGGAAGTAAAGAAGTCCTTGCATGACAGTGTGGTAATCCCGACATTGACTTACGGAAGCGAAGCATGGACGTTGGTTGAGAGACTCAGACCAAGAGTGAGAGCAGTGGAAATGAATTACTTAAGGAGTGCGTGCGGAGTTACATGGAGGGATAGACAGACTAATGAGGAAGAAAGTAGGAGGTGTGGTGTGGAGGTAGATGTGCTGGAAAGTGTGAAAAGGAACAACTTGATATGGTTCGGCCATATGGAACGTATAGAAAGCGAGAGAATGACTAAGAGGGTGTATGAGAGCGAGGTGGAGGGACAGAGAGGGAGAGATAGACCGAATGAGAGGTGTAAGGATGGAGTGAGGAAGTACATGAACGAAGGCGGTGCTGGTTGGGGGAGGGGCGTCGACTGACTGGGGACAGAGGTGCATGGGGGCGGTTCGTTCTTGTCCACCACTTCGGGGATCACGGCGTCAGGCAATAGATAGATAGATAGATGTTAAAAATATCTTATATATTTTTGTTTAGCTTTACTTGGCATTCCTCTTCCTCTATGTATCTAGCAATTTAACCCCCTCAAACTCCTTATGACGCGATGGTGTGGTAATTACCCCGGGCCAAAAAGCTCTAAAAAACGATCGAGTGATAACTCAAGCGAGCTTGAAATGCGCAGGCGTTGCGTTCATGGTCACCCCTTCGGGGATCAAGGTGTCCGGCAATATATACCGGTAGGCTATAGATAAATTCATTTTTGGGCTATTTCTTCCATTTTATTTTTCCTGTTAAAGTGCATGATTGATTTTTGTGCTAATGTAGTTAGTATTTGGTGTAATTTCACATAATTCAGCTAAATCTGGAGAGCACATGCAATTTATTTGTGCATGTTCAGTAAGTATTGCTGGGGAAAGGGTTAACGTATTCATCTTTTGGGGTATTTATTCTATGTTTTTATCCTGTTTCGGTGATTGATTAGTTTTGTGCTAATGTAGTTGGTATTTGGTATAATTTTACATAGTTTAGATAAATCAGAAGAGCACATGCAATATATTTGGGCATTTTCAGTTAGTATTGCTGGGGAAACGGTTAACATACAGTATTCATCATAGGAAGGGAAGAGGATGTGTAGCTCAGATCTTTGCCCTGAAATATGTTGTGGAGAAATATCTTGAGAAGGGACAAAAGTTGTATGCTGCCTTCATGGACTTGGAGAAGGCCTATGACAGAGTTGATAGAGAAGGTACCGGTATGTATAAAGTACTTGGAAGATACGGAGCAGATAGCAAGTTGCTGAAAGCAGTGCAAAACATGTATGAGGGTGCAAAGGTGTCAGTATGTGTTGAGAATGAACAGAGCGAGTTCTTTGATCTGAATTTTGGGTTAAAGAAAGGGTACCCTGTGTGATATCCCCGTGGTTGTTCAATATATACTGAACTGTATATGGATGGAGTCATAAAAGAAATGCAAGGATGAGCAGTGGATGTTGGTGTACCACTAATAAGGGAAGGCAACGAGTGGAATGACAGAGTTGATAGAGAAGGTATGTGGAAAGTACTGTACTGAGAATATATGGAGTAGATGGCAAGTTGCTGACAGGAGTGAAGAGTATGTATGAGAGTGCAAAGGTATCAGTACGTGTGAAGAATGAACAGAGGGAGTTCTTTTATCTGAATGTTTGGTAAAGCAAGGGTGTGTGATGTCCAGATGGTTGTTCTATATATACAGTATATGGATGGAGTCATAAAAGAAATACAAGGAAGAGCAGTGGATGTTTGTGTACTGCTGTTTGCTGATGATATGAATGGGAGTTGCAGGGTCTGGTAAATATTTTTGGAACAGTGTGCGAAAAATGGAATCTGAAGGTAAATGCGGGGAAGAGCAAGGTTATGGTCTTCGAAAGGGGTGAAGCCACAGAGTGTGAGGTGAAGTTGAACGGTCAGGCTATGGAGATTGTCAGCTCATTTAAGTATCTTGGCAGTGTACAGAGTAAAGATGGGAGTATGGATGAAGAAGTGTGGGAGAGGGTGCAACAGGGGAAGAGGGTTGTAGGAATGCTAAAAGCAGTAACATGAAATAGGGTGGTCAGCATGGAACTGAAGAAGTCATTGCATGACAGTGTGGTAATCCCGACACTGACTTACGGAAGCGAAGCATGGACATTGTTGGAGAGATTCAAACCAAGAGTGAAAGGGATGGAAATGAGTTACTTGAGAAGTGTGTGCAGAGTTACATGGATGGATAGACAGACGAATGAGGAAGTACGAGAGAGGTGTGGTGTGAATGTACTGGAAAGTACGAAAAAGAACACCTTGAGATGGTTCGGCCATGTGGAACGTATGGGAAGCGAGAGAATGACTAAGAGCGTGTACGAGTGAGGTGGAAGGACAGAGGGAGAAATAAATCGAGAGAGAGGTGGAAGGATGGAGTTAAGAAGCATATGCGTGAAAGCGGTGCTGGATGGGAGGAGGGGCGTCGACTGACTGGGGACAGAGGTGCATAGGGGTGTTTTGTTCGTGGCCAATCCTTCGGGGATCAAGGCGTCCATCAATAGATATAGATAAATTCATCTTTAGGGCTATTTCTTACATTTTCTTTATCCTGTTAGTGTACTTTATTAAATTTGTTGGTAATGTAGTTGGTAATTGGTGTAATTTTACATATTTCAGATAAAGGATGTCAACAGAATAACAAATGATGAGCTGAAGAGACGTTTAGGTATAAAGAGTATTAGCGAGGAGACGCGTACAAGTAAACTGGGATGGTATGGACATGTGGAGAGAATGGATGAACAAAATTGGGTGAAAAGATGCAGGTCTGCAATTGTGGAGGGAGCTGCACCAAGGGGTGGACCGAGTAAGACCTGGGATCGGACTATACGTGCCGATCTCAAATCCAAAAACTTGACAAGTAAAGCATCCCTTAACAGGGTTGCCTGGAACGCCGCCATTAGGAAAAGAGACTGAAACTGCACATCTGTGTGGAGCACTCAGTCTTAAAATGTTATGTACGTATGTATGTATAAATCTGAAGAGCACATGCAATCTGTTTAGGCATTTTCAATCAGTATTGCTGGGTAATGGGTTAAGATATTAATCTTTTGGACTATTTCTTCCATTTATTTATCCTGTTAGTGAGTTTTATTGATGTCAGTGCTACTGTAGTGGTATTTGGTGTAATTTTACATATTTTAGATAAATCTGAAGAGAACATGCAATATATTTGGGCATTTTCAGTCAGTATTGCTGGGGAAACGGTTAGGATACTGTAGTCATCTTAGGAAGGGAAGAGGATGTGTAGCTCAGATTTTTGCCCGGAAATGTGTTGTGGAGAAATATCTGGAGAAGCGACAAAAGTTGTATGCTGCATTTATGGAGTTGGAGAAGGCTTATGACAGAATTGATAGAGAAGGTATGTGGAAAGTACCGGTACCGGTACTGAGAATATACGGAGTAGATGGCAAGTTGCTGAAAGCAATGAAGAGCATGTATGAGGGTGCAAAGGTGCCAGTATGTGTGAATAATTAACAGAGCGAGTTCTTTAATCTGAATGTTAGGTTAAAGCAAGGGTGTATGTGATGTCCCAATGGTTGTTCAATATATACCAGTACAGTATATGGATGGAGTCATGAAATAAATACAAGGAAGAGCAGCGGATGTTGGTGTACCGCTGATAAGGGAAGGAAACGAGTGGAAGTTGCCTGAACAGTACAGTACCAGTACTACTGTTGCTGACAACAGAGTTCTGATGAGCGATAATGAATAGGAGTTGCAGGGTCAGGTAAATATGTTTGGAACAGTGTGTGAAAAACGGAATCTGGAGGTAAATGCTAGGAAGAGCAATATTATGGTCATTGAAAGGGGTGCAACCATAGAGTGTGAAGTGAGGTTGAACGGCTATGAAGAATGTCAGCTCATTTAAGTATTTGGGCAGTGTGTTGAGTAAAGATGTGAGTACCGGTAGGCCTATGGATGAAGAAGTGTGGGAGAAAGTGTAACAGGGGAAGAGCGTTGTAGGAACTCTGAAAGCAGTAAGAAGAAATAGGGTGATCAGCATGGAAGTAAAGAAGTCCTTGCATGACAGTGTGGTAATCCTGACATTGACTTATGGGAGGGAAGCATGGATGTTTCTGACTGGGATTGATCATTGATAATCATCGGTTATGCTAGTTGGAAAATTAGTGGGGTAGAATGTAGAGTTCGGGTGTACCGCCAGCCTTGTTTACACTACGCGGAGCGGCGGCAGACGCTGGCCATCATGTTCCCGTCTATTTGACTGCTTTTGGATACAATAATAGGTTGAGGGGGGTCACCCCCCCCCCCATCACATATTGTCATCATCATATATATTGCCAGCAGGAGGCAAATAACCGAGAAAAAAAACGCCTTCAAAATAGACGCGAACTAAAGGCTGGTTCACACATAGCCGAGTCGGTGCGCGAGTCCAACACGAGTGATGAAATTTTGCTATTCAGCAATGACTCGTCGATACTCCTCAACACTCGTATAGACTCGTGCTACGCTCGTGTATACTCGACACACTCGTGGGTACTCGCCACGGGGTCCAAAAATGTCATGCATGCATGAAATTTTTGGGTCCTGTGGCGAGTACCCATGAGTGTGGCCTAAATACATGTAGACTCGTGCGTGTACATACGTGTTAACTCGTGTTTGACTCTGAATAACTCTTCGTTATTCGTATTAACTCGTGTTGACTCGTGTAAACCCGTGTAACACTCTTCGGTGATTAGTCGCTTTTCGTCATCATTTCGACGTTGACAAAGCAACACGTGTCTACACGCAACAACACGTATGTAACACACATGCAACACGTATCAACAAGAGTAGAAAGCACGAATGTGAGTGCCAAAATTTGGTGCCCCCATGATGCCAGAGTTTACACGATTCAAACACAAGTGAAAACACGAGTAAACAAGAGTAAACACGATCCACTGAGAAAAAAACACGAGTGTAACACGAAAAAGCAAGTGTCATTTGAAATACCGTTATTTCAAAAATGTAGGAAGAATCAACGAGAGTTTACACGGATGTAACACGA
This sequence comes from Paralithodes platypus, assembly GCA_032716605.1. Lineage (NCBI taxonomy): Eukaryota > Metazoa > Arthropoda > Malacostraca > Decapoda > Lithodidae > Paralithodes > Paralithodes platypus. The sequence goes on from CM064527.1 coordinate 23,123,945, forward strand.
GTCAACACGTGTGCAACAGAGATCCAACGAGAGTCAACGCGTTGTCTTTCGTGTTGATCCGTATAAAAATTGTGTTGATCCGTGTAACAATCGCGTTGACTCGTCCATACTCTTTGTTTACGTGCCCTGGAATGTGGCCATTATTTTTCAAATTTTTGACACTCGTGTTGGGTTCGTGTTACACTCGTTTTGACTCTCAGTTACTCGTACAGATTCTTGCATGAACAAGTGTTGACTCGTATTGAATCGAGTTAACTCGTGTTACACTCTCCTTGACTCCGGAATAATTGCTACTCACGGCCGACTCAGCCTCCAGCGACGGCAATAATCGACGAGTGTGACTCGTGTTGGACTCGCGCACCGACTCGGCTATGTGTGAACCAGCCTTTAACCATGGTGATCGACATATGTAAACATGACGGCGGTGGTGTCGGCGTCGGACACTTGCGATAATGTTCCCGTCTATTTTGAATGCCATTGGATACAATAATATGTTGAGGGGGGGCTTTGCCCCCATGACGTGTTGTCATCATCATATATATTGCCAGTCGGGGGCAAACAACCAAAAAAATTGCCGCAAAGCCCTCCCCTCAACATATTATTGTATCCAATGGCAGTCAAAATAGACGGGAACATGATGGCAAGCTTCCGTCGCCGCTCTGCGTAGTGTAAACAATGGTGGCGGTACACCCGAACTCTACATTCTACCTAGCTGGGCCTATATTATAGGCTACAATAAATAAGTAGGCTAGGCTATTTTTTCTATAGGCTATGCCTAGTCTAATATTACAATTTAAGGTAGCATTCAAGTTGACTACAGCAGGACTTACCCTTGACCAGGTATAGGCTATCCTAGTGTTTAATAGGCCTATACCCCTTTGAAAGGACATTAGCCTAGCCTAACCTAACAACCTTACCTAACCTATTATAGTAGGCTATTATGGGTGGGGGCTGCCGCCCCCACACCCCGATTTTTGGTGTATTTGTCTATTTTGTCTGTGAAGTGGGAATTTTTTCAATTTGTCGATAACGAAAATCCTCCATGCGGACTATAGCTTATGGAGAAAAAGATGGCGAATCTATTGTTGCCTATTATCTCTAATCAATTGTTTCTCATAATGCTGCAGTAGTGTCGTTTAAAATACCAACCATTTAATTGTGTGCCTTTAAAAATGACCTAAATTAGGCTATAGGCTACTGGAAGATTAGAAGAATCGGTCAATATTTACGAGTCACACCACAGCTGGAATCTCATTTTTAAGGGTAGTTTTGGATTCCTATCATTCTATGCTTCATTGCTATATACTTTATATCCACCGGTCATTTTTTTTTTTTTTTTCTTTTTTTTTTTTAGGATTAACCTAACCTAAAAACCTAACCTAACCTAACCTAAATGTATTTGGGGGCTATTAGGTTAGGTTAGGTTAGGTTTTTTGGTTAGGTTAATGCTAAAAAAAAAAAAAAAAAACCCAAGAAAAAAAAATAGGCCTATTTTCCGGTGGATAAAAAGTATATAGCAATGAAGCATAGAATGATAGGAACCCAAAACTACCGTTAAAAATTAGATCCCAGCTGTGGTGTGACTCGTAAATATTGACCGAAGAATCTTTAAGAAAGACTAGGTTAGAGTTATTGTCGTGCCAAAGCTAGATTATAGCCTAAATATAAAAGGAAGTGAATAAAATTAAATATGCCGAAAAAAATCCCCGTCAAAATATACGCGAAGTTAACCGCGACGATCGCCCTATGTAAACATGACGACCGTACACCCAGTAACTACATCCATCCCATTAAAAGTTACTGTGGGACACCAAATATGTTGAGGGGGTCTCTGCGGCTCTGCCCCCCCACGTCTGCCCGTCACGTATTATGATGTACGGTAAGTCATCATCATCTGTGCTAATTCATAGGATCCCCAATTAAGGACAAAGTCAATCAACAGACGAAATAAGCTCCCAAATTACAATACCATAGCGGCCCGCCGTTTATGGGCGACTTTTTACACGTCATTTTAAATGTTACTTTCCTGCCCTGGTCTAGGCCTAATAGATTTTTCCAAAGAATCAAACTTAAATTAAAAGGAAGTAGCCTAGTCTACAGTTTATAGGAAGGCTATTCCAACATGCATTCCAGAACTTAGGCTAGCCTAGGCCTAGGCTATATGAAAATTTGTGGGTGGTCTGCCAAAAAAGAATCACTAGGCCTATTAGGCTATGGGTAGGCTAGTATGGGGTGCATTTTGCAAATTTTCTGAACTCTTAGGCCTAGGCTAGGCTAAATTAAAACTCACAAAATCTGAGTAAAACCAGCACTAGAATTTTGTCTTGTCTTGTCTTGGGGCAACCTCAGGCGAATACTCGCCCACTCCGGCCCTACCGTAGTCGCGGAGATCCTATGTCACAATTAAATTAGTTTATAGTTAAGGTTAAAATTCACCACCGTGTCACTTTCATTCTAGGTCATTCGTAGAACCGTAACACTGTAAAGGCAACAACCCAATAGCAGGTCATCAGGTGGTAAACCAGAGACCTACAAACCACGGTACTAGGGCCAGAGCAATGTCTTGAAGCGAGGTGCCCTTATCAACCAACCCCAGACAATCCAGTAGGAGCTGTCGGAAGGAATCCATCTTTGAAGCCAGAAAGGGACGCCCATCCACATGCTCAGTGACGGGACGAGGCGAGGCTTAGGAGGCATATGTAGGACGACCAGATGTAGGATGTGGAGGGGAAGAGATACCGTACGACGATACATGGGATGCGGAGACTGCGGAGGGAAGAGCTCGTCAAAGTCATACGGTTCCTCAGGACCTCAACAATAACCGGGGGACGGCCGGTGCGGGCAATGGTCGATCGTCGTAGCTAATATAAGTTCGCGGTCGCGGAGATCCTATGTCACAATTAAATTAGTTTATAGTTAAGGTTAAAATTCACCACCGTGTAACTTTCATTCTAGGTCATTCGTAGAACCGTAACAATGTAAAGGCAACAACCCAACAGCAGGTGATCAGGTGGTGAACCAGAGACCTACAAACCACGGTATTATGGCCAGAGCAATGTCTTGAAGTGAGGTGCCCTTATCAACCAACCCCAGACAATCCAGTAGGAGCTGTCGGAAGGAATCCATCTTTAAAGCCAGAAAGGGACGCCCATCCACATGCTCAGTGACGGGACGGGGCGAGGCTTAGGAGGCATATGTAGGACGACCAGATGTAGGATGTGGAGGGGAAGAGGTACCGTACGACGATACATGGGATGCGGAGACAGCGGAGGGAATAGCTCGTCAAAGTCATACGGTTCCTCAGGACCTCAACAATAACCGGGGGACGGCCGGTGTGGGCAATGGTCGATCGCCGTAGTTAATATAAGTTCGCGTCTATTTTGACGGCGATTTTTGTTGTAGGTAGGCTAGGCCTAGGCTATTTGCCCCCTGCTGGCAATATATATGATGATGACAATATGTCATGGGGGGCGATTGACCCCCTCAACATATTATTGTATCCAATGATCTCTAACCTCTGTATCTCAAAAAGGGCTAGAGCAAATTGGCTGTAAATGTCCACATCTAGGCTATTCCTTGACAGATTTGCTCCCTCCAATTAATATTTATTAGCATAAATTCAGCCTAGTTAAGCCTATAAAACAAAAACTAACATTTGTTTAGCCTAGGCCTACATATAAAAAGAAAAAACCCACTCGTACTGCAATTATAAGCATAAATATGAGTATCTAAGTTACAAAGCAAATGTTTTTGTATAGCCTAAAATAAACCATAAAATTGTCATCTTTCAACTGTTGAGGTCATAAATATAACAAAAATCTAATACATTAGGAAAAAATGCGTTAAGAGTTGTGTTAGCGGGTCTATCGTCCCCTTTCTTTACGTAGTCGCACGCTCGCAGTTACATTCGCGTCAAATTTGACTGTGGTTATTTGCCCCTGCTGGTGATATAGATGATGATGACAATAAGTCATAGGGGGATAAAGCCCCTTCAACCCATTATTGTATCTCACGGCCAGGCGTTGGGTAAATTGTTTTGTTACCGGCCGGCAGATTGAGGGTGGCTTTACCAAGTTTACCCCAGCAGTAAAATTAGAAGCGAATGTAGGCCTAACTGCGAGCGTGCGACTAGGCTATATAAACAAAGCTTTTGGTATGCCCACAACTACAACTCTTACCAAAACTGCAATTAGCCTATTTTTTTTTTTTTTTTCAGTCTAGGCTAAATTGTGGAGGCTAGGCTAAATTATTTAGCTGCAATTAGCCTAGCCTAATTTTGTTTGTTCTTTCAGTCTAGGTTAAATTGTGGTAGGCTAGGCTAAATTCTTTAACATGTGTACTATTGTGTAGGCCTGTGCTTTCCAATAGAAGTAAAAATATGTAGCATAGCCTAATACAATTTTACTAAAACCCAAGCCTACCTGAATATAGCCCTATGCAGAGGTCAAAAGCAAAAAAAAAATAAAAATATGTTGAGCAGTGAAATAAAATTAAGCTAGGCCTAGGACTGGTTTCTCATAGGCCTAATAACCTAATGAAGTATACTATAGCCTAACCTAATTTAAGTTATTTCACAAAATACTAATAGGCCTACCCAGCCCTCCTCATGCATTATTTTCCAATGTAAACTAAGTTTGTGCTTAACTGCAGTAATGAAAGGTAGCCTATAAATAGGCTAGCCTATGTTGGCTGTGCAATTGTCTCGATTTGACTATTTTTACCTAATTAGGCCTAAAGCAGCCTCAGTCTATTCCCAAACCCCAAACAGTATCCCATGTTAAGCCCTAGGCTAGGCCTAGGCCTAATCCCACTCTCAATCAAAATTCGAACTGATAAATTCGTACCTACCGGTAGCGCTGCCTAGGCTAGGCCTATATTTTTCGTGAATAGATATAGAAAATGGTTTAAAGGAAAGAGCATCTATATTATGTTCAAATAATATGTAATAGCACTGTGTATGGTTGTATTACATTTAAATAGTGATAGATGTGTATATTAATGGGATAAATACTCCGAAGTTCGCATACGTTCAGAAATTATATTGCAACACTGTTGCCAGATACTAATCAATGCCATTATCATTATATCATAATGGATTTTACTCATTTGCATAATTTCAAATACCTAGGACATTAATATAATATTTTCCTATCATTTTTTGTAGTGATATTTGTCTGATTTAATGGTATATTGGTGTCTGTCTAGGGTTATAATGCATTGTGAAAGTTACCTCTGAATCTCTGACTTGGTATAACAGTTCGGTATGGGCCGGCTTAAGTACCCCTGCTTTCTTTGAGTACTACACGGCAAGAGAAGCTTTCGGTTCTGTCACAGACTGTCACGTACAGCAACTGCTAAATTCGACATCATGTTCAAATAATATGTAATAGCATTATCTATGTTTGTATTAGACAACAATCGTGATAGGTTTCTATTTTATGTGGATAAATAGTATTAAGCTGAATAAACTAAATACCGAAAGTTCACTAGAGTGGTTGTTGATACATAGATGAGGGAGGAGGGACGGAGGAAGGAAGGGCTAGGCAGTGTTGCCAGTTGTACCGCTACATATTACCGCTAGATGTAGAGCTATTTACTTCAATTTAGCAGCCATTTTTCATATCTAGAGAGATTTACTAGGGATAATTTAAACATTTCAGACATTCTAGTCATATTACATTGTAAAATTTGCAAAACAAACAAACCAAAACTCTTTAGAAATTGCAGCATTATTCTAACATTGTTTGACTATATAGCAACATGCTAGCGACTTTTGAGAAAGGATCTAGCGGTATTTTGTGGAGACATACTGGGAGGGAGGTGGTGGTTGCAGTGGTGCCAGTTGTAAAGCTACATATTATCGCTAAATGTAGAACTATTTACTTCAATCTAGCAGCCATTTCTTTTATATCTAGAGACATTTACTAGGGATAATTTGAAAATTTCAGACATTCTAGTCATACTACATTGTAAAATTTGCAAAACAAACAAACCAAAACTCTTTAGAAATTGCAGCATTATCCTAACATTGTTTGGCTATGTAGCAACATGCTAGCGACTTTTGAGCAAGGATCTAGCGATATTTCGTGGTAACACTTTAGGAGGGTTAAAATACGAATCACACGGGCAATTGCCAAAACTTTAAAGGTCCATATCATTGTTATTAAACTAAGCATTTGGCAAAGGGAGGAATTGTTAAAAATCTTAGCCAATACTCTGTCATTCACCAAAAATAAATTTGAATTTATCATTATTATTTGGTAGGGTAGGTATGTATAGGTAGGTTGGCTAAATAATTGCTGGAATTCGTAGGGACTCGAACGGTTTTGAGAGAGTTAAATAAAAAAACAAAAGATAGGACTGAATAATAAAGAGATTATGTTATTAAGCAAAACTGGGGGATGCGTGGAAGCCTATAGACTGTAGACGGTAAACTTTGTGTTGGTAGCGAATTCGGTTTTAAAGTAATTTAAGAATAGGCAGTTTTCAATGCTGCGGCCAAACTATTCCACCCATTTATATTTTTTTGGTATCAAAACGTTTGGAATCGCGAGCCTCACCCAACTACGCAAGCATGGCTCTGATCATCAGCGTAGTTTTCAAGATGTGGAATTTTAAGTGGAATTCGAGTTTTTTTCAAGATTGCCGGAAAAAAACCCACGTGCAAAAGCAAAACCTTCTCTATAAAATTTGCGGAGCATTAGTAGGGGAGTGCGTATGCCAAAGCCCAGTCGTTTCCTGTGAGTGGGAGAGACGGTATTTAGGCGTCAAGTTTTTCGGGAAATCGGCTGCCACGGACCTGTTTGGCCAGCACGCCGGATGTTTAGCATATCAAAAGTTGCCCAATACAAAAACGCACCTCTTGTAAAAGTTTGATCCCGATCCAAAAAGCGGTTCTGGAGTTATTGCGTCGAAACCGGCGCGTAAGAAGAATTTGGATGAAATTCCAGGTTTAATGATTACAATAGGGGTTCCCCGTAGGGGACGAACCCCTAATAATAATAGTTCTTAAAGCTAGCGCATGCTAAGCTAGCTAAGGATAGCTCAATAAGGCCGATTAGGCGTATTTCCATTGGGGTCCTGTACTACTACCCCATCCCTTTGCTCATGAGGGATGGTAACGACTCAGTGCTTGTGAAAAATCTTTAATGCGCCGAGCGTGGGCGCGAACCCGGGCCTTCTGGGTGGAAGTCCGAGACGCTAGTCACTACACCAAGCGAGCCGCTAATGTCCCCCTGATGTCCCCCTGGACATCCCGGAGAAGGCCCTGAAGACGCTCTTGGAACTATGTACCAAGGAGTCCCCTTTCCTCTGCCCCCGCGGGAATATGTACCAGCAAATCGACGGTGTAGCGATGGGAAGCCCCCTGGGGGTCCTGTTCGCCAATTTCTTCATGGGAACTATCGAAGAGGAACTCCTGGCTGCCCACCGGCCCACTGTCTACTGCAGGTACATTGATGATATCTTTGTGCGGGTGAAGGACCTGGGCGAACTCAGGGACCTCCAGCAGCGCTTAATGGCCGCCTCCGGACTCAACTTCACATACGAAGAAACCACCGATGGACATCTACCCTTCCTCTACCTCATTGTCTCCCTCCACGACCATGGCTTCAAAACTACAGTGTACATCAAACCTACTAACAATGGCCAATGTCTTAATGGGGAAAGTGAATGCCCTAAACGATACCTACAGTCCACCATCGCTGCCTATGTCAGGAGAGCCCTCACCCATTGCACCACCTGGAATGACACACAATGAACTGGAAAGGCTCACCCAGGTCCTAGTCAACAATGGGTATTCCAACACTGACGTCACCAATGCCATCAACCACCACCTAGAAAAGTGGTACAAACAAGATCCCCCTAGCACCAACCCGGCCAATGACATTACATTTTTCTACAGAAACTACATGTCTTCCGACCACACAACAGACGAATCCATTATGAAAGAAATAATTCACAAAAACGTCCTCCCCACCAACCCTGACAATAAAATAAAACTCATTATTTACTACAAATCTCCTAAGACCTCCAACCTTGTCCTCCGTAACCGCCCCATTTCCACTAACCAACCGAAAGACGATCATGTGATATACCAGCATATTTGCACCTCTGGGGACTGTGGACCCCTATCCTATGTTGGAATGACACAGAGTCGCCTTTCCCGTCGACTAACCCTCCACCTTCAATCTGGTGCTATAAAAGATCACTATCAAGCCCCTCCACCATCTTGTCCTAACTCGCGCCGACCTAGACAAACAAACCACCATACTCGACAAAGAATCAGACCCCAGAAGACTAGCTATTTTAGAAGCTCTATACATCCAAACACTCAACCCCAGCATCAACAACCAAACACAAGACCTTCAAATTCTGCCTTCAGGCAAGCGCTACAGGTATGCTGCCCCCTGCCTTCCTCTCGCCCCGTGCCCCCTTCCCTTATGCTTCCACGCTCAGCACACAACTGACAACACCAACCAATCACAGCCACCCACAGCCAACAACCAACCACCGATAAGATTTAGCGCCCGTCTCGCGAATAGACTGCCTTCCACCAATGAACAGCCACCACACACCCAGTAGCTCTGCCCACCTCCCTCCACTTGATCCTCGAATTTTGTATAAATATGATGCTTTGTCCCTATTCTAATCATTACCTCTCCATTCCCTGAAGATGCAAGATGTTTACTTGTGAAACGTTGGATCCACCATGAATTTTGCTAACCATTTGTACCTCATCTCTGAACCCCAGAGGAAAATTGTTAGAACTATTGAAAGCTGTAACAATAAAATCCTGAATGCTGAAAGAGCTATTGCTTTTAACCTCGTCTGTTTAAAAGAGAATCTATTACCTGGCTATACTAACACACATATATATATATATATATATATAATATATATATATATATATATATATATATATAATATATTATATATATATATATATATATATATATATATTATATATTATATATATATTATATACTGTATATATATATATATTATATACTGTATATATTATATATATATATATATATATATATATATATATATATATATGTGTGTGTAATAGTAGTCTTATGAATAATAGTGCGAGTGCATTTAGAGACTTTGGTCTTATGGAGATTTAGAGGCAGAAACCCTGTTTTCCCCTCCCTACCGTTAAACCGCAAGACAAGGCTCCTCTGTAGTAGAGGCCTATATGTACAGTTTCGGACAGATCAAACAGCAACACCCCGTCCACCAGCTGTGTGGTGTGGGGCTCCGCGTATTTGGTAACACTGGCAGGAGGTGGGAGGGATGTGGGTGGATGATGAGGGGAGGGATGTGGGGGGTTTAGGGGGGAGTGTGGGAGGGTGAAGAGGCAGTAATCATGGTATGGCTGGTGGGAGGGGGCAAACGAGTGACGGGGTAGGGGAGAACAGAGTGACAAGCAAATTTTCCTATAGAACAAGCTACTCCCACAGGATTTTAAATTACACACACCTACATTATCACTGTATGCTACATTTAACAAATTTAACAGTCTGCTCTCCCCTACCCTTTCACTTGTTTGCCCCCTCCCACCAACCACACCATGATTGCTGCCTCTTCACCCTCCCAATTCTCCCCTAAACCCCCCACATCACCCACCCACATCACTCCCACCTCCTGCCAGTGTTACCAAATCCGCAGAGCCCCTCACCACATAGCGGGTGGACGAGGTGTTGCTGTTTCATCTGTCCGGGACTGTACGTACGCACACGTTAGCGCATGTGTGCGCATTAATGTGCGTGTTAGCACGTTTGAATTTGAGAGCTGCCTTGGAGCGCTCTTAGGCACCCCTGGCAGGGTTGCCAGGTCTGTCCTATTTAGGACAATCTGTCCTATTTGAGGAAGGGCTGTCCTATATATTTCGATTAAAAAAGGACAGCCCCAAACTGTCCTTTTTCGAGGTTCAGAATTTTGAATCCCTGAATGCAGCATTTCAAGCCTCAGATCCTGATCCTTCAAAGTTAATTCAAGAGCTTGAAGAATTGAGACATTTCCTGTTATAGCGTGTCTACAAAGATCCCCATGAAAGACAAAATATTTGGTCGCCAAGTGATGGGAAACTTGGGGAAAAGTTTGAATTTGATTTAACACCTTACGAGCGGCCTATGCGGTTTATTTATGTGTACCGCACAGCGGGGTGTTTTTAGCCAAAATAGGGCTGTTTACGTGATCATTTTCATGCCTAAATAAGACCCAGAACGTAAAACAGCCTATCCCTGAAAGGGCATAAACAGAGCTTTCGAATGACACCATAACGATCCTTGTATGATGGATAGTTTTCTTGCAATAACCGTGCAACGCGAGTGCAAAAAGCAGGTAATTCGGTACTTTCAGTACATAATTGAGTATGTAGCGAGTGAGAGAGGGAGGAGGGAGCTGAGATTTGTGTCAGTAGGTTCGCCGCGGTGGTCTGGAGCAGTCATACGCTCGCTAGTCTCCTGCCACCACTTGTCTCTCTCTCTCAGCCACATTACGTGCTGAAATTGCCACTCGAGTTATGTCGAGCGCCGCCACATAGTCCAGCTTTTTTTAACTCGACTTATGTTGCTCGCCGCTAAATAAGGGTTAAAGTGTAGCAAGCTACATCCAGAGAAGAAATTTGAAATCCAAAGACGATGCCATGATTTTGTAATTGAAGGAATAAATCAGCTTGACAAAAGAATTGACAACACAACCATGAAAATGAAGTACGTCAAATACCTAAGTCCTAATATTTGCCAGAGTCAAGTTAAACCACGTACGATTCAATGACCTACCTTTTGAGAAGTTGGCAAAGGAGGAAAATTTTGATATATTGAAGGTTTCAAATCAGTGGGAACAAATCTCAATGAAAACTAATTGGCGAGAGAAATTTCCCAAATTCGAAATTCCAACAAATCCTGTAAAGTTTTGGGCAACGGTAATCGATTATGAAAATGCATCTGGTGAAAAATGTTACAGGGAATTAGCTACTATTGCTCTCAATTCATATGCTATCCCATTAAGCACTGCATTTGTTGGAAGGGTGTTTTCCCATGTAACAAACGTGAAAACCAAAGCAAGAAATAAACTCAGTACAAGTTCTCTGGAGGCGATACTGAGGATAAGGTCACACATGTTTGTCCATGACATTTGCTGCCAGAATTTTGAAGTGAACGACAAAATGCTAAACCTCTTCACAAATGAAATGTACACGAGAGTCAGATCTTCACAGTCTGAAAACACTCCAAAGCCATCCACCTCATCAGCTTCAACGTCTTCAACCTCTACCCCAAGGTTTGCCGAAGATTCAGAAGAAAATGAAGTCTGTTCCTTTGATGAAATCCTCTCTATAGATTTTTAATGTTCTACAATTCTACTACGGAAGGTAAGCTATGTTTTATCTTAGTCCCATTAACTCTCTCTCATATATATATATATATATATATATATATATATATATATATATATATATTTAGTTTATAAATATCGGTTTGTCCTATTTTTAGTGAAAATGTCCTATTCTTGGACCAACTCTGTCCTATTTTTCCCAGGAGCACCTGGCAACTCTGACCCCGGGTCAGGCAGTCATAGCCCAGCCACCGCCGACGGTAGACCTACGCATACCGGTCTAGTCGTGAGGGTGTGTGTGTGTGTGTGTGTGTGTAACTATACATTTATTTGTCAAGCAGTCTAACAATAAGGACATCAATATACCTACAAGCAGAGAGCATTGGCTGTTTACTTGATACCTATGTGTTTATATGTGTAACAACAGTAATAAGAAGAGAGATCGTTATATATATATATATATATATATATATATATATATATGTTAGTAAAGCCAGGTAATAAATTTTCTTTAATACATACGAGGTTGAAAGATATGGCAATTTCTGCGTTGGAAATGTTATTATTCAAAGTTTCCAGGTCTCTGATGAGTTTTCGCTGGGTGGCAGGAAGTAGATGAAGGAGATGAGCAAAATTCATGGTGGTACAGGGTTACATAAATGTACATGATGATACAGGATATACGACGCATTTCACTGGACAACCAGCATTATCAAGTAAGGATAGAATGATATAAAAGGTAAACAGGAAGGGTATATACTGTATAGAGGGTGGAGGATCAGAGAGGCGAAAATCAGGGGGCAAAAGTCTCCTATTGGTGGAGGGGTATTCTAGGAGAGAGAAAGGGAGAACCGCTTCACGCATGCGCACTGGTTGCGGGATGGTGGTCGGTTGGTGGGGTCGAAGCTGATTGGCTGCATGTCGAGGGGCGTGGCCTAAGTTGTGTGGCGCCTGCGGAAGACGAAGCTGAAGGAGGTAGCACGGGGGGCTGCGTCAAGGGCACCGGGGGGCGAGGGGGGGTGTTAGGTCCTGTAGGAAAGTGCCTTTTGGCAGAGGGAAGGATCTGAAGGTCCAGAGTTTGGTTGTTGATGTTGGGATGCAAGGCTTGGATATATAAAGCTTCGAGTATAGGTAATCTCCTTGGGTCACTTTCTTTATCGAGTATGGTGGTGTGTTTCTCTAACTCGTTGCGTGTGAGGTGAGGGTGGTTTTAAGACCTTTCGCTCCATTTCTTCGTCAATACAACACCTTTCGTGCTATGTAGGTGTCAATTTTTTTCCTGACGAACGATAGTGAGCCTATAATTTGGGAAGAACCGACCTTCGGCCGGGACATATTTCTACCGAAAAATTTACAAATGAATCTACAAGGGGATCTAATGGATGTTTTTTTTTTTAAAGTTTGATAGAACTAGGGATGAAACTAAAATAATATTGAATAAATGAAAACGTCGACTAAAAAGTGAACCATCCCCTCTTAATGATGTTGTTTTGTTCCCCACCACCACCGCCACCACCACCACCACCACCAGCCTCACAACTCATTAAAGGGAATGAAAAATACTTTATTTTTATCAGAGGCCCTCATTTTTATATTGCATTACTTGGATTTATGTTTCATTCCGATTACTGTTATAGATACATTATATTATATAGTGCTTGAAACATACACATACATACATACATGCATAGAAGGTTAAAGACTGCTTTGTCCAAAGAGAATGTGGATACAGTCTCACGTCCTAAAAGGTGGCTTTCCAGGCAATCCTGTCAAGGGCTGCCTCTGTTGTCAAGTTCTTTATTTTGAGATTGGACTGGAGTACCCGGTACCTGATCCCACGTTATTCTAGGTCTACCCCTACGCGCAGCTCCCCCCAAGTTCACAGTATGGCATTTCTTCACCCAGCACTGATCACGCTTCTCTCCACGTGCCCAAACCAACCAAGTCGGCTCGTGCGCATCACTTCACCGACACTCCTAATGCCCAGACGACTTCTTAACCTAAGAAGTGCGCAGGGGGGGTATGAGACACCACACTCCTGTGCTGACGTATTTGAGCTGTTCCCATCACTAACATCGTTATTTTACCATAAATAGCATTAATACTTATCCATATGCGCCTATTATAGGTTGATTATAAAGGTATTAACCTGTTACAACAATAAAACAAGTGGAAACATTGTTAGGATGGTCAAAATGGGCGATACAGGCCGGGAGTTACATAATGTATGGCTGAGGCAACCTCCCTGCCCTCCTCCCCTCCCCTTGTCTGGAGAGACACTGTTACGCAATAGTCTCTCTCTCGCTCTTTCCCACGCTTGGTAACAGTGATGACAACGCCCTGCTACCAACTCGCTAATGTTAACACGAAAATAGACCACAGAATAAGGGAATAACAGGGAAAATAGGTGATAACTGAAGGACGGGAGGAAAGTGGGGAAGGAGGGGAGTTTGAGGAGTGATATTTGGCATGGCCAAGGGGCAAAAAAAAAAAAAAAAAAAAAAAAAATTGGGGGTGTTTTAAATGGATTTTTTTTTTTCTCCCTTACTCTTAAGAGTCTTCCCGCAGTCCGCCGGGGGAACTCTTAAGAGTCTCCCCGCAGTTCCCGGGTTAAGGGAGCTCAGACGGTATTGTGCAGCATAATGTACTGGTTCGGCTCAATTGTTTAAGGAGTGGTTTAGTTTGCTCTCTAAACCTCTATCAAGTTTTAAAAAACACCCACAAGACCCCCCTTTGATATAAATTTTTACATTTTTCGGTAGATAAATGTCCCGGCCGAAGGCCGGTTCCTCTTCAAATACAGGCTCGCTATCGCTCGCCACGAAAAAATCGACACCTAAATGGCATGAAAGGTATTAATATTGGCAAAGAAATGGGGCAAAAGGTCTGAAAATCGCCAAACTAATGGGGCGAATGTCCTGAAATCCCATAACTAATAGGGCTAAACATGAGGGAGGAGGAGGACTCGAAAAACCAACTGCCTCCCCTTAATTCCTCACTCGATACCCTGTCACTGAGGTTAACCCCACATATCCATCTTACCATTCTCTTCTCGTTCCGTTCCATTCTATTGAACATACAAATTGAAATCGAATTGAAATTATATATCATTGTGTCGACAGCAGAACCAGTACGATATATTCTCATTGACGGTATTATGACATGACTATACAAAGTTCATTCTTTGTGTAAAGCCAGAGTCACATGAACCCTTTTTCGAGCAATTTTTACAGGCAATTATGGTCTGCAAGCTTAACAAATTACTTTTTTATCAGATTTCAACCGTCTAACATAATCTACCTTCAGTCTAGTTACCGAAACCAGTGCGAAAATGTCCCGAAATAATACGAGAACAAAATTGCTCATGGAAAATTGCCGGAAAAAGCGCTCGTGTGACAGCGGCTTAATCAAAAGGATTGTTATTGGATAACTTTGAGGGCGTTAGTCACAGATCTACAGATACAAAATGGTGCATAATTATGTACCAACATTTATGGATAAAAGAGTATATGGTTTATTACCTATAGATAAATAAAATAATAGACTATTAAAACATATGCAAAATATTATGGAAAACGAAGACAGAGAGAGAGAGAGCTACATAGAGGTACATATATACACAGACCACACAGACCTCAAGGTCCTTACTAGGCAGTCTGGCCTTACAAACTATATATATATATATATATATATATATATATATATATACACATACATATATAAACATACATATATACAGTACATACTGTACAGTGTACATACATACATACATATATACACACATACATGCATATATACAGTATAAATACATATACATCCATATACATACACATACTGTACACACATATACATACATATACATACATATACACACACACACACATATATACATATATTGTACATATATATACATATATATATATATTTTATTTTTATTTTTTTCATATCACCCCAGCCCTCTGTAGATAGAGGTCAAGCCTTCCCTTGAAAGCGTTTATTGTGTCGCTCTCCACCACTCTCGCTGGTAGTTCATTCCACTCTGTCGCCACACTGTAGGTGAAGAAACTCTTTGTGACATTTAGGTTTGCCTTTTTGGTTTTTAATTTCATTCCATTTCCGCGAGTTTGAGTATTATTGTTTAATGTGAATAGTGCATTTACATCGACTTTGTCGAAACCTTTTAGTATTTTAAAGCACTCAATAAGCTAACCCCTCAACCTCCTCTTTTTTAATGAGAACAGGTTCAATCGTTTAAGTCTTTCTTCATATGGTTTATTCCTTAATGAGGGTATCATCTTCGTCGCTTTACGCTGTACTGACTCGAGTCTTACAATGTCCTTGATCAGATAAGGTGACCAGAACTGCACACCATATTGAAGATGGGGCCTCACCATACTTTTGAACAGTGGCACTATTACGTTCTCATGTTTATATGTAAATTTTCGTTTAATAAAGCCCAATGCTATGTTTGCCTTATTTGCAGCTGCTATACATTGGTCTGAAGTTTTTAGGTTTGCAGATATTAGTACCCCTAGGTCTTTTACTACCGTTGCGGTTTTTATTTGTTTGCCATTCATTTCGTATTTGTATTTCATATTTCTGCTACCAACCTGCAGCACCTGACATTTATCGACATTGAAGGGCATCTGCCATTTTTTCGACCACTCTGATATCTTGTTTAAATCAGATTGCAACGCATTTCTATCTTCTTTGTTCAGGACTGTATTTCCTGTTTTTGTATCGTCGGCGAATTTGGAAATGGTGTTGTTTACCCCTACGTCAATATCATTAATGTAAATGAGAAACAGGACCGGTCCAAGGACTGAACCCTGTGGAACTCCACTAGTGACAGGCTCCCACTCGGATTCCACTCCATTTATCACCACTCTCTGTCTTCTGTCTGTACACCAATTTTTTATCCAGGAATGAATTTCACCTTTGATACCTATCCTCTCCAGTTTAGCCAATAGTTTTCGGTGTGGCACCTTGTCGAAAGCTTTTTGAAAGTCCAAGAAGATTATATCTAGTGATTTCGTCACGTCATTATATGTGAATAGTTTGTTATAAAATTCAATCAAATTTGTTAGGCATGACTTATTTGATCTAAAGCCGTGTTGACTATTTTTTATTAGGTTGTTTGATTCGAGGTAATCTACTATCTTATCTCTAAGGATTATTTCCATGATTTGTCCTACAATTGAAGTTACACTAATTGGTCTGTAATTACTTGCTTTGGCCTTGCTACCCTTCTTGTATATTGGCGTAATGTTCGAATCTTTCCAATCACTCGGTACAATCCCCTGTAGTAATGATAAGTTAAATAGTTGTGTCAGGGGTTTTGCTATTTCGTCCTTAACATTCTTGATTATTTTCGGGTGGAGCATGTCGGGTCCCGGGGTCTTATTTACATTTAAATTACTCAATTTGCTTTGTACTTCGCTAACACTGATGGTGAAATCTCCTATCACATGAGTTGAGGTGTTATTTTCAGGGGTATGATCGATAACTTCTTCTGTGAAAACTGAACCAAAATATTTGTTGAGCATATTTGCCGTGTTTGTGTCACCTGTTATCGTCTGGCCATCTTCTATTAGCGGTCCGATTCCGCTTTTGATCTGTTTATTATTATTTACGTAACTGTATAATTGTTTGGGGTTTGTGGCACTCTCTCTGGCAATAGTCATTTCGTAATTTTGTTTGTTCACCCTAATAATTTTTTTCACTTGCCTTCTACTATTTTTGTACAAGTTTTTAATTACTTCGGTGTTTGTGTTATTTTTTACAAGTTTGTGGAGTTGATTCCTTTTCCTTATTTCCTTGCCAATGTCTCTACTGTACCAAGGGGGCATACTTGATTTTGCATTAAGTTTTGGTTTCATGGGTACAAATTGTTTATGCGCTTCTATAATTGTAGACTTAACCCTTTATTAGCGGCTCACCACATAAGTCGTATTTAATAAAGCTGGACTATGTGGCGGCGCTCGACATAGGTCGAGTGGCAATTTCAGCACGTAATGTTGCTCCAGACCACCGCGGCGAACATACTGACACGAATCCCAGCTCCCTCCTCCCTCTCTCACTCGCTATATAAGGAATTGTATCGGGAAAGTGGCTAATTACATGCTTTTTGCACTCGCGTTGCACGGTTATTGCAAGAAAACTAGCCATCATAAAAGGATCGTTATGGTGTCATTCGAAAGCTCTGTTTATGCCCTTTCAGGGATAGGTACTTGTTTTACGTTCTGGGTCTTATTTAGGCATGAAAATGATCACGTAAACAGCCCTATTTTGGCTAAAAACACCCCGCTGGGCGGTACATATAAATAAACCGCATAGGCCGCTCGTAAGGTGTTAAAATGTCCCCATAGTTCATTTACTTCGTTTATATTTATGAGGTTTGAGTGTATGTTTGATAGCGATTCCTTAAGTCCGTCATAATTGGCGTTTTTAAAGTCCGAAACCATTCCTGTTGTTTTTACTGTGGAATATTTGCTTATAAAGTTGATTCTTAATATTTTATGATTGAACGTTGCCAGATGTTCACCTACATCCAGGTTTGATAATAGATTTTCTTGGGTAGTGATTACGAGGTCTATTATATTCCTGTCTCGCGTCGGCTGTTTTACGTGTTGATTCAAAAAAAAATCCTGGATGAGAGAGAGGGAGCGAGAGAGAGAGAGAGAGGGGGGGGGGGGGGAGATAATCCCTATCTTTTAATTGTGCTCTTGCTTCACTGATGCTTCTTCCCGCTTTGACACAGACCTAGACACATTCTATTATTATATTAAGGGACAGGTAGTTGCTGTTTCTGGACCTCCTTCTCCCTCATGTTGTGTCCATGTTAGCCGTAATGCACTTTCATGCCCCCATTAAGCCACGGTCATTGTTGTGTCAATGTTAGCCGTACCTTTTGAAACATCCGACTATAACTTTACATCGGCGTAGGGATGTGGCGACCCCACCGCCCGTCACTTTGTGGCGCAGATAGCCCCTGGAGGTTGGGACCGGGAATCCCACCTCCAGAATTGTTAGGAGGAGGCTGTAGACACCAGCCGAACAGAGCGGTACTCCCGGGGAGTGGTAGGTGGTTGATAAGGACCGCTGGAACTCCTGTGTCACCACCTCTCCTCTGCCAACCCTGATCTTCTCTTTCTCACCGAGACACAGTTGTCTGGGACTACTGACAGCAAACACTTAATTCTCTGTATCCTCCTACTATCTCTGGCCTCACTTTTTAGCCAAAGGTTCAAAATATTATTGTACTAAATGAGTGAAGGTGAGAATGCCTGAAAGAATCTAGAAAACAAAACAAAACAAAGGCTGGTGAAAAAGATAAAACAAACATATTTGTATAGCTGCAATGGAAAAAAAATGAGGGGAGAGAACGAGAGAGAGAGAGTAAGAGAGAGAGTGTTGGTGTGGGTGGGTGTGAAAGAGAGAGAAAAAGAGTATGTGAGCGAGAGAGAGAGAGAATTTTAAAATCGTATTAGGGCTAAACTATTTCTTGGAGGCGATTTATTATACTATCAGGTAAGCTCACACACACACATACACAGACACACACACAATTGACACATACACACACACACGCACACCTGGGCCTCATTCATATCTGGCAAACTAACGCGCATGATAGACCGTACATGGAACTAATTAGAATACAGGTTAAAAAGGTTTGTTGTGTGTGTATGAAAGATGCATGTGTGTGTGTGTGTGTGTGTGTTTGTGGGTGGGTGGATGGGTGTATGTGGGTGGGTGGGTGTGTGTGTGTGTGTGGACAAGCGGTGGTGTGCTTTAAAGGTACAATATAGACTAAATGTGTAGGTTTGCAGGTACATGAAGTTTGGGGCGACAGTTTAAGTGTAGACACCTCTCTAAAATACGCTGAAATTGAGTGTTTTAGGTTAGGTAAGTTAGGTTAGATTAGGTAGGTTATGTTAAGTTAAGTTTGCACTAGAAAAAATCGAAAAATGTACTCGTAAGCATGCATAATTAACGTCTGTACTGATAAACACACCACCGCTTATATGTGTGTGTGTGTGTGTGTGTGTGTATGTGTGTGTGTGTGTGTGTGTGTGTGTGTGTTTCTGGGAAGGTATTGGAAAGAGGCGAGGTGGGTTATGAGTGTGCTAAACATCAAAGAGTTACTATTGTCCGTTCATTCTAGGTTGGGCAGAAATCGTAAACTCTAACCTCTGTAACTCAAAAAGGGCTAGAACAAATTAGCTGGCAATCTCCACACCTATTCCCCAGCCAAGTCTTCCTATTTGGTAAATATATTTGCTCGATTCCTCATGTCCTTTTTGAGTTATGAGACGTTAGAGCTTACGATTTCTGGCCAACCTAGAATGAACAGACTATAGAAGGATCGTGTTACTAAAAGTACAATAGGCATGTCTGGCAAATTGACCACTTGCGAGTTTCAGGCTATAAGGAAGTTGGAGCTGTATATATTGATATTCAGCAGTTAAAATACGGTTGTAGTACATTTATAAATACATAAAACCTAATTCAACATACTCTTCAACCATTAGAAACCTACATAATAATTGCATTTCTATTTACCATCGATATCTACAGCTCCATCTTCCTTATAGACCGAAACTCGCAAGTGGTTAATTGACCACTTGCGAGTTTGAGGCTATAAGGAAGTTGGAGCCGTATACATCGCTAATAAACAGAAGTGCAATAATAATAATGTAGGTTTCTGATGGATATAAAGTATGTTGAATTGGGTATTATATATATATAAATGAACTACAACCGTATTTAAGGGGGTCACAGGTTTTGTTTATCTTTCTCTCCCTCTCTCTTTGGCTTATATTCATTCGGTCCCATTCAGCCTACTGTTTTAAAACGTTTACCCCCATCTAGGTGTCAACATTTTCTTGGCGAGCGGTAGCGAGCCAGCATATATATATTTTGTTTGTACAACAAGCTAAATTTTTAAATTTTTCAATAGAAAAATGTCCCCGGCGAAGCCGGATTTCTCCATACAATGCTGGGTCGCTATCGCTCGCCAGAAAGAAATCGACACCTGGATGGGAATACACGTCTTAAAACAATTCGCTGAATGGGGCCGAATGGATACAAGCCAGAGAAAGAGACAAAATGAGAAAAATATAAAAACAGCAGGTCATTCTGCTAAATTTCGATGTCTACAGCTCCAACTTCCTTATAGAACAAAATTCGCAAGTGGTCAATTTGTGGTGTGTCTTCAAATTTTGAGTCTCCTGAAACATACAGAAAGTCCAAATGCTCTCATAGGTTGTAAAAGGTTCGTTGCTCTGCAGTCTGGTCAATTCCATTTAAGGGGAGATGGTTAGTTTTTCTGGTCCCCCTTCTTCCCCATGTTTAGCCCCATTAGTTTTCAGATTATATGACGTTCGGCTCATTAGTTTGGCGATTTTGAGACCTTTCCCCCCATTTCTTTGTCAATATTAAGACTTTTCGTGTCATTTAGGTGTCGATTTTTTCCTGGCGAGCGATAGCGAGCCTGTAATTTTATGAGAAACTGGCTTTCGGCCGGGATTTTTTTCTATCGAAAAATATACAAATATATCTTGAACCGCTTTTGGGGGTCTAGGGAGTGTTTTTTCAAGCTTGATAAAGGTCTAGCGAGGAGCATAGAGGCAAGGAGACTAAAACATAAATGCACTATCTTGATAGTGTAATGCAACGGAATTTCGGTGTGAGTGTCCTAGGTTCGAGTCCTTGGAGTGCCAAATGTATTTGTTGATTTCATTAATTGAGTTTAGAAGTGAAGTTAGTTGGTGAAAAAAATATAAATATTATAAACAACTAGACCCCCAAAATATAAATAATATAAACAACTAGACCCCCAAAATATAAATAATATAAACAACTAGACCCCCAAAATATAAATAATATAAACAACTAGACCCCCAAAATATAAATAATATAAACAACTAGACCCCCAAAATATAAATAATATAAACAACTAGACCCCCAAAATATAAATAATATAAACAATTAGACCCCCAAAATATAAATAATATAAACAACAAGACCCCCAAAATATAAATAATATAAACAACTAGACCCCCAAAATATAAATAATATAAACAACTAGACCCCCAAAATAACCACTGTCCCCTTAACCCATTCAGTACCAGGGAAGACTTTTGTTATCACATTCTGGCAACTATTAGACGATTGTATTCAGCTTAGGAAGGACCTTTAGCAATAATAACGCTTCAAAATATATCAACCAATCCTTTTAACTACCACGGATCCTTCCTAATCTCCATAATATCGTCAAAATATAGCTAGAATAAAATAGAGCACGCGTCGCTGGTACTCAGAGGGTTGTTGTTGTTGTTGTCGTTCCCCAAGCTGCCTGGCCGAACAGCCCCAAGGCCCCGAGCATGGCCAAGGCCATAACCGAGCGCCCTCACAGTACCCTCCCTGCCGACAACAATAAAGACTGGGTGACCGAAGCCACTCCATGGCGGGGAGCTGAGGAGGGCGCGGAAACGCCCGGGAAACCAAAGCCCCACCCAGTGCCCTGTGCCCCTCAGCAATTATGAAGAGAAAGTTGAGGGGCAAAGGAAAAATGTAACGCTTTGGCTTCCAATCTTGGTAGATTGGGAGGTCGATCCACGGAAGAGACGCCATCACTTGAGATCTAGAAAATATATAAGTAAAAGGAACAGTCAGAGTAAGCTATGGGTATGGCAGAGATCGCTCAGTTCTCACTCTGATAGGCCAGCCCATCACCACATGACTAGAACCCAATCCTCTCAGCATCAGCTAGGAAAGGCCCTAGAAAGCCGCCTTTGGCGAGGGGGGATAGCTTCCCTATTTCAACCCCTTTCGGGGTTGGGCACCCGCCCAAACGTTGTAGCTCAAGTTTCATGGCATTATAAACTCCAACTTTCCTCTTCCCAGTCTCAAACTCGCATTTGCAGGGTAGGCAATGGATGGTAGGATGCCAAACCTCGGATGTCTTAGCGAGCGATTGCGAGGAAGCCGCATAAAAGTATATGTCCTGCAACTCGCGAAACTAACAGAAACGTCTACTCCAACAACTATATTAGCATTTAATATATCAACGTTTATTTACCCCTTCTGTCTGGTGACATCTTTTAACATTTGTCTAGCTATATTTAGGAGATATTATTCAGTTTAATAAGGGCCTCCAGCAATTAACAGGTTTCGAACTATCTTAATTAACTATTTTTGCTACCACAGATCCTTCTTAAACTGCCCAAAAAAGAGAGAGAGAGAGAGAGAGAGAGAGAGAGAGAGAGGAACGTGCCAGTATCCATGAATGTTTATCATACTGCGACCCTTCAACATAAGTGTGTGTGTGTGTGTGTGTGTAATAATAATAATAATAATAATAATAATAATAATAATAAACGGTTTATTAAAGAATGGCAGCCTCATGAGCTGAAAATACACATTTTACAATTTAGTGGAGGAACATGAGATGTACAGATATGAAGATGGTAAGCTCCGTTTAAAAAAAACAAAAAAAAAAAAAAAAAAATAATGATGCAGGTGCAGAATACAAATTATCATAAAATAACCATGAGAGTAAGTTATAATGATACAGTACATATACACATTTATTTTACTTACTCATATACAGAACATACATATATACACGTACGTATGCACATACATACGCATACATATACATACATATATAAGAACATAAGAACATGCAGTAAGTGTGCACATGTCCGTATACACAAACGCTCACGTATGCACACAAACATACATACATACAAAAACTGTTTTGGTAGGGTCAGGTGATGAGTTGAAAAGGGTAAAGAGGGAGCGGCATACAAGTCCGTACAGGTAGGGTCAGGTAAAGCCTACTACAACGGGCGGGTGCCCAACCACGAAAGGGGTTGAAATAGGGGAGCTATCCCCCCGCCAAAGGCGGCTTACTATTTCCTAGCTGATGCTGAGAGGATTGGGTTCTAGTCATATGGTGATGGGCTGGTCTATCAGAGTGAGAACTGAGCGATCTCTGCCATACCCATAGCTTACTCCGACTGTTCCTTTTACTTATGTATTTCCTAGGTCTCAAGTGACGGCGTCTTTTCCGTGGATTGACCTCCCAATTTACCAAGATTGGAAGCCAAAGCGTCACATTTTTCCTTTGCCCCTCAACTTTCTCTTCATAATTGCTGAGGGGCACAGGGCCCTGGGTGGGGCTTTGGTTTCCCGGGCGTTTCCGCACCCTCCTCAGCTCCCCGCCATGGAGTGGCTTCGGTCACCCAGGCTTTATTGTGGTAGGCAGGGGAGGTTCTGTGGGTGCGCTCGGTTATGGCCTTGGCCTTGCTCAGGGCCTTGGGGCTGTTCGGCCAGGCAGCTTGGGGAACAACAACAACAACAACAACAACAATGGGAGGTTAATCCTCGGTAGAGAACAAAACAAGGATATAAACAGTAGAGACAGCTTGGGGGAATTGTAGTATATAGGACATTCTTTAGTGTAGGTGTGTGTGTGTGTGTGTTCGTTCGTGTAATAATAATAATAATAATAATAAATGGTTTATTAAAGAATGGCAGCCTCATTAGCTGAAAATACACATTTTACAAGTAGTGGATGAACATGAGATGTACAGATATGAAACTGGTAAGCTCAGTTTACAATGGGTGAGTATAATATACTTTACATTAAAAACAAGAAATTAATACAATAATTATGCTAGTGCAAAATACAAATTATCATAAATTAACCATGAGAGTAAGTGATTTACAGTGCATATACAGTACACATTTATTTTACTCATATATATACAGAACATATATATATACGCATACGTACACACATAAATACGCATATATATACATACATATATAGAACATAAGAACATGCAGTAAGTGTGCACATGCTCGTATACATAAACGCTCACGTATGCAAACAAACATACATACATACAAAAACTGTTCTGGTAGGGTCAGGTGAGGCTAATAATGGGGCAACGGACTGTAGGTCAGGTAAAGCCAATTAGAATGGAATGTCAAAACGTCGGAAGAGATCAAATGAGGAGTTTGAAAAGGGGTGTGAGTGTGTGTGTGTGTGTGTGTGTGTCTGTGTGTGTGTGATAGAAGGCGAAATGTGGAAAATCTGGGCGTTCTATTGTTAAGGGTGGAAATACATGGATGAAGATACACGAACACTTAATAATAGATAATGCTTATGCATAGATTTATAATTAGAAGTTGCGATAGTGAGCAATATGTTCTCGCTCATATGTACGTATATTTACATACGTATGTGTGTGTGTGTGTGTGTGTGTGTGTGTGAAAGATGAGAGGGTACGTATGTGCGGCTAATGGCAGGTGTGTGTGTGTGTGTGTGTGAGGCATATGAGAGGTTACGTATGTGCGGCTAATGCCAGGTGTGTGTGTGTGTGTGTGTGTGTGTGTGTGTGTGTGTGTGTGTGTGTGTGAGACATATGAGAGGCTACGTATGTGCGGCTAATGCCAGGTGTGTGTGTGTGTGTGTGTGTGTGAGACATATGAGAGGGTACGTATGTGCGGCTAATGCCAGGTGTGTGTGTGTGTGTGAGACATATGAGAGGGTACGTATGTGCGGCTAATACCAGGTGTGTGTGTGTGTGTGAGACATATGAGAGGGTACGTATGTGCGGCTAATGGCAGGTGTGTGTGTGTGTGTGTGAGACATATGAGAGGGTACGTATGTGCGGCTAATGGCAGGTGTGTGTGTGTGAGACATATGAGAGGGTACGTATGTGCGGCTAATGGCAGGTGTGTGTGTGTGTGTGTGTGAGACATGTGAGAGGGTACGTATGTGCGGCTAATGGCAGGTGTGTGTGTGTGTGTGTGAGACATAAGAGAGGTTACGTATGTGCGGCTAATGCCAGGTGTGTGTGTGTGTGTGTGTGTGTGTGTGTGTGAGACATATGAGAGGTTACGTATATGCGGCTAATGCCAGGTGTGTGTGTGTGTGTGTGAGACATATGAGAGGTTACGTATGTGCGGCTAATGCCAGGTGTAATAATAATAATAATAATAATAAACGGTTTATTAAAGAATGGCAGCCTCATGAGCTGAAAATACACATTTTACAATTTAGTGGATGAACATGAGATGTACAGATATGAGGATGGTAAGCTTAGTTTACAAACAAAATAAATAAATACAATAATGATGCATGTGCAGAATACAAATTATCATAAAATAACCATGAGAGTAAGTGATATACAGTACATATACACATTTATTTACTTACTCATATACAGAACATACGTATATACACGTACGTGCGCACATACATATACATACATATGTAGGAACATAAGAACATGCAGTAAGTGTGCACATGTCCGTATACACAAACGCTCACGTATGCACACAAACATACATACATACAGAAACTGTTTTGGTAAGTCAGGTAAAGAGGGTGCGGGTGTGTGTGTGTGTGTGTGTGTGAGACATATGAGAGGGTACGTATGTGCGGCTAATGCCAGGTGTGTGTGTGTGTGAGACATATGAGAGGTTACGTATGTGCGGCTAATGCCAGGTGTGTGTGTGTGTGTGAGACATATGAGAGGTTACGTATGTGCGGCTAATGCCAGGTGTGTGTGTGTGTGAGACATATGAGAGGGTACGTATGTGCGGCTAATGCCAGGTGTGTGTGTGTGTGTGAGACATATGAGAGGTTACGTATGTGCGGCTAATGCCAGGTGTGTGTGTGTGTGTGAGACATATGAGAGGGTACGTATGTGCGGCTAATGCCAGGTGTGTGTGTGTGTGTGTGAGACATATGAGAGGGTACGTATGTGCAGCTAATGCCAGGTGTGTGTGTGTGTGTGTATGTGACATATGAGAGGGTACGTATGTGCGGCTAATGCCAGGTGTGTGTGTGTGTGTGTATGTGACATATGAGAGGGTACGTATGTGCAGCTAATGCCAGGTGTGTGTGTGTGTGTGTGTGAGACATATGAGAGGTTACGTATGTGCGGCTAATGCCAGGTGTGTGTGTGTGTGTGTGAGACATATGAGAGGGTACATATGTGCGGCTAATGCCAGGTGTGTGTGTGTGTGTGTGAGACATATGAGAGGTTACGTATGTGCGGCTAATGCCAGGTGTGTGTGTGTGTGTGTGAGACATATGAGAGGGTACGTGTGTGCGGCTAATGCCAGGTGTGTGTGTGTGTGTGTGAGACATATGAGAGGGTACGTGTGTGCGGCTAATGCCAGGTGTGTGTGTGTGTGAGACATATGAGAGGGTACGTATGTGCGGCTAATGCCAGGTGTGTGTGTGTGTATGTGACATATGAAAGGGTACGTATGTGCGGCTAATGCCAGGTGTGTGTGTGTGTGTGTGTGTGGGTGGCATATGAGAGGGTACGTATGTGCGGCTAATGCCAGGTGTGTGTGTGTGTGTGACATATGAGAGGGTACGTATGTGCAGCTAATGCCAGGTGTGTGTGTGTGTGTGTGTGGGTGTCATATGAGAGAGTACCTATGTGCGGCTAATGCCAGGTGTGTGTGTGTGTGTGTGTGTTTGGGTGACATATGAGAGGGTACGTATGTGCGGCTAAGCCAGGTGTGTGTGTGTATGTGACATATGAGAGGGTACGTATGTGCGGCTAATGCCAGGTGTGTGTGTGTATGTGACATATGAGTGGGTACGTATGTGCGGCTAATGCCAGGTGTGTGTGTGTGTGTGTGTATGTGACATATGAGAGGGTACGTATGTGCAGCTAATGCCAGGTGTGTGTGTATGTGTGTGTGTATGTGACATATGAGAGGGTACGTATGTGCGGTTAATGCCAGGTGTGTGTGTGTGTGTGTATGTGACATATGAAAGGGTACGTATGTGAAGCTAATGCCAGGTGTGTGTGTGTGTGTATGTGACATATGAGAGGGTACGTATGTGCAGCTAATACCAGGTGTGTGTGTGTGTATGTGACATATGAGAGGGTACGCATGTGCGGCTAATGCCAAGTGTGTGTGTATTCATAATTGAAGTTTGACAGGAATTGAGTTGTTGGCTCGTATTGTTCCGCTCCCTAGACATTATCATCAATGACAATTATCCATCTCCTTGCTGAAGGGAGAGGGTAACCACCGGGTATGTCTCAGAAAACCTTCATCAACCTGAGCGAGATTTGAACCCTGGTCTGCTTGGTTGCAGGCAGGGACGGTACCACTGAGCTAGTTGTGCAACTAGTGTGTGTGTGTGTGTGTGTGTGTGTGGTATATGATCATAACAATATATTAAATATATAAGTTATATACTGGAGGGCTGCATTGGAATCACAGGACACTAATGGACAACATATAGTAAAACACAAATGAAGTGTGTACATGTTTTGACAAATAAATAATATATAATTTAAACAAAAAGTACTGGAGGCGAAATTAAAATTAGAAGACCGTTAGAGTTGAGATGAAAGAACAATTACTGAAACACACCTATTAACCATTTAATAAAGTGGCGTACACCTAAAGGGGAGACTGACCGTTTGTTTGGTCTATTAATTCATTTATTCATATATATTTTTAGTTTCCTCGCTAGACCTCCATCAAGCTTAGAAAAACACCCCCTTACCCCCCCTTCAAGATAAATTTGTAATTTTTTCCGTAGAAAAATTTCCCGGCCAATGGCCGGATCCTCTTAAAGTTGCAGGCTCGCTATCGCTCACTAGGAAATAATCGACACCTAAATGGCACGAAAGGTCTTAAAATTGACAACGAAATAGGGAGAAAGGTGTTAAACTCGCCAAACTAATGGGCCAAACGTCTTATAATCTCAAGACTAGTGGGGCTAAACATTAGGGAGAAGGGGGTCTAGAAAAACGGTCTGCCTCCCCTTAAATGCAAATAAGACCATGCGAATGCAATAACTAGACGTTTTAGTTTTTCAAAATATATGGAAACAAGTTGAATATTATAAAGACTTGACAATTATGGTGACTTGAATTGTTGAGTAGCTACTACTATTTTCACCAACCAACTTTACTTCTAAACTCAATTAATGAAATCAACAAACAAATGTGGCACTCCAACAACAACAACAACAACAACAACAATCACCTAGTGTCACCATAATTATTAGAATAACTACCAAATTACAACTGCAATAACAAACACTAACCAATATTACTACCACCACTTCAACAACCATGCTTCATCCTTCGCTGTGAAATTGTGCTTGCAAGGAATATTTGTCTCAATCAGGTGTCGGGCTAGAAAGTGGAATTACTTGGGACACAGGGGGTTGAGGTGAAATGTCTTAAAGGAGAGGAGTGGGAATATGGTGCAATGTCTCTGGTTTGGGGTCAAGTTGATGGTTAACCCGAGGAGCGCGTAATTGAGGTAATCAAAAGTGCTGCATATGCGCAGTTAATCCCTTATGTGCCGGTACCATCATTTTAACTATATTCTGGCTACAATTAGACGATTTATTCAGTATAAAAAAGGCTTCCATAAATTAACAGGCTTCGAACTATCTCGCTGAAGTCTTTTTACTACCACAGATCCTTCTTAAACTGCACCAAATCGTCATAATATAGCTAGAATATAATGATAAAGACGGCGTGGTAGAGAAGGGGTTAAACCCTTCGATTTTGACAGATTTTTTTATATTTACCATATAAAACATTATTTCTTCTCCATGTGCATTTACTTTACTTATATGAAAATTTTCAATTCAAATTAAATTCAAAATTTTATTGCCATAATATAGTACATTGATCTTAACCCTTTCACGCATTTATGACGCAGAGGTTTCCAGATTAGCAATAAGAAATAGAGTTCTCTCATTCTTATAATTACCTCTCCAAAATTAGTTTTTTGCCCACAGCTAACTCAAAGACAACTGCAGAGGTTGAAGTAACTAAACTAATGGTTTCTAAATACCCCTGATGGTAAAAAAAGCTTTAAAGTATCTCCAATAGGCTCAAAATTGCGTCATATGTCGGAGAGGGTTAAAATTAAACACCTATAAATATAACACGGCATAGTCTGCTGAGCTTTGCTGTCAGAACAAAAATATATATATGCTGGTTCGCTACCGCTCGCCAGGAAAATATTGACACCTGGATGGGGGTAAACGTCTTAAAACAGTAGGCTGAATGGGGCCGAATGAATCCAAGCCAAAGAGAGAGGGAGAAAAGGAGAGACAAAAGGAAGGTCACCCCCCCTTAAAGACGAAGGGTTATGGAATGATTCTGCTGCTGCTGCTGCTGTTGTTGCTGTTGTTGTTGTTGTTGTTGTTGTTGTTGTTGTTGTTGCTGTGAATGAGATATCGACTATGGGTAAGACTACAGCAATATGTATCCGTATTATGTTTGCGATAATGAGCTGTATTTAGTAATCCTCAGTCAATCATCCCTTCATCGTATGACTTAGACTGCTTTAAACTTCGTATGTCAAGGCATTAAATTACCCCTACGTCCCTTGAATTTGGCTCTCTGTCACTCTTTTGGCTTTAAGGGAGACACTCGTTACAAGCAGCCTGCCTTTTGCCTCCTTAACCCTTATTTAGCGGCGAGCAACATAAGTCGAGTTAAATAAAGCTGGACTATGTGGCGGCGCTCGACATAACTCGAGTGGCAATTTCAGCACGTAATGTGGCTGAGAGAGAGAGACAGGTGGTGGCAGGAGACTAGCGAGCGTATGACTGCTCCAGACCACCGCGGCGAACCTACTGACACAAATCTCAGCTCCCTCCTCCCTCTCTCACTCGCTACATACTCAATTATGTACTGAAAGTACCGAATTACCTGCTTTTTGCACTCGCGTTGCACGGTTATTGCAAGAAAACTATCCATCATACAAGGATCGTTATGGTGTCATTCGAAAGCTCTGTTTATGCCCTTTCAGGGATAGGTACTTGTTTTACGTTCTGGGTCTTATTTAGGCATGAAAATGATCACGTAAACAGCCCTATTTTGGCTAAAAACACCCCGCTGTGCGGTACACATAAATAAACCGCATAGGCCGCTCGTAAGGTGTTAAAATACATAGAAGCAAAAACGTAGATAGATGTGGCCCACACATCTATCGGATGTGTTTAGTCAAACTTGCATACCCAACCTTGAGAAACTCACGTGTGTTATTAAAATAAAATAGTGTTTTGCCGCTTTAAATGCAAAGATACTAAACTGGTTATGGAGAAAATAATAGGTGCCATAGAAAGCTGTCACTATGTATTTTGTTGGGAAAGGAAACTACATCCCCAACTCTGCAAATGGGGGGGCGGGGGGAGGTGTTAAACAACGAGCTGTTTTGCCCTATTTGTTGAAATATTGAGCTACTATTTGATTCCTACCTGCATATTGTACGCTAATTCAAATTTGATTTTTTAATCAAATATCCTGTTCTCAAAGAATGATGATAATCTATTAATCTAAAGAAAACATAAAGCGTTACTTGAAATTAACCCTTTCACTGTAGCTAACGTATATGTAAAAAGGCCTACACGTCTGCGGCCAATATATATACTGTATATATAAGCATTGGTATTTCCGGTTGAGTTGGAAGCACCATACCGCCCCGCTTGGTGTCAGACGCTTCCAGAAGGTTCTAAGCTTGCCACTCATACTCAGATCAGTGTGTTCTGTGCAATGGTTGACAGAGGATGTGTCTAAAATGAAGAGGAGTTTTAGAAGCTGAAAATCAACTAAAACAGGACCACTTCTCCATGTAATTATGACAGCAATATACCAGGTACAAATATGAGATCCATTTCATCTTCATTTTAAGGGAGCCCATCTCGCTTGGTTTTCTCTTTCTCTCCTTCTCTCTTTGGCTTTTATTCATTCGACCCCATTCAGCCTGTAAGTGTGTACACATATATCTTGAAGGGGGATCCTGGGGTTGTATTTTTGGTTTAATTTGATAGAGGTCTAGGGAGGTAAATAGAAAAAAATATATATATATAAATGAAAAAAAAAGCGACCAAAAAGTGGCCCATCCCCCCTTAAGAAGCGATGGCAGCGATTGAAGGAGGTCATAAGAGGGAAGATCAAAGGGGAACACACGTTAAAGAAGGGAGCTTATTGGAGAGTGAGAGAGACTAAGAGAGAGTGAGAGAGACTAAGAGAGAGTGCGAGAGACTAAGAGCGCGAGAGAGAGACAGAGACAGAGACAGAGAGAGAGAGAGAGAGAGAGAACAGAGTGAGAGAGAGATAGCATGAAGGGAGGGAAGAGGCCTTAAGGGATTACCTAGGGGGGAGAGAGAGAGAGAGAGAGAGGATTTAGAGTTAGTTACTGTAACAAGGGGTAAACGAAGCAATGGCAGGAGTTGGAAATTTAACAGAGAAAAGAGAACAAGAGAAGAATTGATTGGTAATTTGGGGAAACAGCTCAAGGGAGCTCAGACGGTATTGTGCAGCATAATTTACTGGTTCGGCTCAATGGTTTAAGGAAGGGGTTTGTTTGCTCTCTAATCTCTATCAAGCTTAAAAAAACACCCACGATATAAATTTGTACATTTTTCGTTAGAAAAATGTCTCGGTCAACGGCCAAAGGCCGATTCCTCTTCAAATATAGGCTCGCTATCGCTCGCCAGAAAAAATATACACCTAAATGGCACGAAAGGTCTTAATATTGGCAAATAAATGGGGCAAATGGTCTAAAAATAGCCAAACTGATGGGGGGAATGTTTTGAAATCTCATAACTAATAGGGCTAAACATGAGGGAGGTGGGCTCGATAAAACAACTGCCTCCCCTTATAGTCGGTTTCATTTCAACTGGCGATAAATTTAATCCCTTAGCAGCTAATTTCTCGATACTTAATGGATAAATATGAAACTACTCTGTCTCTGCATCAAATGAAGACCGAGTATATATAATTAGCACCATATTGCACTAAAAATCTTCAAAATAACTAAGAAATCTTGATGGGAACTTTGCAATTTACCGTCAGTTGAAATGAAACACACTATATATTCTGGCTAGTAGTAGACTGTTTTATTCAGCTTAAAAAGGGCCTCCAGCAATTAACAGGCTTCAAGCCATCTGACCTAACCCTTTTACTAACACAGATCCTTCTTTAACTGCACATAATATTCTAAGTTGAAAAGAAATAGAGTATAGTTTGATTGGAACACATGAGTAGTAAGTAAAGATCCTAGAGATAGAAACTTGGGATTACATAATAATAGGAAAGATTACCCGAGTGAATTTGTGTGTGTGTGTGTGTGTGTGTGTGTGTGTGTGTGTTTGTGGATGGTAGTGTGTGTATGTAATGTACGGCTGTGTGCATGCTAATAAGAGTGAAGCAAGCCATGTCATTGTAACGGCTGGTGTTAAAGTGAAGTTGTCAGCAAGGAGCCGTGGAGAGGAAGTGGGTGGAGTGGTCGAGTGGAGGGAAGTTGGTGGAGTGGAGGGAAGTGGGTGGAGTGGTCGAGTGGAGGGAAGTGGGTGGAGTAGCTATATTTAGACGACTTTGTTCAGTTTAACCTCTACTGTACCAGAGGGTAATACTATAAATGTACTCTCCAGTACCAGGCATTGTGGCCAAAATGGCTTCAGAGTCAAGAGAGAGCACCCTCTCACCCCGAAAGGTGGAGGAGTACTGACCCAGCTAGCCTGTGGGAGCTTATATCCAAGCTGAGAAGTGTTGCCAATATCTAAGAGCAGTGCGTACAAGTCATGGAACCAGGTACCGCTCGATACTGGCAGTTACAAGGACCGCATATTATTGACGGAAGTCCTCCGTCGCTGGTACTGACGAGTGACTTTTTTACTGACGGCAAACCACCGTCGCTGGTACAGCAATGGTTAAGAAGGATCTGTGGTAGTAAAAAGGGTTATATTGATCATTATATAATGTTTTTAGTTTCTTCCCTAGAACACCATCAATACTAAAAAAACACGCGCAAGACCCCCTTTCAAGATAAATATGTACTTTTTTCTATATAAATCCTGCCTCCCGAATGCTTCTATATTAACCCTCTCAGTTCTGAGTAGGTTTTTTAAGTTTCCATTGACAAGCGACACACGGTCTGGGGCTGCTAAAAGTTTGTCATTGTTCCAGCTCAACTAGTTATGAGTTTTTGTCAGATACCTCCACATAAGGACTAGTAGACCAGATAAATCAAGTCCTAAATGGACGCTATGGCATTTTTCGTGTGGTTTTACCGAATTTCGTGCAGGTTTTATGGACGCCATGGCGTCTATATGTGCGCCAGGGCAAAAGTAGCTCAGGACACCATGGCGTCCATATGTGCGCGAGAGGGTTAAAGGCTCGCTATCGTTATCCAGAAAAAAAAGTGTTGACTCCTAAATTGCACGAAAGGTCCTTTAATTGACAAAGAAATGGGACAAAAGGTCTTAAAATCAACACGCTAATGGGGCGAACATCTTATAAAATGAAAACTAATAGTTAGCCAGCTAAGCATGAGGGAAAAGGGGGTCCAGAAAAAGCAACCATCTCCCCTTAACCCGTACTGTACCAACGACGTATAATGGCTGACGGTAAGTAGGTAATTCGCCAGTACCAGAGCCGTAGGATGTCCGTCAGTAATATTCGGTCCTTGTACCGAGCGGTACCTGGCACCGTGACTTGTAAACAATGTTTTGAGAACTTGGCAACACTTCTCAGAGTGTATCCATGGTCCGATGGGCAGGCTGGCTCATTACTCGTCCAGCTTTCGGGGTGAGTGGTTGCGCTCTCACGTCTTTGAAGCCATATTGGCCACAATGTCTGGTACTGGAGGTTACATTTATAGTAATATCCTCTGGTACAGTAAGGGTTAAGTGAGCGTCTAGTACACCTACAACCTCCTCTATATGTGCAGTAGGAGTTAATATAGTATAGAGAATTGGAAGGGGGAGGGTCACGGTTAAGACAAACAATAATACAACGTTGGGTGGATACTGAGTCAACACTACCACACATACACACACATATATTATATACTCTATCTCTCTCTCTCTCTCTCTCATACACACACACACACAAACACACTCTCTCTCTCTCTGTTTCTCCCTCACACACACACACAAACTCACTCTCTCTCTCTCTCACACACACCCTCTCTGTTTCTCTCTCTCGCTTACACACATTAACATACACACTATCTCTGTTTCTCCACCCCCCCCCCCCCCCCCCCACACACACACACACAGACACACTTAAGGGGGTATCACACTGGGCCAATTCTCGCCATTCTACAGCAAAAAATGAAGCTACCGCCAGTCTCCAGCACAAATCTCACCATTTGATGGAGCTAGGATGCTTCCCGCAGTGGGTGTGAAGCTCCATTTTTTGATGGAAGCAGATTGTCAGCCTCTTTACAGCTTGCATTTAATCTCATTGATATCTCAAGTATATGACGTCGAAATATATATTTTGCTACATAATTGTGTGTTTTGATTGTGAGAAGGGCTGCGGATAGACATAAACTAAGTTAATTAATGCTAAAATAGCTACACCACTTGCAGCTAAATAACCCCTTCCTATACCTACGCCACGGCCATTGGTATGACACGAAAACATTCGGTTGTGTAGCCAGAGGAACTGTCTTTCAGATGCCTATTTACTAAGAATCATTGAACAATATATTTAACCTAGCCTAACCTAACCTAGTATATTAGTGGACTATTTATGAATGTAAAATGCAAAAATATATTGTAACATTACCAAATTATTGAGATAAATACAGGTCTACCCGCATAGGCCTACACAGGATTATAGCCTACCAAGTATCTACAACCTCCGAAAAGTTCAAAATATTTCCTCATATATGCTCCAAATATAAAACATAATCACGCAAACGTGTAGATTGAGTCATATTGAAATATAATTGTCGATATAAATCCATATTACTCTAAATTATTGGTGAAACAGAACAATATAAACGATCGTTTAGTGCCGAGGTAACGACAGGGGCTCCGTCAGGCAATAGTCTATATTTTGCGAAAAACTTCCTCATAGCTACTTATATAAGCTTCAAACACAAAACATAGCAACATTAACCCTTATTTAGCGGCGAGCAACATAAGTCGAGTTAAATAAAGCTGGACTATGTGGCGGCGCTCGACATAACTCGAGTGGCAATTTCAGCACGTAATGTGGCTGAGAGAGAGAGACAAGTGGTGGCAGGAGACTAGCGAGCGTATGACTGCTCCAGACCACCGCGGCGAACCTACTGACACAATCTCAGCTCCCCCTCCTCCCTCTCCTCACTCGCTACATACTCAATTATGTACTGAAAGTACCGAATTACCTGCTTTTTGCACTCGCGTTGCACGGTTATTGCAAGAAAACTATCCATCATACAAGGATCGTTATGGTGTCATTCGAAAGCTCTGTTTATGCCCTTTCAGGGATAGGTACTTGTTTTACGTTCTGGGTCTTATTTAGGCATGAAAATGATCACGTAAACAGCCCTATTTTGGCTAAAAACACCCCGCTGTGCGGTACACATAAATAAACCGCATAGGCCGCTCGTAAGGTGTTAACGTATATATTGGGTCCTATTACACAAAGTTTGTCAATATCAATCCATATTATTCTACAGTGAAACCACTGTTCTATAGCCTACGCCACGGCAATTGGTATGAATCGAAAAAGCTCAAAATATAAATTTCCTCATATAAGCTTCAAATTAAACAAAAATTACACTAACGTGTAGATTGACTCATATTGCATTATAATTGTAGATGTAAATTCATATTACTATACATTACAGTATAGGTGAAACGGCACAATATAGGCTAATCACACTACGGCCAATGTCACACTACGGCCTTGCATCATTAGTTCCACTAATTTCTTCTTATCTTCATAACAGAAAAATATGTGTAATGGTAGATGGCCTTTATTCTCAATTTCACTCAATAAATGCTGGTGTTCCCCAGGGATCAGTTTTGGCCCCAATTCTGTTCCTCATTCATATCAATGATCTCATATCTACCACTCATAATCCAATGCATTCCTACGCAGATGACTCAACACTCCACAGTTCCTTCACATTTACCAATTCTTTCACCCAACCCGATCTTATAAATTAAAAAATAAACACTGCAATTTCTCTGAACCAGGACCTTTCTAGAATTAATGGATGGGGACAAAAAAATCTAGTTTCCTTTAATGCACAGAAAACCAAGTACATTCAATTTTCTAACCGACAGAATCTCACTGACTCCCATATATTTTTTAATTATGTAAATATGCCCACTTCCCCTAGTATTGACATTCTCGGTGTAACATTAACTACTAACTTGAGCTGGACACATTATGTTAGAAGCATTGCTAAGAATGCCTCTAAAAAAATGGGACTCCTGTACAGAGTTCGAGAGCAGTTGGCCGTAATATATAAAAGTCATGTGCGTTCTCAGATGGATTACTGTTCCCCTCTGTGGGGTGGAAGTGGAGTGGTTGCATTGAGGCAGTTGGACAAAATTCAAAATAAAGCTAGTAGATTAATCAATAACCCTGCAATCACACAGGACCTTCCTACATTATCCATACGGAGAAACGTTGCATCCCTTGCATTATTCTACAGATATTTTTACAGCAATTGTTCTGAGGAACTTGCTTCAATTGTGCCGCCTCTCCACATCTTTCCCCGTAGAACTAGGGCAGCTGAGCGTGCCCATGAATTTACACTTTCTCCTCCACAATGCAGAACTTCTGCTTATCAGAATTCATTTATCCTCAGAGCTACTACTCTTTGGAATTCACTTCCCTCGAATTGCTTTCCACAAACTTACAATCTACAAATGTTTAAATCCAGTTGTTACAAACATTTTATGAATGGAGGATGCCTTTAGGCACATGGACCTTTTTGTTTTATCTGTGTTTTTCCTTCCTCCGTTCATTGTCTCTTAAAACAATAAAATAAAATAATCGGACGTTGTTATTGTTGTGTCGGAGACTCACGCAGTTTGGTGTGTGTGATAGAATTTGCCGGCGCTACAGACTGGAAACGGAGACTGGAGATTGGAGAATGGCGAGAATTTGGCCCAGTGTGATGCCCGCTTTACTCTCTCTCTAATATTACCACTCCCCCCTTAACTGAGCATCTAGTACACCAACAACCTCCTCTATATGTGCAGTAGGAGTGTATAATATATAGTATTGGAAGGGGGAGGGTCACGGTCAAGACAACAAATAATACAACGCTATATTTAGCCGCTTTGTGCAGTTTAAGATGAATCTGTCGTAGTAAAAAGGGTAAAATGAGATGGATCAAAGCCTTTTAATTACTGGAGACCCTTTTTAAACTGAATATAGTATTCTAATAGTACCCCCAATAAAGTTTAAAAGACGTGGCCGGGACAGAAGGGCTTAAGGAGGTAGTGCTTGGTTTTTGGTCTATGTAATTATGTATTTATTAATATAATTATTTAGTTTCCTCGCTAGACCTCCATCAAGCTTAAAAAACACCCCCTATACCCCCTTTAAAGATAAAATTGTACATTTTTCGGTAGCGGTTCTTTCTAAAAATAGAGGATTGCTTTCGCTCGCCAGGAAAAAATCGACACCTAAAGGCCACAATTGGTTTTAATATTGACAACAACATTTGGCTAAACATCTCAAAATCGCCCAACTAACGGAACAAACGTCTTCAAACCTCAAAACTAATATGCTAAACATAATTTTTTATTTTTTTATTTTTTTTTAACCCTTAATTATCGGCGAGCAACATAAGTCGAGTTAAATAAAGCTGGACTATGTGGCGGTGCTCGACATAGGTCGAGTGGCAATTTCAGCACGTAATGTTGCTGAGAGAGAGAGACAAGTGGTGGCAGGAGAGTAGCGAGTGTATGACTGCTCCAGACCACCGCGGCGAACCTACTGACACGAATCTCACCTCCCTCCTACCTCTCTCACTCGCTATATAAGGAATTGTATGGGGAAAGTGCCTAATTACATGTTTTTTGCACTCGCGTTGCACGGTTATTGCAAGAAAACTAGCCATCATAAAAGGATCGTTATGGTGTCATTCGAAAGCTCTGTTTATGCCCTTTCAGGGATAGATACTTGTTTTACGTTCTGGGTCTTATTTAGGCATGAAAATGATCACGTAAACAGCCCTCTTTTGGCTAAAAACATCCCTCTGGGCGGTACATATAAATAAACCGCATAGGCCGCTCTTAAGGTGTTAAGAGACAATGAACGGAGGAAGGAAAAACACATAAAACAAAAAGGTCCATGTGCCTAAAGGCATCCTCCATTCATAAAATGTTTGTAACAACTGGATTTAAACTTTTGTAGATTGTAAGTTTGTGGAAAGCAATTCGAGGGAAGTGAATTCCAAAGAGTAATAATTCTAGGGATAAATGAATTTTGATAAGCAGAAGTTCTGCATTGTGGAGGAGAAAGTGTAAATTCATGGCGCTCTCAGCTGCCCTAGTTCTACGGGGAAAGATGTGGAGAGGCGGCACAATTGAAGCAAGTTCCTCGGAACAATTGCTGTGAAAATATCTGTAGAATAATGCAAGGGATGCAACGTTTCTTCGTATGGATAATGTAGGAAGGTCCTGTGTGATTGCAGGGTTATTGATTAATATAATAGCTTTATTTTGAATTTTGTCCAACTGCCTCAGTACAACCACTCCACTTCCACTCCACAGAGGTGAACCATCTGAGAACGCACATGACTTTTATATATTACGGCCAACTGCTCGTCAGTGAAGAATTCTCGAACTCTGTACGGGAGTCTAGAACCATATTGCCTATCACTGATTTATTTATTATTCTCAAGATGCTTAATTATGTGATTTTTTAATATAATTTCAAAAACTTTACCAAGAGTGGAGAAGGGGGTCCAGAAAAAGCGAGTAGTACCCCCTTAAGGCCTCTTCCCTCCCTTCATGCTATCTCGCTCTCACTCTCACTCTCACTCTCTCTCTCTCTCTCTCTCTCTCTCTCTCTCAGCCAGAATCAAAGGTCAAATTACGTCATGGTGCTAAAGGGGCTAACGTCATCTCTTTATCTCTTCGCAGGAAACATTTATTGTATTGATCTTAAGGGGGGTCACCTGCTTTGTTTTATCTTTCTCTCCTTTTCTCTCTTTCCTGGTTTGTATCCATTCGGCCACATTCAGCCAACTGTTTTAAGACGTTTCTTCCTGGCGAGCGATAGCGAGCCAACATTGTATGCAGAAATCCGGCTTCGCCGAAGAAATTTTTCTGACGACAAATGTACAAATTTAGCTTGCTGTAAAAAAAAAAAATATATACATATGCTGGCTCCCTACCACTCGCAGGAAAATATTGACACCTGGATGGGGGTAAACATCTTAAAACAGTAAGCTGAATGGGGCCGAATGGATACAAGCCAAAGAGAGAGGAAGAGATAGAGAAAAAAGCGATGTGGGGTCTCTTAATATTTTACCTTGGCCTGTTAGCTTGAACTTTGAGTAATGTATAATTGTGTTTTTTTTTTTTTTTTTTTTTTTAAAGACCTCCGTCTACGTATTGTGAAAAACCTGTTATCCTCCGGTAAATTGCGGGGGTGAGTATGTGAAGTGAGAGTTGTTGGTTTATCTCTCTCTCTCTCTCGTATTAAATTTATTATGCATACACTTTCTGATGGTGTAATGGTTACCGTGTTTAACATCGGTATGTGGTAATCCAGGTTCGAATCCCGGTGGACCACATGCTTGCTTTCATTAATTTTATTGGGAGGTGTTTGTTGTTGGAGTTAAATTGATAAAAACAAATAGATTATACAGTATATTACAGTTTAGGAAACATTGAAATAAATCTGTTTTTGAAATTTGTCCTTGACCTTTGACCTATAAATTTGAAATATATACAGGGCATTTGCCCTGTAAGATATTCCCATGAATAGATTAATACGAATATAAATAATGTATACAATGATGTGATCGTATGTAAGTGAGAGAGAGAGAGAGAGAGAGAGAGAGAGAGAGAGAGAGAGAGAGAGCGAGAGAGCGAGAGAGAAAAAAATAATAATAATAATAATAATAATAACAAGTAATAATAATAATAATAAGTTAAGAGCGAGAGAGAGAGAAAGAGAGAGAGAGAGAGAGGGAGATTACTGCACAGTATGAACATGACAATAGCGCATCTGTAAGTATCGACTACTAGCCTCGTCATAAGCCCTTTATGTGTGTGTGAATGGCTGTGAAAGAGTGACTGGTGTATGGGGATAACATGTGTGTGGGTGTAATGGTTGCGTGGCTGTATGTAGGTGTGTGAAAGTAGTAAATGTCAGTATGTGTCAAGTGTAAGTACAATAATGTAAATATATAGTGATGGTGTGTTGATATGACTTCAAGCCCCAGTACGAACTTGCACGAACTTGCAAGAGAGTTCGCTTTATCAATTTGTTCGAACACCGACCCGTGGTAATAACGTTCTTGACATTGTACTTGCAACAAAAGAAGAATTAATAGAGAATTTGAATGTTGGTGATGAATTCAGTAACAGCGACCATCGTACGATAACTTTCTCTTTAAAGATTACTAGTAACGAACCAAATAGTAGCATCGAAAAAGTCCCTAATTTCAAGAAAGCAAACTTCCATAAACTTAGAGCTATGTTTAAAGAAACTGACTGGAGCTTTTTAATTAACAATAACGACATAAATACATCTTGGAAGTTATTCGAAACCACTTACCTAAAAGCAGTACAAGACTGCATACCATCGAAAATACGGCGTCCAGGCCATAATAATAAGCCCAAATGGTGGAATAAAGATATTTCAAACTGCCTGCTTGCTAAAAAAAATTGCTAATGATAGATTAAAATCCTCACAAAATGTCGAAGAACGGGTGAAATTTGTAGAGCTACGACGCAAAGCCAAAAAGTTAATTAAGCAAAGAAAAAAGACCTTAGAGTTACATATTGCAAATCAAAGAAAAACAAACCCGAAAGAATTCTATAGTTATATCAGAAAGAAAAAAGTAGTTACTTCAACTGTTGGACCATTAGTCGATGAAAATGGAGAGTACACCAAAGACGAAGTACAAATGAGTAATGCCCTCAATACCTTCTTTGCATCAGTTTTTACAACAGAAGACCTCAGTGATATCCCTACACCATCGCCGATTCAGATTGATAATTCGGATGTTCTAAGCAATATCACCGTTACAGAGAGAGAAGTATTGAATTGTTTAGATAAACTCAAGGTAAATAAAACGCCTGGACCTGATACAATCTCGCCTAGAGTTCTAAAGGAAGCTAAGGATGAGCTCTCCAAACCACTGACATTACTATTCAATAAATCCTTGCAGTCTGGAACTATGCCTGATCAGTGGAAGCTAGCCAACGTAACACCGATATTCAAAAAGGGCAGCAAATCCCTACCCAGTAACTATCGTCCAATTAGCTTAACCTCAGTTGTATGTAAAATGCTAGAAACGGTCATACGAGACAGACTCGTAAATCATTTAGAGGAAAATAACATACTTAAAGATACTCAACACGGCTTTCGTAAAAAACGTTCCTGTTTAACAAACCTCTTAGACTTCTTCCACGATATCCTCAACCTCTACGATGAGAGTAAAGCTGTAGATATTATATACCTTGATTTTCAAAAGGCCTTTGACAAAGTTCCCCACAAACGTTTACTGCTAAAACTAAAAGCGCATGGAATACAAGACGGTGTGTTGAAATGGATAGAAAATTGGCTTAGCGACAGAAAGCAAAGAGTAGTCATAAACGGTAAGGCATCTAAATGGACCAATGTAAGTAGCGGGGTACCCCAGGGATCGGTACTAGGACCAATTCTCTTTCTAATTTACATCAACGACATAGATGAGGGTCTCACCTGTACAATCTCAAAATTTGCTGACGATACAAAAATTGCAAATAGCGTACTCTCAAAAGAACAAGTTGACGATATGCAACACAATCTAGATAAATTGTCATGTTGGGCCCAAATTTGGCAAATGAGTTTCAATGCGGATAAATGTAAAGTACTACATATCGGATACCTAAATGAGAAAGCAAACTATTCGATGAATGGCACTCAGCTTAAGAATGTAAACAGAGAAACCGATCTGGGAGTAACAATATCGAGTAACCTAAAACCGAGTCAACAATGTTCAGAAGTTGTTAAGAAGGCAAACAAAATAATTGGCTTTATAGGCAGGTCATTTGAGCATAAATCCAAAGAAGTTATCCTAACCCTTTACAATTCCTTAGTCCGCCCTCTTCTGGAATACTGCGTTC
Organism: Paralithodes platypus; assembly: GCA_032716605.1. Lineage (NCBI taxonomy): Eukaryota > Metazoa > Arthropoda > Malacostraca > Decapoda > Lithodidae > Paralithodes > Paralithodes platypus. The sequence continues at coordinate 23,166,414 of CM064527.1, forward strand.
AATCCTGGTGCCCTTATTACCAAAAAGATATAAACAAGCTAGAACGAGTTCAACGTAGAGTTACCAAAATGATACCTAGCCTAAAGAACAAACCATACGAAGAGCGTCTTAGAGAATTAAATCTATTTCCTTTAACCCAGCGCAGATTAAGAGGTGACTTAATTCAAGTGTTCAAAATCATCAAAGGCATCGACAATATGAACTGTAGTAAGTACTTCACTATCGACCAAGCTAATTACACGCGGGGAAACGGTTGCAAAATTATTGGTAAATCTTTTAACTCACACGAATCTAAGAATTTCTTCTTCAATCGAGTTGTCAACTTGTGGAATGGGCTTCCCCGAAACGTTATAGACTGCATCACCGTTGATTCATTTAAACTCCGCCTAGACAAATATCTCGCATCAAACCCGCGACTGATTGCGTTTGTAAATGAATAACTTTATTTTATCCCCCCCCCTCAGTTACTAACCCATCTGTCCCCTACTAACTTCCTAATCCTGCCACGGACATTAGTTCCAGGGCAGTAATTCCCTTTCCAATGTTCCCTTACCCACTCTAAACCACTGTTTGGACACTTGATCCTCAGTGTTTTGGAGGACAAGCAACCTAGAAGGGTCACTAGATCTGTTGTTGCTTGATTTCCTTTGTACTCTTTAGTACCGTGTGCAAAGTGGCTCCCCAGTGGAAAAGAGGTTGTGATAAAAATAGTGAATAATCTATTGTCATTAATTTCACTCCAACACCAAACACCACCCAATGAAATTAATAATGAATAATAACAGCCTAGGAAAAGTGAAACGTGTTTCTCAGTCTTTCTTCTATTCAACTGCTGAGCTCTGGAACTCTCTCCCAGAATCAGTCTTTCCCTCTTCCTATGACTTAAATTGCTTCTAACTCTGTGTGTCCAAGCATTTTGGCTCGAACGTCCCTTGAATTTTGCCCTGTCACTCTTTTAACTCGTGGTGTGGGGGGCACTCGATACATGCAGTTTTGCCTTTAGTCTCCCTCACTCACATAGGGGAAAAAAATAAAAACAGTACAGTGGCAACACAATATCTGAAGGGCAATTCATACTATATTAATGTCATGAAGAGGAAAATATAGGAAGTGTACAATGCAATATAATGGATGTAAAGTCTGATATAAAAACATACTAGTATTATATTAAGCACAAAGGCAATTTAGTTGGAGAGAGAGAGAGAGAGAGAGAGAGAGAGAGAGAGAGAGAGAGAGAGAGAGAGAGAGAGAGAGAGAGAGAGAGAGAGAGAGAGAGATATCAGGACCCATACGTAATAGGATGTCACTAGTCCAGTGTAAAAGTGTGTTACAGAATGTGAAGGAGGGGTTGGGGCTGGGACTAATATGTACACGCACATACAAACACACTCAATCACAACGATATTATCACAATAAATGGTTGAAATGCAAACACAACATAATTAAGTTAATTAACAAAGGATCTTACAACTGTCTTGATAGCGTAATGAATAAATGCGAGAAATTTCGGTGTGAGTATCCTAGGTTCGAGTCCTTGGATTACCACATGCATTTGTTGATTTCATTAATTGATTTTAGAAGTAGAGTTGGTTGGTGAAAAAAATATATAATTATAACTGAAGTGTAAGTATAAGTCAGGAATGTGCAGTCTCCAAAAATGCAGAATTCCCACAACTAGAATCCTTATGTTCAGAAAAACAAATACACTGTGATTTGTGACGAGCTAAAAGAGAAGGTATTTGTAAAGGAAGAACTTGAATATATTTATTTAGTGCTACTGGTACTCAATTAACCCACACAGTACCAGTGCTTTCCTTTTCATTATATTCTGTCAACTAATATACGATATTATTCAGCTTAGGAGGGACGTCTACCAATTAAGAGGCTACAGGCAATCTCGTTTCCTCTATCTAGCTACCATACAGTATATCCTTCCTAAGCTTCATAAAATCGTCTCAATATAGCTGAAATCCAATACATAATATGTCGCCGGTACAGTAAGAGTTAACACAGTTACTGCGGTTTTCTTATGGATGGAAAATTCAATTTGAATTCTCCCTTTAAATTTTTACTCCATTTAGGTGATGGACTCGTGGACAGATGGGTAAGCCATATGGGAAAGTATATTGAACTAAACCATTGTCAACATGCATTATCTCTAAAACAGTTGGAATTCTATTTGTAAAATATGTTATACTTGTATAATATATTTACTTAATCATGAAGTTTGGCAACCCTAGTTTGGGAAACCTTGTTTATCTGTCTATATCATATATATATATATATATATATATATATATATATATATATACGATAGGAGAGAGAGAGAGAGAGAGGAAGTATGATTAAATGACAGTCCGTTTTTTTCACTACAGCGTATCTCCATTTCGGCTTTACCATCTTACGAGCGGGCCCGTCAGTAACTTCTACTACCTGCCAAGCGGGTGGTTTTACCCTAAACGACCTTGTTTCTGTGCTCTTTTTCATGCATAAACAAGAGCCAGAGCGTAATACAATTATGTATCCCTGAAAGGGAGATAATTGAGCTTTCCAACGACACCAGAACCATCTTTCTACGACCACGCGTTCTCTTGCAACGATCGTGCAAGACGAAGGAAAAATCCCTAAAATACGGTAAGTTCCTTACATAATCCCTGTGTAGCGAGGCAGTGAGTGTGAGTGTGTGTGGAGGCGGGCCCAGTGCTGGCGCGGGAGCCATGCCGAACGGTCAGAGCCGACCTGCGCTCCTCCCACCACTCGTCTCTCTCTCAGAGCCAAATATTGCTAAAAATTGCACACCGCCTGAAGTCGGTCCCCGCCACATAGTCCTTTCATCTCTAGACCGACTTAAGTCCGGCGCCGGCAGACAAGGGTTATATGCATTTGCCAGTATCCCTTTTAAAATGTAACAAACTTTTATAATTTTTGCAAACATACTTTTATCTAACTAAATGTAAAACGAAACAGTAAACTCGGAAATATTCCTCCTTAACTCTCTCCCTGCGGGTGACGTTCTGGAACGCATAGGCAATTTACAGCAATGTCCAGGCTTTAAAAGCATGTAAAAACCGTAGAAATCGAGTGTCAGAGGGCGGGAGTGTGAGGGACCTCCCTCCGACCCTCAGAGCAGCCAGCCGCTCACTGAGGGAGACTGTGTCTCACGCGGGTGTCTCACAACAGTGTTGCCGAGCGAGCGAGAGCTAATAATTAGCGAGTTTTCCCGAATGTCTATGGCAACGCTGCGGGTGAACCCCGCCACCTATGAAGCTCGTTCTGGTCTCATTTTGAAGCTATTTTTGCCTAGTTCTCGGCAGAATACAGTTAATTTAATGCAGATGCTTGATTAATCATTCAGGAGTGCCTGAATATGCCCTAAATAGTGCAAATAAGCCCGCAGAGAATGGGTTAAATAAATATATTCTACATATATAAAATACAAACATCTGAATTTCAAAAGCCACCATTAATGCCACAATATCGTTGGGGTATACAGAAGACACACATATGGTAAAAAGTTTGACTAATTGCATAGCTAATCTGGAATTTTTATGATAGTGCCACTCCTTCCCTAATCAAATAGTTAACCTATTATTTTGCGTGCCTTTAGTTAAAAGCACAAACCTTCCTACCTTATTAGGGTTTGAGTCCCAAAGACCTCGTAGACCAAGACTTAGGCCGAGCCTGAAACACGTCATTAAGTATGTTCGAAACACTGCTTTGGACATATTTGCATACATGTTCAAAGTATCTTGTTTGGATGTTTAAACCCGTAAACCTGTTCCGAGACATGCTATCATCACTGGTGTGGACATGTTGAGGGGAACTAGCTCCTGTACACAGGTGTGGACAGTAAATATGCTTGAAACATATTCAAAGCGTGTTTTCAGCATTGTGAAGCTTCTATGTCCGGCATGTAAACAGACATGATTGTGACATGTTTGGACGCAGAAATCTAGCATGTTGCTGACATGATTCTAGCAATGCCTCAGGCAATGTTTTCGGCACCGTGTGGACGCGGCTTTAGTGTTACCCTTTATCACGGGAAAGAGGGGCGTTCCAGTGATGTCGTATGTCTCTGCCCTGTCGTACTGTTGATGACCTGGCATGTTTTTTAGTTTTGTCTTTACTCTTGAATTTGTTGGAGGGAGCTTGTGGGTAGCTGCTACTACACATGTATATACTTTGGCATATACCCCATAGCTGGGGGTGGCCGACTCGAGACAAACAGAAACAATAAAAGTACCAATTCTTAGAGTTCGGGACTACTACATACTCTCGCTAAACTGGAGTCATGTCTGTGATCCCTGTATGCCAAGCTGGGTGACTGGATGTTGTGGCTAAAGCCCTGTACACACTATCATTCATCACTGGCAGTCTTGAATCACAGTTTGAATGATGGTCAGACATTCAACACTAATTTAGTGTCCACAATACAGTAAGCCAAGCCCACTTGTTGTATGTCAGTGACGTCCCTGATATCGAGTATTCCTTTTTATTTGTAAATGTATGTATGCACAATCGGTCAAAAAAGTATCTGCACCCCTACGCTGATCATCTGGTGTGTACAGCTCAGTAGGGCTGGCATCTTTGTCTACATATATATCCATGTGAAGTAATACATACCTATACTACATATGACCTACAACCTATACTACCGAGCTGTACACACCAGATGATCAGGGTAGGGGTGCAGATATTTCTTTGACCAAGTGTATGTATACTCCGGCACATGCCGCTTAGTTGGGGGCGGCCGAAACGAAACTGAGTGTCCAGGACCACTTTCGTGTTCCCTAGCCCCTTTCTCTGTCTCATCTAGTATGTGAATTTTACAAAGGGAGGAGGATTCCCCGAAGGAAAAGTAGGTCAGTAAAAGAGAGACAGAAACGGCCAAGGTTGGGTAGAGTATGCCAAAGCTCTCTCTGGATAAAACCAGTGTTCAAATATATAAATATTTATAGTATATATACTGTATATGTCCATACTTAGTGTACTCAAACTAGTATGAACAGTCTCGATGTTACGTAATCTGGATTGATGTAGCGTTACGTATCTTTCCGTAGTCTTAAGTTGAACGCTTCCATAACCTTGGTCGAACGTTCCATGATTGGGTAGAATATATTATTCTATAGTTGTATATGGGAAAGTATTGTAGGATGATAATTCCCATATATATATATATGTGTGTATTATTTAAGATTGTTTATAAGTATCTCATTGTAAAGAAGATGGGATACATTTTCCATATGTTATGCGCGTGCGCGGGATGTCACGACAGAGACTAACATAACGCGCTCGCTCACTCTCCAACCAACCTCCGTCCCAGCTACACACGCTAAGCTTTCTTTCTTCTAGTTAATTCACCAGGTGTTTTCGCTTCACTTTTCATCTCATATTCCATATAGTCACTACATCATCATCTTTGTTAATTAGCACAACTTAACGTAAATATCTAGCCTATCCTAGCCTATTGTAGCCTCTTTTCATACTTTGTTTACTAACCACTTCCAGTTATCTAGCCTATTTTCCGCCATCCTCCAATCACCAGCTGAGTTCATCAAAAGGTAATTATATTTCTATATGGTTAATTCTTATTCAATATCAAATATACAGTCCACTTATCTAAATTAGCCATATAATTGGTCCTTCGACCTTTCACTAGTTTGTCCCCCCCCCCCCCCCCCCCCCCCCTTTTTGTGTTGGTGGTGGCCTAGCCTCCGTGGTTATATATTTTTTTGTGCCGTATTTGCGTCTATCCCTCATGGCCCAGGGCTTTTGGCGTCATGGTGCCGCGGGTGGTGGGGTAGGGGAAGATTATCCTGCGGTGGTTGATAGGCCTGCGTACCCAGGCCCAATTAGGAAGGTGGCAATTTTGGGCCACTCCTACGTAAGGGATTTGTACGTGGACCAAGCCGTCCACAGGCCTTTCTTTTCCGTGACTCCTCTGGCCGCCCCAGGTGCCCGCGGTAGCACCTTGAGATCAACAGTAGCCTGGGGTCAGTTTTTAGAGCTGAAGCCCGACTTGACCTTCTTGGTGATAGGAGGAAACGAAATAAGGAGCGGGGTCAGTCCGAGAGGGATTGCGGAGGGGATTGAGGTCCTAGCTGAGGAGGTGGTGCGGCTCTCGGGAGGAGAAGTCCGGGTGATTGGGGTAGAGAAGCGACAGGCTCCACGAGGGGTCTCTACGGACGAGTTTAATCGCATAAGAAATGCGGTTAACCGATGGCTAAAGCGCCATATCCCCTTCACCCGGGAGCGCTATCAGTCGATGAATACCTCTGAGGCTGACTTCAGTCCCGACGGGGTACACCTCACGCACGAGGCATCAAAGCGTCTCTATTCGGAGATCTTGGCCACCTGTCGTCGGTGCTTTATGCAAGACGAATTTGCCATGGTTGCCAGGTCATACGACGAGATGTTTGCCCACCATGACGTTAGAGTTGATCAACACAATCAGTATAGCCTGGAATAGTAAGCCTTCAAATCGGTACAGTATATTAATTAAATTTTGATTGTAAAACCTTTAGGCCCAAATTATATAACACTTGATTGGCACTAGGATTAAAATCATCCATACTGTATTGTATAATAATTTCAAAAGGTAAGGTTATTCAATTCTATATCAAATTTATACTGTCCAATAACTTCTTTATAAATTCACATGTCATTCTAAATTATTCTCTCGTCGTGTGCCCTGGAGGCGGGGTACTATGATAGCTGATAGGCTGAGTGTGTGTTAATCCAACTCAAACCTTTTTTTCCTTGTGACTTCTTGAGATGAATTTTTCTTGTGTACAATTTTCACATTTATTAAATTAATAATATAGAATTAGCGGTACCCAGTGAGTTTAGCCTGTTTCAATTACCCTATAGGCTCACACTCTTTTTTACTTTATTATAACTTTAAACGGTACTGCTCTTTTTGACATCTGGAGACTTTTGGCCTATACTATATTGTACTAAATTTCCCTCCCGACTTTTCTTAACTTATGGCGTAATGAATCTATAATTTCATAACTATTACGTAAGGAGTTAAATTGAAAAGCTCCAGATTGCTTGTCTACATAGCGCACAATTCTTATTCCGCATTTTGTGAGGGTGTTTTATTTTCGGCTCACGATTTAATTTGATTTCTCGGAGTACTGTATTGTTAGCCGCAACTTATTCGGTCTGGCATTATTAGTTTGATTTAACGTAATTAGAATTCCTTCCTCTATAATCATGGCTAAAAGTGTACAAAAGCGTCGGGCTGGACTTAAGGGCTCTTTGACGGTCTTGACCTCTGATATTGACGAATTCCTTGATTCGGCGTCTAGAGTGGAGGTGGAGGCCAGGTTGCTCAGTATTCAAAAGCAACTTGACAAGTATGAGGTCACACAGGAGGACCTGGCCGACACTTGCGAGGACGCCGAATATATCGAGGTGATCAGAGAGGATACCCTATATATGGAGGGCATACAAGTAATCGTTGCCACACTGAAGGGGATCCTGATTACAGAGGTCAAGAAGGAGGTCAGGAAAGAGCCAAAGAAATCCGCAGTCAAATTACCCCATCTTACTCTCTCAAAATTTGAAGGTGATGCCACCATGTGGTCGGGATTTTGGGAGATGTTCAAGTGTACCATCCATGACAATCCCGACCTAACAGATATACAACGCTTCACCTATCTAAAGGGTCAGCTTCAGGGTGATGCACATAAGCTAGTCGAAGGATTCATAATCGAAAGTGCAAGCTATGCCCCAGCAATTGAGCTCCTGCAAGAGCTCAATCAAATCGAATCAAGGCAGCTTATGTTACCAAATTCAATCAATTAGTGTCACCCAAACACCAAACAGCTGACCTGAAGGACTTCTATGCCAATACAGAGAGTGTGATGAGGTCAATCATTAGCCATGGTATTTGTCTGGAGGAATTTTGTGTGGTGACTCTTGTCAATAAGTTACCATCACCACTCAAAGAAACCATAAAACGGGAAATGGGAGACTCGAGCCTGGATTATAAGAAATTCACTCATTGCCTCCAGGCTGAAGTGTACAATATGGCGGGTCAAGACAGAGTAGGGGGTACACCCATGGCTACGGCAACATTTACCGCCCAGAGTGAGTACAGGAAATTCAACTGTGTTCTGTGTAGTGGCACCAATCATTTATGGTACAAGTGTATGAAGTATAAGACAGGGCCTCTTAAAGTTAAAAGAGCCCGTCAACTACGTCTCTGCACTGGGTGCTTGTCAAAAGACCATGGCCATTCGGGTTGTACTAATCCTAACATAAGAAGCTGCAAGTTTTGTAAGGGCAAACACTTTCATTCCCTGTGTACACAAAAACAAGGGAAAGAAAGTAGACCAGCGGAGGATAACACCAAGAGAGAGCATACTGCTGCTACTTCAACTACAATGTCCGTTGCCACAGGTAAAAATACAGTAATCTTGCCCACCGTACAGCTGCCGGTAAAGGGTAAGGATAATAATTGTGTTAAAATCAGATCGCTACTTGACCAATGTTCTCAGAGGACCTTTGTGAAGTCTTCTGTTCTATCCTCCCTTTCCTACATTTCTAAAGGAACTGAGGAGTTATGTCTTCACGGATTTACCGGGAAACAGGCCTCTAGGGAATATAAAGTTGTGGCACTGCAATACAAACACAGAGGTAAATTTCATCATCTAGACGCAATAGTGGTTGATGAATTGCCAGACCATAAAGGTGAAATTGACCTAAAGTCTAAACTGGTTAGTTTACAAAGTAAAGGCATAAAATTAGCCGATCCTCACGCAACGGACACAGATCAGCTGGAGCTGCTCATCGGAGCGGATCATTACTACGATATAGTGCGACCTGGGTATAAAAGGTCAGGTAGCCTAATTCTGCTTCCTACCAAGTACGGGTACGCCATCAGTGGTTCATATGTGACACAGCCTACAAGCTCCAGCACAGAAGTAATTACTGTATTGAAAGTAGCAGTAACACCAATGGACGAATACATATCCACTGGCAATATTCCACCATGCAAAAATGACTTAAATGTTTTGTGGGAATTAGATCATATCGGGATAACCCCTAAGGAATATTCACTGGTTGAGCGTCAAGCACTATCGTCGTACGAGGATACCGTTACCTACGATCCCGACAGCCAACAGTATAAAGTGAGACTGCCCTGGAACAATTCCAAGGATCAGCTGCCATCTAACAAGGGCTTGGCCATAGGCCGTCTTCGGGGACTTCAGAAAAGATTCCTCAAGGAACCTGACTTTTGCGAGGAATACTCAAAAGTCATAAAGGAACAGGTGTCCCGGGGTTTTATCGAAGAGGTGCCTTTTGATAAATCGGATACCGGGCATTACTTGGCTCATCATGGTGTAGTCAAGGAGAGCAAAACTACGCCAGTGCGTATTGTCTTCGACTGTTCCGCCAAGATGAGTGAACGTCATCCTAGTCTTAATGACTGCCTGTACACTGGACCCTCACTGGTGCCAGATTTGGCGCAGGTTTTGCTTCGGTTTCGACTCGGTAAGTATGCCTGGGTGTCTGATATTGAGAAGGCATTTCTCATGTTAAGACTCCATGAAGACGACCAGGACTATACGCGATTTATGTGGCCCAAGTATCCGAGGCAACTGAATTCTCCCCTAATTTGTTACCGGTTCCGGGCAGTTTTATTTGGAGCGACTTGTTCCCAATTCCTTTTAAACGCCACCATTTTGAAACATTTGTATATAGACAATTTACTGGGTACAGGAAATGAAGAAGATTTCCTGGTTGATACCTACGCTGTAGTCCGAGAGATTATGAATGACGCCCATCTACATTTGCGTGAATGGGCGACTAATAATTCTGTTTTGCGGACTGTACTCCAACGGGATGGGGTGGCGGCTGTACAGCAGGAACATGTTAGAGTGCTAGGGTTGTTTTGGAATACGGACACCGATACCCTCTCATTCGGCGTTCAGTACGCGCAATATTCGCAGATTACAAAACGAATTTGCTTGAGTATGACAGCTAAACTGTTTGACCCCTTGGGGATAGTTCTACCGGTGTCGATCAAATCGAGATTATTCCTTCAGCAATTATGGAGGATAAAATTAGGATGGGATGAAGTTTTGACTGGCGATCTGGTTCAGGAGTGGGATGACATTATTTCGGATCTTCGTCTCTGTAAGGGTTTTAATTTTCCTCGGAGAGTTGTCATGGACCATCCTGTTTCCATTCATGCCTACTCAGACGCTAGCAAGGTCGCGTACGGCACCGCCATATACTTTGTTGACACAAGTGGCAGCCGTCTCGTCATAGCGAAGGCGAAAGTCGCCCCGATCAAATCCCTTTCCATCCCAAAATTAGAGCTGACTGCAGTTCTGTTGGCTGCTAGACTCGTTCACTTTGTAGAGGAAACCTTTAAAAATTTGCTAAATGTCTCAGAGATTGTTGTATGGAGTGACAGCCAAATTACGCTCTACTGGTTACATAGCCGTAAGAAGCTACCAGTGTACGTCACCAACCGTGTCGACGAAATTCGTAACCTGCTCCCGACCGCACAGTTCCGGTATGTGTCTACCAAAGAGAATCCAAGTGATTGCATTACTCGTGGTGTATCTGCTAAATTTCTCAAATCTTCTGCGTTGTGGTGGAATGGCCCATGCTGGCTTAATGATCCCAACGAATGGCCAGAAAATATAGATTTGAGCGAGCAACACACTGCTATTGTGGCACCGGTAATTGACTCGGTGCCTGACGAAGACACACGGTTATGGGAGTGGGATAGATTCAGCAGCTATGAAAAGTTACAACGTGTTACAGCATGGGTGATACGATTTGTAGAAAATGTAAAAGCAAAAATTAAAGGCACACCGTCCACAGGTAGTGCTTACCTCAATGTGAAGGAGATCAGAATTGCAGATCAATTATTACATAAGCTCTGTCAACAAGAAATATATACGCAGGAATATAAATTACTGGTTAAGGGAACAAAGTCTAGGAATAACCTGATCAACCAATTGGGCTTACACTTGAAGGGGGACTTGATACATTGCGGAGGCAGATTACGATTGGCAGCCCTCTCTGAGGCAAGTAAGTATCCAATACTACTGCCCCCCAATCATCCCTTCACCCATCTTATCATCGATAGGTGTCACCGACTCTGTTGTCATTATGGGGTTGGTCATATAGTCACCTATGTAAGACAACGATGGTGGGTGCCTAGAATCAGGCAGGTGGTCAAGAAAGTCCTTCGCAAATGCTTAAAGTGTAGAAGAGTACAGGGAACACATTATGATCCCGTCGGAATTCCTCCCTTACCAAACCTGCGAACTACCCCAGGTGACCCTTACAAAGTTACCGGGGTTGACTACAGTGGAGCAATCCCTGTGAAAGATTCACCCAATCTTAAGGTGTACATGATACTTTTCACTTGTGCTGTTACCAGGGCAATTCACCTGGAACTGGTCACCAACCTCACTTGTGATAGCTTCCTACATGCCTTCCGAAGATTCTGCAGTAGACAGGGATATCCACGTATCATGCTGAGTGACAATGCAAAGACTTTCATAGGGGCATCTACATATCTCAAAGAAGTGAGCAACAATCCTAAGATTCAGACCTGCCTAGCGGATGTAAAATGCGAATGGCGTTTCATTCCCGCCAGAGCGCCTTGGTTTGGCGCCATATGGGAGAGAGCCATAGGCATCGTGAAGGCGGGTCTGAAGAAGGTGTTGGGTAGAGCTCTCATCTCGATTGAGGAACTCAACACCATTCTCTTGGAGATTGAAGCCACCGTAAATGATCGCCATCTATACTATGCTTCTGGTGATTTGGAAGACCTTACCCCAATCACACCCTCAGTACTGGTACGTGGATACAGACTGCGGGATCTTCCTGAAGAGCATGACGAGGATACTATGGAAGATCCAGACTACATAAGTAAGGAAGTGATATCGGCCCGCTACAAATACATTCGTAAATTATCGCGAGATATTTGGCATCGCTGGTCAACAGAATATCTGGTGACTTTAAGGGAAGCGCAAAGGAATAAACTAACACCATTAAAAGGTCATTGGCCTAGGGTAGGGGACGTGGTAACCATCCATGAGGAGGGCCCGCGCGCATTTTGGAAATTGGGTCGGATAGAGGAGTTATTACCAGGTCGTGATGGTGAGGTTCGGGTAGCAAAGGTTCGCACCAGGACTGGAGTAATCACACGGCCAACAGTCCGACTATATCCTCTTGAGGGTGACCTCGATCGCAAGGACACCCCCTCGGATCAGTTATCCATTGAAGTCCCCTCTCTGGCTTCTACTTTGGCGCAGACAGTTGACGCGTCTCGCGAACGCCCACGTCGACAGGCAGCCCAGCTATCCTCCCAAGCTTGGCGGGATAAGATTGCCTCCGGGCAAATCTAATCATGTAAATTTTGTATATTTTCTGTTGGTGGGAATATGTCCATACTTAGTGTACTCAAACTAGTATGAACAGTCTCGATGTTACGTAATCTGGATTGATGTAGCGTTACGTATCTTTCCGTAGTCTTAAGTTGAACGCTTCCATAACCTTGGTCGAACGTTCCATGATTGGGTAGAATATATTATTCTATAGTTGTATATGGGAAAGTATTGTAGGATGATAATTCCCATATATATATATATGTGTGTATTATTTAAGATTGTTTATAAGTATCTCATTGTAAAGAAGATGGGATACATTTTCCATATGTTATGCGCGTGCGCGGGATGTCACGACAGAGACTAACATAACGCGCTCGCTCACTCTCCAACCAACCTCCGTCCCAGCTACACACGCTAAGCTGTGCTTCATCTAGTTAGTTCACCAGGTGTTTTCGCTTCACTTTTCATCTCATATTCCATATAGTCACTACATCATCATCTTTGTTAATTAGCACAACTTAACGTAAATATCTAGCCTATCCTAGCCTATTGTAGCCTCTTTTCATACTTTGTTTACTAACCACTTCCAGTTATCTAGCCTATTTTCCGCCATCCTCCAATCACCAGCTGAGTTCATCAAAAGGTAATATAATTATATATAAGTTATTCAATATAAATAAATATATATATATATATATATATTATATACACGTGAGCCACTAAATGTTTCTAATCTCTCAGTGGGGTTCGAACCGCCGACCGTCAGGACGATAGCCGACGCTGCCGTGGTGTAGTTGATTAAAGCGTCGGCTATCGTCCTGACGGTCGGCGGTTCGAACCCCACTGAGAGATTAGAATCATATATATATATATATATATATATAATTATTGTTACGTATCTTGATCCTCAAGTGGTTAACTTGATGAATCTAGATAGCACAGAGATATATATTAAGGTATCAGTCAGCTGAAGGCAAAACGAAAGTAAAATCTAATAAAATTATTTCCTGTTGTTGCTTCCTTTCCTTTTGGATCTTAGGACTTGGTATCCTTTATTGACTAATACTCATTAATTATGAAAAAATACTGAAACTAATTAAAGTCATGTAGTATTTACAAAGAATTATTATTTAACCGAAGCTTAGTAGGCTATGGTTATAAACCGAATAAGTTATATCTAAAGAAGGACTATTAATTATATATCAAGTCTTGAAAGATAAATATTAAGGTAAGAATATTTCTGTCTCTTACCCTTTTGGAAATGAATAGATAGTTTTCTTATATCATGTCCTTTTATTTATATTTCATGTAGTTATTATTCTTGGTTCTTGTCTTACGTTAATAGTATTATATTATTATTATCAGGATTAATATCAAAGTCACATTAAAAGTTAGATATATATTTAATAATTAGATAAATGTATTTCTTAACCACGTAACATTGAGGTTCGATTATGAGTAAATTAAGTTACAGGATCGCTTCATAGATTCGATTCAGGTCTCACTCAAACAATATGAAAAGCAAAAATAATATTTTGAAGCTAAATGAATTTTCTTCAGCTTTTGCTGGTAAGAACAAGAACGGTGATACTATTGTCTCATATTAGTAATATTGCCTTAGACAAACATGGCTGTTTTAATGTTACTTCTAGTGATTAGGAAATCACTAGAAGTAACATTAAAACAGCCATGTTTGTCTAAGGCAATATTACTAATATGAGACAATAGTATCACCGTTCTTGTTCTTACCAGCAATGTAAGCTTAATTAAAAGATAATGAAAGAACTCGTAAGTCTTAATATAAAACAATAGTATTACTTTTATCATAACCCAATTACTTAAAGAGTTGCTTTAGTCCACAACTCAGTCAACTAAAATAGTTAAGTACATAATAGTAGCGTTAACGTTAATTCCCAATCACATATCTCACTAACCAACATACTGTAAGTGTTTACACCGAACACACTTAACACACACTTATATAATATGACTGACAATCACAATCCCATTATAATACTTCACCCCGTCTTCTTCCAGCTGCAAATTCACCTTCCCAACTCCAAATGTGACTGACTTGAATGCCCACTACTCGGGTCTTATATACTATGCAATGATGGTGTAGGATCGAATCAGGAGGCGGGGGATGGTGCGCGCCCCAATCACAGCTCCTCTAGTTGCGTTGCAGGTGCGTGGTCCAATGGCGTTGATTATCGTCATAGCGTCGGGTCATCGAAGTAGTTTGCAGGGTCCCACATGACGCACGCAGGTGTGAAGGCTTGTTTGCTGGTATGCAGGCGAGCTGGTTTCCACTCGCTGGTTCGCTCGCTGGTCTGATTCGCCGCCTGGGTAATTCGGCACTCCTTCAACTCTTAACTCTAACTCTTAAATAAACACATACAGGGCTCCGTATGTCAGACCGCCCCCCTAGAAAAGAGTTTAAGGAGTATAGTACATTATATACATAATACATAATCAGATTCACTACCAGATTGGCAACAGCAAGATTATAATGAGGATATAATAAGGATATTACCCAAAGTAGGCAACGTCTCCAGGTACCACATCAGAACATAGCCGGAACGTAGCCGGAGCGTTATTCGAACTGCAAGGCATTATCTCACAGCTGAAGGCGGGAAAGCGCACTACTAAAGCATGATATTTACCTCGCTACAAGGGAGAGCTAATTGCCAAAATCCTCTCATTAAGTTAATCTTACTGCTGTATGAGGCCAACCTGGTAAATGCAATCTTTAATAGATACGTGATAGGCAATCGGCTAGCACATTCTGGACCCCCTTAATATGTTTAACATCCAGGGATTATTCCTGCAGCAACAAACTCCACCTGGTCAGTCGTTGGTTTTTATTTTGGAACTTATGCAAAAAATTTAAGGGGTGATGGTCAGTATACACAGTGATGGCACCAGAGGCAGATTGCACATAGACAGCAAAGTATTGAAGGGATAAAATTAATGCTAACAGCTCCTTCTCAATGACTGAATAGTTACGTTGAGCAGAATTTAATTTTTTACTAAAATAGCACACATGATGCAATACTTCACAGTCGTTGTCCTGTAGAAATACTGCACCAACCCCGGTATTGCTCGCATCCACTGCTAGGGAAAAAGATCTGTTAAAATCAAGAGCTGGGAGTACAGGATAATTTGATAAAATATATTTGGTAGCATTAAAGGCCTCCTCACATTCGGAGGACCTCTCAAACTTCACATCCTTACGGAGAAGATCTGTCAGGGGAGCTGTTAACCTAGAAAAGTTTAAGATGAAACGCCTTTAATAACCAATCATTCCTAGGGACCTTTGAATATGTTTCTTAGTGCTAGGAGTTGGGAATTCTAGAATAGACTCTACCTTTGCTTGAGGAGGTGCAACCTGCCCCTGACCTACCGTATATCCCAGATACTGGACCGTACTCTTTAAAAAGGTGCATTTCTTAAGATTTACCACCAGATTGGCATCAGCAAGATTTAAGAACTGCAATCTAAGTTGGTAAAGATGCTCCTCCCATGACTGTGAAAAGATAAGAATATCATCAATGTAGACAACGCATCCAGGTACCCCTTCAGTCACCAAATTCATGAGGCGCTGGAATGTAGCTGGAGCGTTTTTCAAGCCGTAGGGCATTACGTTACAGCAGAAGGCTTGATTGTTGACTACAAAGCATGATATTTCCCTCGCTCTAGGGGTGAGAGATACTTGCCAATATCCCTTCATTAAGTCAATCTTGCTGATATAGGTGGCTGTACCAATCTGGTCAATGCAGTCGTCGATCTGTGGCAGTGGGTAGGTATCGTTCTTTGTGACAGCATTAACTTGCCTATAGTCCATACATAACCTATGGCTCCCGTTTGGCTTTGGCACAAGTATGACCGGACTACTCCACTGGCTTAAGGCCCTAGTGATCAGCTCGTTTGACAACATGAAGTCAAGCTCGACCTGCAGTATACTCCTGCGTTGTGGTGAGACACTGTAGGGGAATAGTTTAATGGGTGTTGCATCCCCTACGTCGATGTCGTGCACGGCCAAAGAAGTGAGCCCTGGAGTATCACGGAACACACTGGGAGACTGAGATAAAACATAGATTAGTTGGTTCGCTTGATCAGAGGGAAGATGAAATAGTTTAGATGGTAAATCCCCCCAAGCTACTGAGGTATACTTAAAGTTGGATAGGCTACATGACAAGTCAAAGTCTGCATGGATACCTTCAGGCTCTGGAACAGTCTGTTGCGGGTCAGTAAGAGAACTGAAGACTTCGTCCGCACCAGGCTGTCCACAGGTCCTGACATTCACTGCCACAGTGGAGAATCTGGAGGAGAGGAATCAGGGGACCAATGGTAGGGTTTCAACATATTTATATGGAATACTTGAGTTGGCTTTCTCCTGTCTGGGGTAGTTAGTAGATAATCGGTAATGCTCACCCTCTGAATGATCTTATATGGGCCCCTGAACTTGGCAGATAAAGGTTGGCCAAAAAGGGGGAGCAGGACCAAAACCTCATCACCGGGCTGAAACTCCCTCTCACAGGCTTTTCTGTCATACCAGTTCTTCATGGAACTTTTAGCCACTGTCACATTTTGAGCTGCAAACTCACATGAGGATCTCAGCCGGGTTTTGAAATCTGAAACATACTTAACCCGGGAACTGCCGGGAGACTCTTAAGAGTTCCCCCGGCGGACTGCGGGGAGACTCTTAAGAGTCAGAGAAAAAAAAATCAACTTTTGACATCGAAAACAAAAATATATATATATTTTTATTTTTTTATTTTTTTATTTTTTGTTTGGCCCCTGGGCGATGCAAAATCTCAGTCCTCTACCTCCCCTCCTTCCCCACTTTCCTCCTCTCCTTCAGTTATCACCTATTTTCCCTGTTATTCCCTTATTCTGAGGTATATTTTCGTGCTAACATTAGAAATCCGGTTGCAGGGTATGGTCATCACTGATAGCAAGCGAATGCAAGAGAGAGAGAGAGAGTATCGATCGACTGTGTCTCAGTGGCCTTGGGGGAAATTGGCGGTAAAGCAGCTTGCCTCACCCATACATTATACAACTCGCGGGCTATATCTCCGATTTTGACCATCCAAACGCTGTTTTCACTCGTTTTATTGTTGTTTCAGGTTAATACCTTTATAATCAACCAATAATAGGCGCATATGGATAAGTATTAATGCTATTAATGATACAATGAATATTTTAGTGATGGAAACACCTCAAATACATGCGCACAGGGAGAGGTGTCTAATTACCCCCATGCGCACTTGTTAGGTTAAGGAGGTTTTGGTTCCCCTCCTGGCCAACTAGGCTATCCTGCAATAGTTGCAAAGGATCTCTTACCTGGTGACCAAAAACTAGCTCATTAGGGAAAAACCCAGGGATTCAGTTGGAACCTCACATGTAGCATATAAAAGAAAAGGTACCCCCTTATCCCACTCAACTCCGGTCTCTGTACAATATTTACGCAACATGGCTTTCAAGGTTTGATGAAACCGTTCGAGAACCCCTTGACTCTCTGGGTGGTAGGTGCTCGACTTCACATGCTCGATACCCAACTCCTTCAGGGACTGCTGAAAATTTTTAGAGGTAAAATTAGTTCCTTGATCACTTTGCAACTCATGGGGGAAACCCATTCTGGTGAAGAATTTGAGCAGTTCCTTGATTACAGTTGGAGCAGAGGTAGTCCTTAATGGTTATAGCCTCTGGGTAGCGAGTTGCCATGTCCATAATCATTAATAAATAAATGTTACCTTGGGAAATCTTAGGCAATGGGCTTACAATGTCCACTACCACCCGAGTAAAAGGATTCTTGAAGACGGGCAAGGGCACCCGAGGATGTACAGGCACCTTCTGATTGGGTTTTCCTGTCATCTGGCAAGTGTGACACACTCTACAAAACTCCACTACTTCTGCACGCATTCCTGGCCAGTGAAAGTGGGCTCTGATTCTGTCTTAGAGTTTTTCTCACACCTAGGTGTCCAGCCAATGGTATACAATGTGCCATATCCAAGATATCTCTACGACAAGGTTTGGGGACTACTACATGATGGATGTCCCAGGCCCCGTCATCGATTGGTCTGTGTGGCTGTCTCCATCTATGCCACAATACTCCTCCTTTGAGGTAGAAACATTCACCACCCTCCTTCTCACATTCCTCTTCACTCACGGCCCTGGCAGCTAACTCCTTGCATTCTCTATCATCTCTTTGTAGCTCTACCAGGCCACTAGGACAATTTGGAGGGGTTTCATGGTCATCGTTAGGGTCAAGATGAGCCATAAAGGTGTCAGATAAATCCACCTCAGTCACATCATCAGGCACAGTTGGAGCGTCATGCACACTCTCATCATCCCTTTCATCAACTCTTACATTTGATACAATTCTGTCAGAGGGAACTGCTACTTGAGACATTGAACGTGTTACAGCACACACAGGGAAAACTGTTGGCATCTCCTTTTCGAGCTCACCAGTTAGTGGCTCGTTAACAGGGGAAAGTGACCAAATGGGGTCTGGTCGGACCTTCTCATCTGCTACATCATTCCCCAAAAGGAGTGTTACCCCGTGCACAGGGATATCTTGGGACCTACACAAAGCTATGGTGGTCTCACCCTGTAGTAACTCACACTCAATTTCACCTTTTATCATGTAAGCATAAAATTGGCCTCCAGCGCCTCTCATTATAACTGGTTCGCCAGGTGGGCACTCAGTGTAAGGATTGACCATGAGGGTGCTAGTATAACCTGTGTCTCTCAGAATTTTTACCTCATGCATGCAACCATTTAATCTCACATTGCCAGATGAAATAAAGGGACGGTAACTGTCCTGCACTGATGGTGAAATTATTATTGGCTTAACCCTAGTGGGTTGCACCACGCATGCTACTACACCCCTGTCTAGATAGTTTACGTTAGCTGCTAGGTACTCCTTCTGTCGGGAGTCCTGTATTAAAGGAACTTTTGGTGCTAGGTACTCCTCCTGGCGGGAGTCCTGCATTAAAGGTACATATGGAGTTTGAGATACGGCGGCAACTGTCTGCCCCGATCTCTCGGTTTTCTCCTTGGCCCAGCACTGATAAGCTAGGTGGCCTCTCTTGCCACAAAAAGTACATACTTTAGGGGATACGGGAACGTTCCCTCTTTGAGCATTACTATTACTTTGGGCCCCACCTCTGTTACCATTGCCCTGAGTCGCATTTTTAGTTGGGGGAACAATTCTATTTTGGCTAGCTGGGGAAGACGTTACAGGCTTGTGACTGGGTCTGTCAGATTTGTGATTGGGATACTTAGAATTAGAACTAGAATTATCGTATGCTTCTTTCCACGAAATTTGTTGTTGAGCACGTATGTGTCAGCCATGTCAGCGGCGTCGGCAAGACAATCTACCTTTTTCCCCCTCAAATGATAGGCTACAGAAGAATCAATTTTCCATAAGAATTTTTCTAACAGGACCAACTCCTTCAGATCGTTGTAGCTTGTGACTTTCTTACTCTTGACCCAATGATTGAAAGTTTTAGTCATGGCAAATACCTTATGGGTTTCTTCTACTTTCTTCTGTTTTTTACGGAAAGATTGCCTGTAAGCCAAAGGCTGTAATTGATAGGTTTTTAGGATAGCTTCTTTGAGATTGTCATAATCCTGCCTAACCTCCGCTACTTCTGACAAATACATGGCTCGAGCCTGCCCTGTCAAAACGGTTTGTATCATAAAAGGCCATTGATCTCTTGTCCACCTCATACCTCCAGCAACTTCCTCAAACAAAACAAAGAAATCCTGCACATTATCCTCAGTGAAAGGTGGAATGACACTGGTCATAGTCAATCCCAGAGGTGGAGCAATTAAGGGAGCATTTGTATTGACATTTAGTTGAGCTATACGATATTGACATTGATATTGTTCGGTCGTTGGTCTGGCTTGTTCGGCATTTGCTCTGGCTTGCTCGGCATTTATTCTGGCTAGTTCTAGTACTTGATCAACGGTAAAACCAGGTGGCAATTGTTCATCAAGTTGGCTAGGTTTACTCGGAATCCCACCAACTGCTCCGTCACCCTCCCCGCCTTCTACAGGGAACATGTGGGTTTTTATGGTCTGAGCCACCTCTACTTTAGACATGTTTGAGACAGTTAACTGGAGATGTGAGGCAAGCAATTTCAGTTTATTATTATTATCAGGATTAATATCAAAGTCACATAAAAAGTTAGATATATATTTAATAATTAGATAAATGTATTTCTTAACCACGTAACATTGAGGTTTGATTATGAGTAAATTAAGTTACAGGATCGCTTCATAGATTCGATTCAGGTCTCACTCAAATAATATGAAAAGCAAAAATAATATTTTGAAGCTAAATGAATTTTCTTCAGCTTAGGAAATCACTAGAAGTAACATTAAAACAGCCATGTTAGTCTAAGGCAATATTACTAATATGAACCAATAGTATCACCGTTCTTGTTCTTACCAGCAATGTAAGCTTAATTAAAAATAATGAAAGAATGGGTAAGAGGTATCCACACCAGGATTCGAACCCACTCACTCCAGGTATATTTGGGAGAGTCGGGCACCGTAACCACTCGGCCATGAGCGGATATTAGGAAAGCAACCTTAGTTCTTCTCTGAGGAACCAGGTTTTTAGTCTCGTGGAGGACTATGCCTTCGAACACGTGGTGAATTTATTAGACATCGACCATGACTATTTTTACGCCCCCCCCCCCCCCCCCGCCAACTCGGTTAAGTGATATACTCACCACGTGTTAGAAGGCATTGTCCTCCACGAGACAAAAAACCTGGTTCCTCAAAGAAGAACTAAGGTTGCTTTCCTTATATCCGTTCATGGCCGAGTGGTTACGGTGCCCGACTCTCCCAAATATACCTGGAGTGAGTGGGTACGAATCCTGGTGAGGATACCTCTTACCCAACCTGTCGTACTTAATCGTACATAATTGATATTTGTCATTTTCAGAGGTTCCATAATAGTACCAGGACGATTAAAAATTGTATATCACTTAATCGAGTTGGCGGGGGGGGGAAGCGTAAAAATAGTCATGGTCGAAGTATAATAAACTCACCACGTGTTCGAAGGCATAGTCCTCCACGAGACTAAAAACCTGGTTCCTCAAAGAAGAACTAAGGATGCTTTTCTTATATCCGCTCATGGCCTAGTGGTTACGGTGCCCGACTCTCCCAAATATACCTGGAGTGAGTGGGTTCGAATCCTGGTGAGGATACCTCTTACCCAACCTGTCGTACTTAATCGTACATAATTGATAATGAAAGAACTCGTAAGTCTTAATATAAAACAATAGTATTACTTTTATCATAACCCAATTACTTAAAGAGTTGCTTTAGTCCACAATTCAGTCAACTAAAATAGTTAAGTACATAATAGTAGCGTTAACGTTAATTCCCAATCACATATCTCACTAACCAACATACTGTAAGTGTTTACACCGAACACACTTAACACACACTTATATAATCTGACTGACAGTCACAATCCCATTATAATACTTCACTCCGTCTTCCTCCAGCTGCAAGTTCACCTTCCCAACTCCAAATGTGACTGACTTGAATGCCCACTACTCGGGTCTTATATACTATGCAATGATGGTGTAGGAACGAATCAGGAGGCGGGGGATGGTGCGCGCCCCAATCACAGCTCCTCTAGTTGCGTAGCAGGTGCGTGGTCCAATGGCGTTGATTATCGTCATAGCGTCGGGTCATCGAAGTAGTTTGCAGGGTCCCATATGACGCACGCAGGTGTGAAGGCTTGTTTGCTGGTATGCAAATATTTTGGTCTACTCTTAACTCATTCAAAGCCAACTTCACTACTGCTTCAACCATTCCACCATTAAAATCTCCAACTGGCAATCTTGTAAGTGACCCACGAGATAAAGCTAACCTTCTTGCGGATATTTTCTCCACCAACTCAACCTTAGATGAAATAAATCAAGATGTCTCTGTACTTAATTTTAATTCGCCTGAAATTCCCTCACTTAAGATCCACACCAGACATGTCAAAACTATTTTGCAGAATCTCTCAGTAGATAAGGCTCCAGATCCAGATGAAATTCCTCCAATAGTACTTAAGAATTGCTCCTTGGTGCTCGCTCCTGTATTGGCAAATTTTTTCCGTCTGTGTACTCATACCTCATGCTTCCCAGTACCCTGGAAAGAAGCAAACATCCATCCAGTTCCTAAAAAAGGTGCCTCTTCAGATCCATCAAACTACAGACCAATAGCTATAACTTCCACTCTTGGCAAAGTCTTTGAAATTATATTAAATAATCACATAATTAAGCATCTGGAGAATAATAAATTAATCAGTGATAGGCAATATGGTTTTAGACGATGTCGATCAACTGCAGACATTCTTTGCCTTCTTACGCATCAAATCAACCAAGCTACAGACCAACATGGTGAAACACATACAATAGCACTGGATATATCAAAGGCATTTGATAGAGTCTGGCATCAATCCTTATTGTCGAATATGTCGCACTACGGCCTTGCATCATTAGTTCCATTAATTTCTTCTTATCTTCATAACAGAAAAATATGTGTAATGGTAGATGGCGTTTATTCTCAATTTCACTCAATAAATGCTGGTGTTTCCCAGGGATCAGTTTTGGCCCCAATTATGTTCCTCATTCATATCAATGATCTCATATCTACCACTCATAATCCAATACATTCCTACGCAGATGACTCAACACTCCACAGTTCCTTCACATTTACCAATTCTTTCACCCAACCCGATCTTATAAATTCAAAAATAAACTCTGCAATTTCTCTGAACCAGGACCTTTCTAGAATTAATGAATGGGGACAAGAGAATCTAGTTTCCTTTAATGCACAGAAAACCAAGTAGGCTACATTCAATTTTCTAACCGACAGAATCTCACTGACTCCCATATATATTGTAATGATGTAAATATTCCCACTTCCCCTAGTATTGACATTCTCGGTGTAACATTAACTACTAACTTGAGCTGGACACATTATGTTAGAAGCATTGCTAAGAATGCCTCTAAAAAACTGGGACTTCTGTACAGAGTTCGAGAATTCTTCACTGACGAGCAGTTGGCCGTAATATATAAAAGTCATGTGCGTTCTCAGATGGATTACTGTTCACCTCTGTAGGGTGGAAGTGGAGTGGTTGCATTGAGGCAGTTGGACAAAATTCAAAATAAAGCTATTAGATTAATCAATAACCCTGCAATCACACAGGACCTTCCTACATTATCCATACGAAGAAACGTTGCATCCCTTGCATTATTCTACAGATATTTTCACAGCAATTGTTCCGAGGAACTTGCTTCAATTGTGCCGCCTCTCCATATCTTTCCCCGTAGAACTAGGGCAGCTGAGAGCGCCCATGAATTTACACTTTCTCCTCCACAATGCAGAACTTCTGCTTATCAGAATTCATTTATCCCCAGAGTTACGACTCTTTGGAATTCACTTCCCTCGAATTGCTTTCCACAAACTTACAATCTACAAATGTTTAAATCCAGTTGTTACAAACATTTTATGAATGGATGATGCCTTTAGGCATATGGACCTTTTTGTTGTATCTTTGTTTTTCCTTCCTCCGTTCATTGTCACTTAAAAAAAACAAAAACAAAAATGCAGGCGAGCTGGTTTCCACTCGCTGGTCTGCTTCGCCGCCTGGGTAATTCGGCACTCCTTCAACTCTTAACTCTAACTCTTAATAAACACATACAGGGCTCCGTATGTCAGAATATATATATATATATATATATATATATATATATATATATATATATATATATATATACGAATTTAGTAATCTGACACATAAGAAAACACACAATGGAAGGACATATAAGTATTCGCGATATCATCAAAGATAAATATTGTAACAAATTATTCAGAATAAATATTATGAGTACCGCTAGAGATTGAGTTAGAGTGTAATATTATGAGTACCGCTAGAGATTGAGTTAGAGTGTAATATTATGAGTACCGCTAGAGATTGAGTTAGAGTGTAATATTATGAGTACCGCTAGAGATTGAGTTAGAGTGTAATTTCAGCTTAAGAACAATCTCCCGGAGTGAACAGATTTAAGTAAACTGTATAATTCGTAGTAAAAGGGTTTAATGGGGTAGTGCTTGTTTTTTGGTCTATATATACAGTATATATACTGTATAATATAATATACCCCGTATATACAGTATATATATATATATTCTGTATAATATAATATACCCCGTATACTATATATATATATATATACTGTATAATATAATATACCCCGTATAATATATATATATATATATACTGTATAATATAATATACCCCGTATATACAGTATATCTATTATTTGATTTTTTAGTTTCCTCACTAGACCTCCATCAAGCTTATAAAAACACACCCAGACCCCCTTTCAAGATAAATGTGTACATTTTTCGGTAGAAAAATTTCCCAGCCGAAGGTTGGTTTCTTCTAAAAGTACGGGCTCGCTATCGCTCGCCAGGAAAACATTGACACATAAATGGCACGAAAGGTCTTAATATTGACAAAGAAATAGGGCGAAAGGTCTCAAAATCGCCAAACTAACGGAAAGAACGTCATAAAATCTCGAAACTAATATGCTAAACATGAGGGAGAAGGGGGTCCATAAAAAGCGATTACTACCCCCTTAAAAGATTGTGGAAAGGTATTGTAAAACAGGTTAGAAAAATACAGGAAATGTTGTTGTGGTGCTCTGTGGAAAACAAGATATTAGGAGAGAGAGAGAGAGAGATTTACATAGATACACAGGCCAAACAGATCTTACGACCCAGCAAGGTGGTCAGGACTTAATTCTAGTAGAGATAGCTAACCCGTGAGGAAGGGAACGTGGAAGGAAAGGATAGCAAAGAAGAAAGAGAGAGAGTTACACAGATACTCAGACCACACACACCTTGCGGTCCTAACTAGTTGGTCCGGCCTTAATACTACTAGATAGGGACAGTTTATAGTGGAAGAATAGGACACTAAAGGCCCCATGTAAGGGATGCTGAGGATTGTTGAAAACTTTAAATAAAAGACTAAGGGCACCAACTTTACGTCGATGACACAGATCAAGAGACAAATGAGGTAGAATAAGAGAGATTTACATAGATACACTGGCCACACAGACCTTACGATCCCAGAGAGGTGGTCAGGACTTAATTCTAGTAGAGATAGCTAACCCGTGAGTAAGGGAACGTGGAAGGAAAGGATAGCAAAGAAGAAAGAGAGAGAGAGTTACACAGGTACTCAGACCACACAGACCTTGCGGTCCCATTTAACACTACTAGACAGGGACAGTTTATAGTGGAAGAATAGGACAATAAAGACCCCATGTAAGAGATGCTGAGGATTGTTAACACATTTATATAACAAACTAAGGGCACCAACTTAACGCTGGTTATACAGATTAAGAGACAAAATTAATGAGGTAGACTGAGAGAGAGAGAGAGAGAGAGAGAGAGAGAGAGAGAGAGAGACAGACAGACAGACAGACAGACAGACAGACAGACATACATAGAGAGTGAGAGAGAGAGAAAAAACAAAAGTTATGTTAGGGGGAATTAATACCAGGAGAGAGAGAGACAAACAGAGAGAGAGACAAACAGAGAGAGAGAGAGAGAGACAGACAGACAGACAGAGAGAGAGAGAGAGGTGGGGGGACTGTCCAGCAGAGAAACCCATTAGGCCGATATCAAGGTTACAAATCCCATCAATGTCACCTTTATTGCCAGTCTTTGTCCACTGTGCTTAAATGGTGCAGGAAAGGCTTATGCTGATTGTATAATAATATATATACCGGTATATATATATATATATATATATACAGTATATATAATGTCCATAACATAAAAGAATATCTTCGAGAAACTTGATATTTTGTATGTGAATTAATAGAAAATGGGAGTGACATAATATAAAATCAAGCTATGAAAAAAGCAAAATTATAAATAAAGTATATAATATGACCCATGCTTAACCCATTGGCTGCGAGGACCGTTCTGGAACGCCTTGGCAATTTACAGGCTTTTAAAACCTGTGGAGATGAGTTCGAATGAGAATGAGCGGGAGCATGGCAGGCCCCCGTCCGCTCTTCAGCCAGGCTGCCGCAGCACTGAGGGATATCAGCCATGTCTCGCTAGACATATGCAATGCTGCCAAAGCCAAATGTAGTGCAACATTAGCTACATTCGCTCAGTATTAGCGAATATTTGCTGATGTCTATGGTAGCGCTGCAGATTAACCCCGCGTGCTACGAACCTCGTTCTGGTGTAATTTTGAAGCTATTTTTACCTAGTTTTTGGATAAATACATGAAACTTGTTCAATCATTCAGGAGTGCCTGAATGAGCCCGAATATAGCGGATATATGCCCGCATCATAAGTGTTAAGTTCATGGAAACATTTATCCAAAATCCTTGTGAATATTATTGTTAGCCATGTATCCATGTACATTTTATACATACATACATACATGCATACATAAACACATAAAAGTTATATGTAGTTTTAGTTTTCCATTATAACTTTATAAGTTTATATATTAGATAGTATGTTTATTATGAGCAGAGTTACTGCACCAAATTTTAATATCGTTCACTGTTTGGTCAATATATCAATTTATTAATGATTGTTCTAGTTTATTCCCTAGACCTCCATCAAACTTAAAAAACATCCGTTAGATCTGTCTTCTAGATTAATTTGTACATTTTTCGAGAAAAAAAATCCCGGCCGCAGTTCTTCCAAAATTTCACAGCTCACTATTGTTCGCCATGAAAAAAATCGACACCTATATATCACAGGTCTTAATATTGACAAAGAAATGGGGCGAAAGGTCTTAAAACATAATAAAAACTAATGGGGCAAACATTTTAAAATTTGAAAACAAATGAGGCTAAACATGAGGTCTAGAAAAACCGTCCCATCCCCCCTTAACCCCTTCTGTACCAGCGACGTATTCTTAATTTTATTCTTGCTATATTTAGACGACTTTATGCAACTTAGGAAGGATATGTGGTAATAAAAAGGGTCAAGTGAGATAGTTCGAATCCTGTTAATCGTTGGAGGCCATTTTGAAAAATGGTAAAATCGTCTAATAATAGCCAGAGTAAAGTTAAAAGCATAGCACCTGTACAGTATGGATTAAGGCTGGATAACGCAATACGGCATCAATGGGGTTATAGGCAGAACCCCGGGTGTCTCCATAAGGGGGTCAGCATGTTTCCACCAAGCAATCAAATATATCATGGTGCAATCTCGGCCCTTTCGTCCTTGTAGAGAACTAAGGTCCATCCCCAGGCCCTCCTTAACTCTCTCAAGCCTCTCCCTATTCCCTCCCACCACCTCTCTCATCCCCAAACACCCCAACTATCTCCCCACTCCCCTACCTCCCATGTGATTACATCAGCTTTACCGGGAGGAAGGCAGTCAGGTCAGGTGAAGGTATTGAGGGTTAAGCCTTTACAACGACACCTCGTATCTACTTTCCAAAGAGTGTTGAGAGGGAAGAAGGGGTGTTGGAGAGAGAGGAAGCTGTTGGAGTGGCTTTGTTGTGTGTGTTAGTCTGTATACGTCATTGTTATACTAGCTGTGAGGATGGAGGGTGATTCACCATGCTCTCTGTGCTCACATGATAGCCACACATACACGCACACATACTCACAGACACGTACATACACACAGACGAGAATCGATAGATTTTCTGTCCCACACATATACAGTATATGCACGCACGCTCAAGGAGTGGAATATTGCTTGAGGATCTCGCGGTGATAAACAAGGAACACAGCAACATAGAACCATGAGGTTTTCACCATTCTATATCTAAATGAAGGTATGTGATCATGATAAGAACATAAGAACATAAGAAAATGGGAGTCTGCAGAAAGCCGATTGGCCTAAGCAAGGCAGATCCCTGTCCCACACAACCCCAATTACAAAGCACAATTATAGGCTCAACACTCTAATACCCTGAGGATCATCTTACCAAAACGGTTAGAGATTAACGCAGGATTACGGGGGTCTGCAGAGCGCTGATTGGCCCAACCCTGCTGATCCCCCTTCACACCCAACCCTTCTCGTCCATATGCTTATCCAATTTTATCTTAAAGCTCCCTATCGTTTTTAATCCCACTACTTGGTTGATTATTGTTTATTAGGCTTGTATGAAGCTACATAATGTGTAAACAAGGCGTTTGTACACCAAATATGCTCGGATAGACGGTGGCGGGAATATTTAAATGCCCGGGGCCTGGGAGTTAACTATTAGTTCTGACAAGCCCAAGATCAATAGATAATCAGGTTATTTTTACAAGTATACAAAGTATTGGACATATCAACACAAATATATACTGTATACTAGTCATCCAAGGTAGAGTTTAGTAAAGTTTGAGCGAATAGTTCATCTTTTTTAGAGAAAGACTTGACGGTGGTGCTATCTGAGTAAAAGTGGAGGGAAAAGGTTGGAAGTATAATTGTTGGAGAGTCTTTTGGCTAGAATCCAGAAGCCTGGCCTGGGATGAGCTAGAGTTAGAAAGTTGAATACATTTGTTATTGATAACAGATTTTTTGCCAAGTCGAAGAATAGATTTGGCTTGATTCTGGGCAGAAAACATAATGAGTATTGGATTATTGAGCTTGAAGGTGACGGTAGTGTTTCAATGCTTCCTCCTTAATGCGGACAAAAGTAAAACAAGCGTGAGTAAACCAAGATTTGTTTGCACTAGATTGAGAGAAAGGAAATGGAATATATGCCTCCATGTCCAAAACTATCACCTCAGTAATGCGCTCGGCACAATCCTAGAGTCCCCAGTCACGGAATAAAATATTATTCCAAGGGAAATTACTGCCGAAGATCCTGGGATTCCCATATCAATCAGACAATGGGGCTATATGCCGTACAGCGAGTAGCCATACTCACCCTCTGACTCCACTCCAGGGGAGTAAGTGTGAGAGCGATGGGCGAGGCCAGATATTTTAGTAGAACAACGCACACACAAATATACACGCAAGAAACTAATGCAAATATAGTAAACATATGTATGAGCACTGAGGCAGGTAACCAAAACACATACTAATTATATCTCGATTGAATAGCAAATATATACCTTGACGGTGTTAAATATATACCTTAAAAACTTAAAATACATTGTGAGAGAAAGGGGGACTGGTCGGAAGTGGGAAAGACCAGACAATTTGGATGTGAGGAGGAGGCAGAGGAGGGGAAGGTAATTAACAGACCAGTGGGTGGGAATGGAGAGCTTGACTAAAACAGATCACAGAAAACTGGGAGGAAAGAAGGGGGTACTGAGTGACTACGTAATAATCTGTTGACAAAAATTAACTTTAATGACATTTAGTTTGGTTTAAGCCCTACTGTACCTGCGACATCTTTTTAAGTTTATTCTAGCTATATATATATATATATATATATATATATATATATATATATATATACTGTATATATATATATATATATATATATATATATATATATATATATATATATATATAGTCTATATATATATATATTTATATATATATATATATATATATATATATATGCTTTTGTGAAGTTTAAGAAGGACCTGTGGTAGTAAAAATGGTTAATTGAGACAGTTTGAAGCCTGTTAATTGTTGGAGGCTCTATTAACTCCCCAAAAGCGGGCATGCTTGTTTACATGACCGTAGTGCTGGGCGGGTATATTTACCGAAAACAAGCTTAATGCCATGCTCTATTTCATGCATAAGCACGAGCCAGAGTGTAATACAATTATATATCCGTGAAAGGGCGATAATAGAGCTTTCCAATGACACCTGAATCATCCTTGTACGACCACGGGTTCTCGTGTAACCGGAGGCAAAAATACCCTAAACTGAGGTATTTTTACCCGTTTTTTTTTTCCTTGTTGAGCGAGGTAGGGAGGTGGTGATGACATATAGTATGTGTCAGAGACAGCCACATGGTGGTGGCGAGTGATCCGAGGACAGCTATAGTCCCCCCCAACCCGCGGTCTCTCTCTCATAGCTCATAATGTCTTCAAAATGGCACCCATCATATGAAGGGCGCCGCAGGGGTGGCCAATATTCTCTCTCCCATCATATGACGGTCACCGTCCGTTGAGGGTTAAACTGAATAAAATCGCTTTATATTTACCAGAAGATAATGAAAAGGTTGTCACCGGTTCTGAATGAGTTTATTTACATATTTAAACTTAAGCCATTGACACCAGTAAGAAATTTGATTATGGTTCGTCTCACCTAAAAGACAAAGAAATGGATTGATGCCATTAAATTCGACACATAAATAATATTGACTAAATAGAATTGTGTTAAAAATCCCAAAGCATAAAACGGAGCTTCAATAAAGAGGACTGACTTAATTAAGTCAACCAACCTTAACCAATATTGGGGTACTGATCTCTTTGAATGTCGTCATAGGACTACCTTGCACGTTTTGGAAAGGTAAGGTCACCGTAATGTACGGTCGCGCTAATAAGTCATGTCCCAGCTGTCATTAAGTTTGGCTCGCTCTGTGCTGTATTAATGTCTCTCAGATGTTGAATAGGGTGGGTAAGTGTAGTAACATGTTTTGTATATTTCACTCGATATGAAGAAATGAAGCTTAGATATTGCTGATACCAATTATTGATCAAAACATACTTGGTGCCGAGACATCACTTATTAGGGCGAATGTACAGCCGTAATGTAAACGCTGAAACATCACAAAGTAAAACAACTATTATGAGCATCATGCATGATTTCTCCTGCCACATTGTTTTCAACAACAACCGTAGCAACAATATCAATAAAAGTCATTCAGGAAATTAATGTTTATATTGCATCGCCTGTAAAATTGCATGGGGAAATAAATATACGCTGAGAAGCAAACTATTACAAGGGAACATTTAAAAGTGAAGTTAATTAATCTCTCGCTATTCTATCGCCATTACAATAATCAGTGTTCCTCAGAGCTCTCTCAGTGTATACCACCTCTACGTAGGGTGTACCCGTTTTGCAACACAATCCCACCCCTACTTTGTGCAACTCTCTAACTCAAGAGTGAAACGATGCTCCCAGTCTTTCTTCTATTCAACAACTGAGCTCTGGAACTCTCTCCCTGAATCCACCTTTACCTCACCCTATGACTTAAATTGTTTCAAACACTGTGTTCAGACATTTGACTTGATTTTTGTCCTGTTACTCTTTCAACTCTGGGGAGGCACTCGTCACAGGCAGTTTTGCCTTTGCGTCTCTCATCCACATAGAAACAAAAAATGCACAAACGGGATTAAATCTAGTTTTTTATTTTTGTCAACAGAGCGATAAAACTAAAGAGAATGGGGAAGTATATAGATAAGTTGCAAATAGAATGTAAGGCGGCGTATAAAGTTATAAATACACAATACAAATCCCTGTAGAGAGTAAAACAATGAAACCCAAACACCAATTGAAATAAGGATCACAAACTCCCTTCAGCTTTCATTCACCCACAGCGAAAACAATGTTAAAGGAAAAGTTAGTTGCAAGGGGTTACAAGGGGTAGGCTATAATGGAAAACTGTATAGTATATATAAATTGGGAAAGTTTACATTATGTGAACAAATATTTTTATAATATTAATTTATGTAAGTTAGAAATAACAACAATGGAAGCATTTACCATGAATCAATTACTTTTTATATAAGTATATTGTACGTATGAGAGAGAGAGAGAGAGAGAGAGATTGATTTTGATTTTTCCCCGAGGGGCGAGTTTATTGAGCAGCGCCCCCCATCCTATGAGGGGACAACCACTGGTATAGCGATACATACTGCTCAAAGAGCCATTATTCCACTGAAACAGAGAGAGCTAGAGAGAGAGAGAGTGTCATCCCTCTTTATATTAGTCTTTTCATAATTATGTATTCCCTTTCTGCAAGACTACTTTTTTACTTCAGTATTAATTCTGCCATTCATTTATGCTCTTAATTTATTTCATTAATGGAGCTCAGACGGTATTGTGCAGCATAACTTACAGGTTCGGCTCAATGGTTTGAGGAAGGGGTTTAGTTTGCTCTCTAAACCTCTATCAAACTTTAAAAACACCCACAAGATATAAATTTGTAAATTTTTTGGTAGAAAAATGTCCCGGCCGAAGGCCGATTCCTCTTCAATTACAGGCTTGCTATAGCTCGCCAGGAAAAAAATTAACACCTAAATGGCACGAAAGGTCTTAACCCATATTCTGCGGGAGACGTTCCCGAACGCCATGGAAATTTACAGCAATCTACAGGCTTTTAACCCAAAAATTATGAGTTATGTGTAATGGACACCACACAACTGTGCGGACATATTAGGCTCCATTCCCACCTATAATCGTCTTTTTACGATAAATATAGATTTGACTTATTCATATGCTGCTATTTTACGTTTAATATGAAGATAGCAACATGTAGCAACAATAAAACCAGTGGGAATAGTGTTTGGATGGTCAAATTCGCGAATAATTGCCGATCGGCAATTCTATAAGTGTGGAGCTGAGGCGGGTGTGGGCCTCCCTTCTCGGAGCCTGGAGCTAGACAGACTTACTCACTCACACTCTCAGACACTCTACACCCTCTCTAGCAACATGAGAACGGCTTAGACCGGTTTGGAGATATTGGCATGATAAAAACACCAATATATATGGGAATAAGAGGAAAAATAGGTGATAATTGAAGGGGGGGGGAGGAGGGGATTTTGACACATGTGGAGAAGTGATAGGATATATGGAGAGGAATTATCTCACTTAAACATAATTTTTTTTTTTTTTTTAAGTGCTACTGGGGCCTTTTAAAAACAAATTTAGGCCTTGGCTCAAATGAGGATGCTCGCCTTCGCCCAGTACGGACTCATATAAGGACGCTCGCCGTTTATGGGTTAAAGACTTAAAGCCTGTAAAATCAAGTGCGAGGGAGCGAGAGCGCGACAGGGCACCCATCCTTCTCCCAGGCAGCCGCCCGGTACACTGAAGGGTCTGAGTCAGAGTCTCGCTAGATATACAGTGCTGCCGAAGGCAAAAATAGCGCAACATTAGCGAGAATTGCTAATTTTAGCGAATGTATATGGTAGCGCTGCGGGTGAATCCCGCGAGCCACGAAGCTCGTTCTGGCGTCATTTTGAAGCTATTTTCTTCCAGTTTTCGCCTGAATACATTTCATATCATGTAGCCACTTTACTAATCAATCAGGAGTGCCTGAATGAGCCCTAATATGGCGGAAATAGTCGGAAACATGCCCGCAGCGTAAGTGTTAATATTGGCAAAGAAATGGGGCAAAAGGTCTGAAAATGCCAAACTAATGGGGCGAATATCTTGAAATCTCATAACTAATAGGGCTAAACATGAGGGAGGAGGAGGACTCAAAAAACCAACTGCCTCCCCTTAACTTATTCTTCCAATTTACGTCGCTCTCATACTTAATCAATATTAAACTGTATAAACCCATAATGTTTCTGATTTGCTTAAGCTTAACCCATACAGTACCATGGATGTCCTTCTTATCCTATTCTGGCAACTATTAGATGATTTTATTCAGCATAGGAAGGACCTCTAGTAATAATAAGGCTTCAAACTATCTCGACCAACCTTTTTACTGTGGTGATGGGCTGGTCTATCAGAGTGAGAATTGAGCAATCTCTGCCATACCCATAGCTTACTCTGACTGTTTCTTTTACTTATATATTTTCTAGATCTCAAGTGACGGCGTCTCTTCCGTGGATTGACCTCCCAATCTACCAAGATTGGAAGCCAAAGCGTCACATTTTTCCTTTGCCCCTCAACTTTTTCTTCATAATTGTTGAGGGGCACAGGGCCCTGGGTGGTGCTTTGGTTACCCAGACGTTATGGCACCCTCCTCAGCTCCCCGCCATGGAGTGGCTTTGGTCACCCAGGCTTTATTGTGGTCGGCAGGGAGGGTTCTGTGGGGGCACTCGGTTAAGGCCTTGGCCTTGCTCGGGGCTTTGGGGCTGTTCGGCCAGGCAGCTTGGGGAACAACAACAACAACAACAACAACAACCCTTTTTACTACCACAGATCCTTCCTAAGCTGCATAATATCGTCTAAATATAGCTAGAATAAAATATAACACGTCGCTGGTACTCAAACGGTTAATGATAGTGGTAATTCATACGTGTAAACCCTTTTTGTACCAGCGACGTGTGTTACCTTTTAGTCTAGCTATATTTAGGCGATATTAAGCAGCTTAGGAAAGATCTGTGGTAGTAAAAAGGGTTGGTCGAGTTAGTTTGAAGCCTTATTATTACTAGAGGTCCTTCCTAAGATAATAGTTGCCAGAATAGGATAAAAAGGACATCCCTGGTGCTGTATGGGTTAAGCATAAGCAATTCAGAATTATTATAGGTCTATACAGTTTAATCTTGATTATGTATGAGAGCGACGTAAATTGGAAGAATACGTTAATGAAATAAATTAGCCTTGCAGAAAGTGAATACATAATTATGAAAAGACAAATAGATAGAACGATGACACTTCTCTCTCTCTCTCTCTCTCTCTCTCTCTCTCTCTCTCTCTCTCTCTCTCTCTCTCTCTCTCTCTCTCTCACATACAATATACTTATATATAAAGTAATTGTTTCATGATAAATGCTTCCATTGTTGTTATTTCCAATCATAAGTTTTTATATTTTAAGATGTTTGCCCCATTAGTTTGTTGATTCTAAGACCTTTCGCCTCATTTCTTTGTCCATATTAAGACCTTTCGTGCTATTTAGGTGTCGATTTTTTTCCTGGCGAACGATAGTAAGCCTGTAATTTTGGAAGAAACAGCCTTCGGCCGGAACATTTTTCTACCGAAAATATACAAATATATCTAGAAGGGGGATTTAACCCTCCAGCCCCGGGGGCTATAGCTTGCGACTGTGCTCCGGTACCGGGTGTTTTGACGATCTTTGGCCTATGTTAACTACTCTGTAAGTCAATGAATATGTCATGTAATGTTGTAAATAAAAAAGAATAATGTTCCACAAACCTTCCTCTGTCGAATGGCGTTGAGTAGAGGTCTCTAGCCCCTCTGGTTGCATAATGGTGAGCGCGGGAAGACGAGTGCTTTTCGGCGGCAAATTCTTCCCGCGTTCGGACGCGTCGCCTCGGCCATGGCTACGACGCACCTAGCCGCTCGCCGCGCCAAAGTATTTATCTCCCTTAGACGATTTTAGTGTTTGATATTGAGAATGTGATGTTTATTTGATATTTTCTAGTTATTTTGAGGCCAATTATATAAAATATGTTTATTAGGGTATCACTGTCACTGATATTGCTAATTTTCACTCGATACCGTACATTTTATTAGTAATTGAGGTAGCTTATTGTTGTATTAGGCACTGATTATTCGTTATCACAGGTGTTTATTATACTTTGGCCATCAAATATTAGGTCTTGTGTCACTTTCACTTTGACAAATATGCTTTAGAGTGTCACTGTCACTGATAATGCTCATTTTCACTCGATACCGTACATTTTATTAGTAATTGAGGTAGGTTATTGTTGTATTAGGCACTGATTATTCGTTATCACAGGTGTTTATTATACTTTGGCCATCAAATATTAGGTCTTGTGTCACTTTCACTTTGACAAATAGTGTCACTGTCACTGATAATGCTCATTTTCACTCGATACCGTACATTTTATTAGTAATTGAGGTAGGTTATTGTTGTATTAGGCACTGATTATTCGTTATCACAGGTGTTTATTATAGTTTGGCCATCAAATATTAGGTCTTGTGTCACTTTCACTTTGACAATATGCTTTAGAGAGTGTCACTGTCACTGATAATGCTCATTTTCACTCGATACCGTACATTTTATTAGCTATTGAGGTAGGTTATTGTTGTATTAGGCACTGATTATTCGTTATCACAGGTGTTTATTATACTTTGGCCATCAAATATTAGGTCTTGTGCCACTTTCACTTAGTTATATGATTTGTAAACGATTTATATACAATTTATTGTGTCTTTTTTTCACTGATTTCTATATTTCTATAGGTTCTAATCATATGAATGTCACTTGGTATATACATATGTGTCACTTTCACATATTATTATGGTGTAATTGTATTTGTATCAATGTTCTCATAATACATGACTTTTGTATTACAATACATTGGTTTTCTTCCACTTTTTGCCTATATATAATTATAGTGTACATATTGTCATTTTATTTGGCAATTTCAGTATGATTATTAGAACTCCAGCTTGGAGTGGTAATCAAAGAAGCAATCTACAGCACAGAGTGCCACCTTGCACTCCACACACTCCAGGGTTGACTTTTTACCTGACCTCGGCTTCACCCTGCTGTTGTAGCAGACATGGCACCGCTTCTGCTGTGTTCTTCCGGATTCATTCTGAGGCAGGGAACCAAGCCTGTGCCTAGTCAAGTATTGAGCAGACTGCAAGCGGTCAATAACGGCGGGCCCAGGATGTGCCACTGCCCTCTGTGGCATAGCATACTTCTCCAGGAGCTCCGTCAACACCTGCTTTTGGAACCTCCGCAGGCTATTGAACTTCATGGGTGTGTTCACATTCCGAAGCATGTATATGTTGTAGGCATTCAGAACTGACATGTCCACCATATGCAGAAAGAACTTTTTGTACCATCTGCACGAGGTACGCAGGCAGTCAATGAAGCCTATCTGCATGTCGGACTTGTCCACCAGCCTCATGTTGATGTTGTAGTCCAGGACAGCATCGGGCTTGGTCACCCTGGCCTGGGTGCGGCGATCCACCTTGCCAGTCTCCACCATTTCCCCCTTGTGGATGGTCGTGCCAGTGGATAGCCAGAATGGGCCCCGACTTCTTCTTGAACACATCACCTTTTTTGGTCTTTGGAGGGAAAGGTGGCATGCCCTTCCTTTTCCCTCGTACTGTGCCTACAGTCCCCGTCTTGCGCTCATGCAGGTATTTTTGAGGGGATGTACTGCCGGAAGCTGAGTTTTCCCTTGGAGGGGTTAATGAATGTTTTGTTTATGATTGATGGAGGTCTAGGAAGGAAACTATAAATAAATATTTAATATATGAAAACGTTGTCCAAAAAGTGAACCATCCCTCCCTTAAGGGGGCCCACCTCGCTTTTTTTTCTCGTTCTCTCTCTCTCTCTCTCTCTCTCTCTCTCTCTCTCTCTCTCCTTGGCTTGTATTCATTCGGCCCCATTCAGCCTACTGTTTTAAGACGTTTACCCCCATCCAGGTGTCAACATTTTCCTGGCGAGCGGTAGCGATCCAGTATATATATATTTTTGTTTTGATAGCAAGCTAAATTAGTTATATTTTTCGATAGAAAAATGTCTCTGGCGAAGCTGGATTTCTCCGTACAATGCTGGTTCACTATCGCTGGCCAGGAAGATATCGACACCTGGATGGGGATAAACGTCTTAAAACAGTTGGCTGAATGGGGCCGAATGGATACAAGCCAGGGAAAGAGAGAAAAGGAGAAAAAGAGAAAAAAGCGAGGTGGGCCCCCTTAAAATCATTGTTACTCATATTTTCGGAGGATTCAATTTCCGTGTTTAATAACTATAACAGTTGAAATATACTTCCCTCCGTTCTCTCTCTCTCTGTCTGTCTGTCTGTCTTTCTATATTTTTACTCTCTTTCTCCCCTCCATCTCTCTCTCTCTCTCATTCTCTCTCTCTCTCTCTCTCTTCTTTGCTATCCTTTCCTTCCACTTTCCCTTACTCACGGGTTAGCTATCTGGACCTGACCACCTCACTGGGATCGTAAGGTCTGTGTGGCCAGTGTATCTATGTAAATCTCCTTCCCCTCTCTCTCTCTCTCTCTTCTTTGCTATCCTTTCCTTCCACTTTCCCTTACTCACGGGCTAGCTATCTCTACTAGACCACCTACCTGACCACCTCGCTGGGATCGAAAGGTCTGTGTGGTCAGTGTATCTATGTAAATCTAACTCCCTCTCTCTCTCTCTTTCTCTCCCGTTGCCTCCATAAGTTGCGATCCCATTAAAAGTCAATTATCTGCAATAACTTATATCTAATGTCACGGCCTTCGATTTGGCCAAAGTAGTTCCGGAACGGACGCGGGAACTTAAGGGAGCCCACCTCGCGTTTTCTTCTCCTTCTCTCCCTCTATATTTGCCTTGTTTCCATTTGGCCCCATTCAGCCTACTGTTTTAAGATGTTTACCCCCATCCAGGTGTCAATATTTTCCTGGCGAGCGGTAGAGAGCCAGCATATATATGTATTTGTTTTGACATCATGCAAAATTTGTACATTTTTTGATAGAAAAATTTCTATTTCGCCATACAATTTTGGTTCGCTTTCGCTCGCCAGGAAGAAATCGACACCCGGATGGGGATAAAGGTCTTAAAACAGTTGGCTGAATGGGGTCGAATGGATACAAGCCAGTGAAAGAGAGAAAAGGAGAGAAAGATAAAACAAAACCCGGTGACCCCCCTTAACATTTGTCGGAAGGAAGTAAATAAATCCTCGGCCAATCTCAATGTCTAATACAAGGTGCAAGACATAAATTGGTGATTTTCATTTATCTGCCCAAACCTTGACTCGGAGAAAATACAAACGCTCTTTCACCCACGTCACATTACTCAACAAACCTCTCCCCCTCAACCGATGCCCATAATGCCGGTAACAGGCTCGCTATCGCTCACCAGGAAAAAATCGACACCTAAATGGCACGAAATTAGGCGAAAAGTCTTAAAATCGACAAACTAACGGAAACGGACGTCATAAAATCTCAAAACTAATATGCTAAACATGAGGGAGAAGGGGGTCCAGGAAAGGGAGTACTACCCCCTTAGTGATCTTGGCCCCATTCATTGTTCGTTCCACTCACTATAACATTACGCTTGCCGTAATGCAGTTGGGTCGAGTACATGATTATATATATATATACTGTATATATATATAATATATATATATTTTGTTTTGTTTTTAATTCCAAATTAAAAATTAAAAATTTTGCCTCCCTCAATCACATAGAAAAAAACTACTCCCTCTCGGGCATAGGCTGAGATCCTGTACATTCAACCACTAATCATGGAACGGTGAATCCCGTGAGGTCTCGTTCCAGTCCAGATTGCTATCCAAAATTCAAAAATGGATATTAATCGTGATCGTGTATTCAACCTTTAACTGACGTGTTGATAGGTGTAAGGGTGTAGATGCTTATGTTCTGGGTGTGGTGTCCCGAGTTCGAATCCCGGGAGGGCCATATGCTTTCATTAGTTTATTCATGTGCATTGGGGTTTGTAATTGATGATTAATGTTAAGAACCCTTTCAGTACCAGGGACGTCCTTTTCATCCTATTCTCGCAACTGTTAGACGATTTTATTGAGCTTAGGAAGGACCCCTATCAATAACTTGACTTCAAACTATGTCAACCAACCCTTTTAACTTCCACAGATCCTTCCCAAGCTACATAATATCGTATAAATATAGCTAGAATAAAAGATAACACACGTCGCTGGTACTCAGAGGGTTAATTTAGTCCACACATAAAAACCCAAACACCAGAGTCTTACAAAAAACTAAACGCCCTCAGAAGCCAACCAAAAGAAACGCTGCCAATACTTTACACACAAGGGACTGGAGTTCTCGTAAAGGGGCTCCAGTTCTGACGCTATTCCTGACTTACAGTGTTCTGGCTTAATAATCCAGAAGGGTTGATAGCGTCTGAAGTCCTATTTTAACTAACTAACTTTACAAACAGCATATCCACGCACAAGCTGGTTACCGGAACTCTTATCTTGATAGCGTAATGGTTAGTGCGCGGAATTTCGGTGTGAGTATCCTACGTTCGTATCCTTGGAGTACCACATGTAATCATTAGTTTACTATATTTAATTAATTAGGTATATTTATAAATTAATTGGGGGTTGGTGATAATATGAATTCTTATTACCTGTATTTTATGGGTACACAGGTGGTGGCGGCGGCTCTTAAAAAACAAAAAAACAAACTAACAAAAAACTTAAGGGGAGATGGGTCGTGTTTCTGGTCCCCCTTCTCCCTCATGCTTAGCCCCATTAGTTTTCAAATGTTATGACAGTCGGCCCATTAGTTTGGCGATTTTAAGACTTTTTACACAATTTCGTTGTTAATTTTAAGACCTATCGTGCAATTTAGGTAACGATTTTTGCCTGGCGAGCGAAAGCGAGCCTGCAATATTAAGAGAAACCAGTCTTCGGCCGGGACATTTTTCTATCTAAAAAATTACATATTTATCTTGAAGGGGGGTCTAGGGTGTGTTTTTCTAAGCTTGATGGAGGTCTAGCGAGGAAATTAAAAAACATAATGAATACATTAATTAATAGACCGAAACACCAGCCACTGGCCCCTTAATACAAATAATCACACACACACACACACAATTACACACACAAACCCAAGACCAGCTCTCACTTTTAAGCCGGTATCACAAGAGAGCTTTTATAGTCAACATTCGATAATCAAAACAATTCTGGCAACATTTCTGGAGTATTTTGCACTGGTATCGGAAACTAGACTGATGGTGGATGAATTTAGGTGACCCAAATATTATAAATGTTGATCACATAAGCTGCCATACCGGTGTTGAGGGAAAAAGTGCTCGTGTGATACCGGCTTAAGGGGGGTCACAGGCTTTTTTGATCTCCTTTTCTCTCTTTCTCTGGCTTGTATCTATTCGGCCCCATTCAGCTTACTGTATTAAGACGTTTACTCCCATCCAGGTGTCGATTTTTTCCTGGCGAGTGGTAGCGAGCCAGGATATTTTGTTTAATGTTTTTTTTGGCAGCAGGCTAAATGTGTACATTTTTCGATAGACAAATTTCTCCGGCGAAGCCGGATTTCTTCATACAATGCTGGTTCGCTATCGCTCACCAGGAAAAAATTGACACCTGAATGGGGATACACGTCTTAAAACAGTAGGCTGAATGGGGCCGAATGGATATAAGCCAGAGAAAGAGAGAAAAGGATAGAAATAGAAACAATCCTGTGACCCCCCTTTAGGGTTACAACACCCAAATTACCAGCTAATGCACTATTCTCTCGGTCGCTGCCACAAGTAAAGAGAGATGTCATTAAGTTAACAGTATGTCTTATATAAAATGTTCTCGTGGAGTAGAACTTCATTAGGAGAGAGAGAGAGTATAGTTTGTTCAATTAAGTCAGACATCTGTGTTTTTTGTTTTTGTTTTTATGTGAATGAGGGAGACAAAAAGCACAACTACCTTTAGAGAGTGCCTCCCCAGAGTTGAAAGAGTGACATGGCCAAACTCAAGGAACGTACGAGCCAAAATGTCTGGATACACAGAGTTTGAAGCAATTTAAGTCATAGGAAGAGGGAAAGACTGATTCTGGGAGAGAATTCCAGAGCTCAGCTGTTGAATAGGAGAAATTTTGAGAATCACGTTTCACTCTTGCATTGGAGAGTTGCACAGACTAGGGGTGGGATTGTGTTGCAAGACGGGTGCTACGTGCTCTACGAAGAGGGGGTGGTATACACTCGGAGAGCACTGAGGAACACTGAATATTGTAATAGCGGTAGAATAGTGAGATATGCAACATTGCAGCGAAAAGAGAGAAACTGCAGAGAAACGGTGAGTGGACGTGAGTTAAGGAGACGGCAGGCTCTTTTTTCTACTGTACTTTGTCTAGAAGTGCTCTGTGAGAGGATCCTACCCACACGTGTGAACAATACTCAATGCATAGATGCACTGTGCCCCTGTACAGAGCAAGAAGTTGTGGTCAACATTAGCCAAACATTGTCTGAATATAAGTTGTTTCCCTTGTCCAGACGAGTCATTTGAGACTAGTTTGACATCTTTACCACATTTTACAGTTTGAGGCCAAATCAGTGTTTCAGAACTCTTATGGAAATTAATTGAAAAGGAGCTACTGAAGCCAACATAGGGTAAACCTATGATACCTCCATATCTAATGTTGATTATATTGCCTTATGATTGTGTGTGCCAATTTTGATACTTTCATCAACAAATGCACAATTCCCACACATTCTGTCACTTGGCTGCCGCATTATAATAGTATGCTGGCTTGATAACCCAGTAGGGTTAATAGCCTTTTTTTTAACTAAATGTCTTCTTGTATTACCCTGAAGATGTCTTGAGCGAATAGACGAAAGCTTTGGTGTTGCAATGTTTCATTTTTCCAGAGAGTTTTAATTATACAGTATATATATATATATATATATATATATATATATATATATATATATATATATATATATATATATATATATTTACTGTATATATATATATACTGATTATATATAATACGATATGATAAGAGAAGTTTGATAACAATAGTAAATAAGCCGTATCACTGTTATCAAGCTGTTGACAAACGTAACAAGACTAATATAATAAGAATCTGAGAGGCAGGAAATATAACAACGGAAAGGAAAGAAGATGGTGTAAGAAGCAGGATATTTACTGTTTATTTAAGGCAAGTGGCCGTTTGTTTTGTCCATTAATTAATTTATTCATATATTTTTTTTAGTTTCCTCCCTCGACCTCCAACAAGCTTAGAAAAACACCCCTTAGACCCCCTTCAAGATAAATTTGTACATTTTTCGGTAGAAAAATGTCCTGGCCGAAGACCGACTCCTCTTAAAATTGCAGGCTCGCTATCGCTCGCCAGGAAATAATCGACACCTAAATGGCACGAAAGGTCTTAAAATTGACAACGAAATGGGGCGAAAGGTGTTAAAATCGCCAAACTAATGGGCCGAACGTCTTATAATCTCAAAACTAGTGGGGCTAAACATTAGGGAGAAGGGGGTCCAGAAAAACGGTCTGCCTCCCCTTAAGAAGACAACCCAAAAATAAATAACTTCCTGCTTCTGATAGTGTACAGATACTGACAAACGTTCGTGAGTTCTTCCGATATTCTTTATGCAATTATATCCATTTAGATTAATGTTCAGATCAAATCATCTATATACTAACTCCTTTGAGGATATGACGCGTTTTACCAGGTTATTTTGGCTATTATTAGGTGATTTTATACAACTTAGGAAGGATCTGTGGGAATTTTAAGGGTAAACACATTAGCAATGAACCCTCTGACTTCCATCTACTCTTCCTAATCTAAATCAAATCGAAAATAATAGCCAAAAAATAGAAAATAAGTGCGTCATCGATCCTCAGAGGGTTAATAAATACAAAATAAGTATTTATCAGTATACAGCTGATTAGATCTGGACATCAATCTAAATGGATATATTTGTAATGGAAAAATCGCAAGAACTCGCGAACATTTGTCAGTATCTGTACGGTTGGTCAAATAAGTCGTGTCTCCGCTGTCATTACGTTTTGCTCGCTGTGTGCTGTATTAATGTCTGTCAGATGTTGAATAGGGTGTGTAAAGATAGATTTTTGTTTTTGTATATCTCACTC
Organism: Paralithodes platypus; assembly: GCA_032716605.1. Classification (NCBI taxonomy): domain Eukaryota; kingdom Metazoa; phylum Arthropoda; class Malacostraca; order Decapoda; family Lithodidae; genus Paralithodes; species Paralithodes platypus. Next base: position 23,210,199 of record CM064527.1, read on the forward strand.
GAAACGATGAATTAATGCTTAGATAGTGTTGATACCAATTATTGATCGACATATACTTGGTGCAGCGACATCACTTATTTGGCCGACTGTAAAATCGCGCTAATAAGTGATGTCGCGGCACCAAGTATATTTCGATCAATAATTGGTAGCATCACTATCTAAGCTTTAATTCATAGTTTCGAGTGAGATATACAAACATTTTCCTTTCTTTACACACCCTATTCAACATCTGACAGACATTAATACAACACACAGCGAGCAAAACGTAATGACAGCGGAGACATGACTTATTTGGCCAACCGTACCAGGCCACCATCATAAAGTCACACAGCAACGAGAGAGAGAGAGAGAGAGAGAGAGGGTGGTGGTTGGCGTGTGGAAGTGACATATATTGGGGGGGAGAGAGAGAGAGAGAGAGAGAGAGAGAGAGAGTGAGTGTGGTGTGGGAGGAAGGAAGACAGTTCCAGTACAAGCCCACAACGCCATTATCTCATTCTGTTTTTGTTTATATTCGCAGCTTCCCTCCGGTTTTATAGTGTACTTGGCTTGCATTAACGTGAATCAGGATCACGGGGGAGTGAAAATAGTGTTTTTCATCCTTGTGTGTATGCATGTATATACTCAGGCACATACCCATAATAAATAAAACTCACATATATCTAGGTCGCCCAGGAGAAGACTCAAAGACCAAGGATTACTAGGGTCCTCCAGCACTCCCCCGGTCCCAGGCCTTCCGGAGAGGTTCTGGTCTCGGCAGGCAGACATGCAACGGAAATCCACTACAATGCCTGCCCACCTTACTTCCCTTACTGCCCTTCATAATATACACTGGGTCACCGGGCCAGGCGCCTGACGAACTACTATCTAGTCCAACTGGCGCTCGAACCCCTCTCCCTACGACCATGATCTGTGTTGGTGGTGTAATGCTGGGGTCACACATTCCCGTATATTGCTCCCGACAGCTGCCGTCAGGCGTAATCGCCAATTTTTTGTTCTGTCGGGCGTAGTCCCGCCGTGTACGCCCGTATCACCACGATTATTGCATTTTCCCGACAGACGTACCGTGACGGGGCCATTGTTACGTCAGTCATAATGAACTACGTACGTGTTTTCAACTTGCGTAAGCATGTCCCCGTTAGTCCGCATGGGCTGCCCGATTTGCAGAAACATAGGCCACGCCCATGCCACGTCCCCACAAGACTTGCGTAGCTGAGGCCGTATGTCTTGGGACTTTTTTTGACTTACCTCGACCGTTTCCGGACAATCGTTGGCACACCCCGTCTGTCCAAACACAGACAAAGACAGTCTTTGTCAACCACGTAGGTCTGTGTTGGAATCTGGGAACTACAAAAGGGCAGGAATGGCTACATCATTGCCATTCCCAGTCCTTCATCGGCACCACGTCTGCCACGTCTGCAAGTCCTCGGTGGCGATGGAGGGGTGCATAGTGGCTGCCTTCTCCACCCAAACATGTTCAATGTGTTCCTTCTGCTTGTGCCTGGGATCACCCTTATCATATATATAAGGCACCTCGAACTCCAGCCACTCTCCCAGCATTCGCTCCATCTCCTCCGGCAGGATAATGTTGCTGCTCTTTCGGCGGCATTTTGGCGGTTGTTGTTGCTGTGCGCCGCCGGAAGGTGCAACGGCATGGTCGTCCTCCTCGTTGTCGTCGTCATCACTGTCCACCTCATCCTCGACGACATCCTCCATGACCTCTGCACTCTCACCGACGTTGATTACAATTTCATCGGGGTCAGCCGAAGTGGACGAGGTGGCAGGAAGAGAAGTGGCAGGCGGAGAGGAGACAGCCGGATAGGTGGCAGGCGGAGAGGTCGCAGGCGGAGAGGGGGCAGACGGAGAGGTGGCAGGGGAAGAGGGGGCAGGCGGAGAGGTGGCAGGCGGAGAGGAAGCAGGCGGAGAGGGGGCAGGCGGAGAGGTGGCAGGCGGAGAGGCGGCAGGGGAAAGCTTCCTGGCATTCTTCATGTTCCTGTTCAGCATGGTGACGGACGGCAGGGCAGGTGAAGCGTGCAGAGCGTGGTAGGGTGGCAGGGTTGGCTGGAGGTGGTGGTGGTTGCTTGTTGCGGTGTGGTGAGAGGTGTGACGGCAATGCCTCCCGCCGGTCCTTATATACCCCCCCGTACAACGTTGACGCGTCTTCCCGCCAACCCGCAGTGCGGCGCTGTTGCCAGATGCGCCCGGACGAACGTAAACTTTCCTGTTTGACGGAAATTTTTACGATTGACGGGAGCCGCTTACGTCTGACGGCAGAGCGTTTTATGTCTGACGGGGCTGCTCCCATCAGACGGCGTGATGGCCGGTCGGTCGTAAAATTTCCCAACTTTTGACATACGGGAGCGCGAGCCACGACCGTGATTTGAATTTCAAAAGATACGGCGCGGCCTAGCCCGCGCCCAGCACCTCCCCGACCCGCGTGGCTACTCCCGTCATGCGTACCAACCCCCAGACTGTACACAATTTCACTTACGTTTTGCGTAATATGCCCTTACGTTTTACGTAATCGGTTGCCAACTACCAATAAACCTTCATACGGGAGCAGTCGGGAGCATATACGGGAATGTGTGACCCCAGCATCATGGTTTAGATGCTTATGTTCTGGGTGTGGTGTCCCGAGTTTGAATCCCGGGAGGACCATATTAGTCCATGAGCCAGGCCAGATATCGGTACCACCTGGGGTGACTAAACACGAATGGTACTAAAATGTTTATAGAGTGACTGTAAGTACATTAAGATATGATAGCCTTCTCGCACTGGTAGCTTAGTCTAATTTTTTTGATGCAATAGGGGCGCTACCCAAAAATAAAGATTTTTAGCGTGACGCTCGGCGTTTTCCTCATTTTCTTTAAAATCCATCACACAATCATCGCGAAACTTTGAACACCTATGTAGAATTATATTCTCTACCAGAGTTGTTCCTAGGTATTTTTCAAATTTCCTCATATTTCGGAATATACTCTATATTTTGGGTATTTTCCTCTAAATCTAGAATAAATCCTTAAATATGGGGAACATTGAAAAATATATTCTAACAGCTCTTGTAGCTTATTTGATTCTCTACAAGAATTATTCCGATGTGTATTTCAAGTTTCTCCATATTTAGGGGTTTATTTCATATTTGGGGATTTTTTGTTATATTTTGGGGATAATTTATTATTGGAAGGAGCAAACATATGTAGAGTGGTTTCCATGTAATGTGTTTGTTTGTTCATGGTTTAATGGTGATATTTTTTGCAGGTGTGTGTCGACTGTTTGACGGCAGGATGGAACCATCTGCGAGGAAGAGAGCACGGATCGACTGTATCATCCACTGCTCTGATGATGACAGCGATGCTCTGGTGTCACCACAGGATTTGGACTCCTGGAACACATTGCTCAGGGCTGCAGAAATCAGGCAGCATGATCCAGTCCTGGAAGCAGCCAAGGGCCTTGAAGAAGGAGGAATACCACACATACATTATCACCGTAAATGTCGTAGTCTCTTTACAATGAAGAAGTCACTGGATTCTATCCTTGCCAAGGGTGTCAAGATAGAATCAGCAAGCGTCGACCCCAGGAGGAGGGCATCAAGGGATGCCCCTAGTACTAGCAGGGTGTATGCCAAAGTATGTATCTTCTGCGAGAAGTCAAGCAAGTACATAAAAACAACAAAGACAAGGGAGCCACTCATACAGTGTGTTGAGCTACGAGCAGATGAGAAGATTCGCAGAGCAGCAATAAGGAAACTCAACCAGAGAATCCTTGGTTTAGTTAGCAGAGACCTTGTTGCTGCAGAGGGTCACTACCACAAGTCGTGCTACAAACTCTTCACAAAAGATGATTTCCCAGCGGCCGCCAGGTCGGGTGCAGGTGAAAATCAGGAAGAAAGCGAGGAAGCACGCTACGAAGAGGTTGAGACAGAAGCCCTCGAGGAACTCTGCTTGTATATAAGGACCAAATTATTCCCCAACCCAGAGGTACTGCCTATGACAAACCTCACATCTAGGCTTGAGAGATCCATGATGTCCCGTGGTATTATCCAACTGAAACCAGCGACAAAGAAACATGTTCGCCGAAAGATTGAAACCGAGTTTGGAGAATCACTACGCTTTGTCCCAGATGAGAAAGGAAAGCTTCTAATCTATCCACGCAGCCTGTCAATGGACGACCTTGCCCGGCAAGCACACAAAATGGCAAAAGACCTGCAAGAAGCAAGAGCAGCTAACTCTGAAGATGTCTTAACCAAAGCAGGAATGCAGCTGAGGAATGAGATCAATAAACAAGATGTGAGTCAGCCATGGCCTCCCGATACAGATCAGAATGTCATTCCTGCAGCAGTCACTCAATTCCTGCACACCCTGCTGACAGGAGAGTGTGAGTGTGAAACTCCCTCTGAAAGAGCTCAACGTCTTGCCACTTCCTTTGGCAGTGACTTGGTCTTTGCTGTTACCAGTGGCAAGACAAAACCACCCAAGCACGTACTGCTGACCAATGCTGTAAAGTCTTTGACAGGAAACACAGAACTGATCCGAACTCTGAATCGTCTTGGTCACTGTGTGTCTTACTCAATGTTTGAGGAGATCGATACAGCCCTTTGTATCCAGAAGCTGGAATGCTCAAAGGATGACATTCCACTGCCAGCAAACATCTACCCTGGTGTGTTCACAACCCTGGCCTGGGATAACATTGACCGACTTGAAGAGACCCTAAGTGGAGCAGGTACTTCTCATAGTCAATGGCATTGCTGTCCAGTCCAAGGTTGCAGGCTCTGTGCCAGAGAAAGTCCTGCCAGAGATTACCAAGTCCAAGATAAGAAGCATCACTCAGACATCATCAATGCTGCCAATATACAATGTTGGGCGGCGGGCAGGGCCACCTAGGATTGAGACTGCGTATGTCGACACTACCAAGGAAGTCCAGGATTCAAAGACAAAGAACCATATCTGGCTTCTTACTCGAATGTCAGACCATGAGGACCAGTCCATCAGCAGTTGGACTGGGTTCAACATCAAAATGCGCAGAGACATTGCAGTGGTTCAGGACACTGTAAGCTACCTGCCCACTATCAATGCTCCCGCAACAGAAATGTCCACCGTTAATGAAATCTTGGAACAAACGCATGCTATCATGCAGTCCTTACAGCTTAACAAGATTGTGTGCGTGTTTGATCAAGCACTCTATGCCAAAGCTGCCGAAGTTATCTGGAAACAAGAGAAGTTCAAGAACATTATCATCAGGATGGGCGTCTTCCACACAATCTGTAATCTCATCTCCACCATAGGAAAGAGGTTTCAAGATGCAGGTCTTAGAGATCTGTGTGTGGAATCAGGTATCATCGCAGAAGGATCAGTGTCAGGAGTGATGAACGGCAAGAGGTACAACAGAGCAGTGAGACTACACAAGCTCGTGTATGAAGCACTGATGAGGCTTGCATGGAAAGGCTTCCTTTCATGGCTAGAAGAAAACCATTCAAGGGACATACACCATCTAGATGAAACACTGAAGGACATCAACAGCTTTCACAGCAATGTGTCTCAGGGACTCTTTCAAGAGCTGATGGAGAGTGAATCATGCACACATATCATGAAGCTTTTCCAAGTTTATCTTGAGACCCTCAGAGATGAACACAACCTCTCAGCATTCTGGATGTCATACCTGGACATGGTTGAGATCATGCTGGACTTAATTCGAGCCTCCAGAGAAGGCAACTGGATGTTCCACCTAGGAGCAATCCGACAGATGATACCGTGGTGTTTTGCCTATGACAAAGTGAACTATGCCCGGTTCCTAACCTACTACTATGCCTTGATGTCTCGACTGCCCATTGAACACCCAGAGGTCCATGAACACTTCATGCAAGGTGGCTTTTCGGTCCAGATCGGTAGCAAGAATCCCTTTGGACGGATCCCTGTGGACCAGACAATCGAAGAGACGATCAACAAAGACACCCAGACACCAGGGGGCACAAAAGGCTTCAGCCTGAAAGGCGGAGCTGTCGCCAGGTACTACCTGACATCGGAGTATCGCAGCAGGTACTTAAGGCAGCTCAGGACTATGGTAGTAGGCCAAAAGTATACTGACTTCAGCCCAGACCTACAGATGCCCAGGATTAGAAGAGATGAGGCCGATGTCCAATCTTTAGTTCAACTGATGGAGACCAGCTGGTTGAACCCCTTCAACGCAGAGCAAGAAGATCTTGTCAGTTTGTCAACTGGGACTATGGCACCACCAGAAGTTGTCAAAGACCTTCTAGGGGCCTACAGAATAGGAGAGGATGCATATCAAGCCTTCAAGGAAGAGCGCCTGGAGATCGATACGCCAACTATACAGTTTCATGACACGATGACGAAGACGAAACTGAGAACGTTCACTAACATCAGAATGAAGCCACGCTCACAAGACCATGCCAAGGAGGTTATCTTAAAGGCTGACAGGAACCTATTTGGCCAGATGATCCTTGTTGCCGAGAACATAAAGCTCAAAATGAGTGATGTCTTGGCTCATCCCCTGGGGCCTTTGCCTTGGGCACTTGCCAGCGGTGATGGGTCTCTCCGCAAGACCAACAAGGCTGCCCTCGCAAAGGAGTTAGAGAGGAATGTTTCTCCTGCAGAAGTGATACCCGAGCCCTCTGCTACCATAATTGATGGGATGAGCCTGGTCCACAAACTGAAGGGAAACGACAAAACTTTTTCACAGCTTGCAGGTACAGCACTGAGTCACGCTGTTCATGAAGGTGCTAAGAGCAGGCGCATTGATGTTGTGTTTGATATCTACAAGGAGACATCCATCAAGGATGCAGAACGAGCCAAAAGAAGTGCAGGCACAGGAATTCATTTCAAGAACATTCAACCTGAGCACAACATCCAGCAGTGGAGAAAGTTACTCGGTAGTTCCTCCAACAAGGCAAGTCTTATCAAGTTCTTGGTAGAAGAATGGAAGGCACCACAGCACAGGGAGAAGCTCAAGGACAAGGAGCTGTATGTCACATGTGAGCAGCGCTGCTTCAAGATCACCAAAGAGCAGTGGGAAGAGGCTCCTGAGCTTAAGTCAACTCAAGAAGAAGCAGACACACGCCTTCTTCTCCATGCACTTCATGCAGCAGAATCTGGGAACAAGTCTGTCATCATCACTGCAGAAGATACAGACGTCATGGTGTTGTGTCTTGGCATGTGCCACAAGATCCCATCCCATCTGTTCCAGAAGTGCGGGACGAAGAACCGGACAAGATTCCTGGATATCACCACACTGAGCCGCACACTGGGAGGCAGCGTGTGTGATTCATTGATTGGTATGCATGCCTTTACAGGCTGTGATACCGTCAGTGCATTCGCTGGCCGAGGGAAGATGACGACACTCAAGCAGGTGAAGATGGACAAGACATACCAGCATGCTTTTCACGAACTTGGACGCTCATGGGAAGTGTCTCCTGAACTCTTTGAGAAGCTACAGGAAATCACCTGCCACATGTACCTACCATCTACCCACACAACTAAGGTAAACAAGCTTCGGTATGAGCTGTTCTGTGCAAGACGTGGAGAGGTAGAGTCAAGTCAACTCCCTCCTTGTGAGGACTGCCTCTTCATGCATGCACTGCGTGCAAACTACCAGGCTGCGATCTGGAGGAGAAGTCTTCAGAGCCAGCCATTTGTTGCGAACCCAACAGACTGCGGTTGGATGACAGATGAGGACGGTAAGCTTGCCGTCAACTGGATGCGAGGCTCACCAGCACCAGATGCTGTTATGCAGCTACTATCTTGCAAGTGTGTGCGGTCATGCGAACTCCCTAAGTGTACTTGCCTCAGCAATGGTCTAAAATGCACGGACATGTGCAGGTTACAGACATGTCAGAACAAGGCTATTGAAGAAGAGCCGGTGGCACAACAGTCAGATTCCGAGTCTGACGTAGATGATATTTAGGAGTAGTAATTTGCCATAATAGTATGTACAAGCCCATGGCATGCTTAGTGTGTATTTACAGGACTTGTATTAAATGTGACAATTACTATATGCATTTTGTTGACATTTAGGCATTCCTGTCCCCAAATTTGACATTTTAAAAAAATTCGGAATTTTCGGTAGGGTATGTCTATTCAAGAAGTGATAACGACCATTAAGCTACCAATGTGCAAGGGCTATCATATCAAAACATAAACTAGAGACATGTAGCAAGCTAAAAACACCTAAGAGAATTAGTCACCCCGGGTGGTACCGATATCCCAAAATTCGGGTCTTGGCTCATGGACTATATGCTTTCATTAGTTTATTCAAGTGCATTGGGGTTTGTAATTGATGATTAATGTTAGGAACGGGTATGTTACTTAAATCATTCATCTATTCATAAACATTCTCCATTCATTCTTATTCATTACCACTTCTCTTGCCTGTTCTTCAGTCATCTCTCTATCTTCCAACGCCTTTATTATACCATATCTCCATCTCATCCAAGGTCTTCCTCTCAATCTACTTCCCCTTGTTTCTGACTCATATATTCTCTTTGTAAGCCTTTCATCTTCCATCCTCTCGTGATTTATGTCTATTTTCAGATTATACCTGATGTTCATACACTCGCTGTGTTTACATGTGAACTTCATCTTTAATTTTGCACTTATTTTATTATTCCCTTTTGCTCTCCCTCTCCCAAGTTGCAAGTTGCTATTCTTACATGCACTAAGATTATCTTTGAGGATTTACCCTATAATTATTGAAGCATCTTATTCACCGATATTACCTATCTATCTATCTATTGCCGGACGCTATGATCCCCGAAGGGGTGGCCACGAACGAAACGCCCCCATGCACCTCTGTCCCTAGTCAGTCGACGCCCCTTCTCCCAACCAGCACCGCCTTCATCTTTATACTTCTTCACACCATCCTACCATCTCTCATTCGGTTTATCTCTCCCTCTCTGTCCTTCCATCTCGCTCTCATACACCCTCTTAGTCATTATCTCGCCTCCCATACGTTCCATATGGCCGAACCATCTCAAGGTGTTCCTTTTCACACCTTCCAGCACATCTACCTCCACACCACACCTCCCTCTTACTTCCTCATTTGTCTGTCTATCCCTCCATGTAACTCCGCATGCACTTCTCAAGTAACTCATTTCAACCCCTCTCACTCTTGGTCTGAGTCTCTTCACCAAGTACGGTGACAAACGCCCATGCTTCGCTTCCATAAGTCGGTGTCAGGATTACCACACTGTCATGCAAGGCCTTCTTCACTTCCATGCTGACCACCCTATTTCTTGTTACTGCTTTCAGCATTCCAACAACTCTTCCCCTGTTGCACCCTCTCCCACACTTCTTCATCCATACTCCCATCTTTACTCAGCACACTGCCCAGATACTTAAATGAGCTGACAATCTCCATGGCCTGACCGTTCAACTTCACCTCTGTGGCTTCACCCCTTTCGAATACCATAACCTTGCTCTTCCCTTCAGATTCCGTTTTTCGCACACTGTTCCAAACATATTTACCAGACCCTGCAACTCCCATTCATTATCGCTCATCAGAACTGTATCATCAGCAAACAGCAGTATAGCTTCCACTTGTTTCCCTCCCTTATCAGCGATACACCAACATCCACTGCTCTTCCTTGTATTTCTTTCATGATTCCATCCATATATACAGTAAACAACCACAGGGACATCACACACCCCTGTTTCAATCCAACGTTCAGATCAAAGAACTCGCTCTGCTCATTCTCCACACGTACTGCCGCCTTTGCACTCTCATACGCCAAGCAAAAAACAGAAGCAACCGAGGACCGCCAGCGATGAGGACCGAGGACAGCGAGGACCGAGGACAGCCATGAACATAAATGTAGATCCAACCCGAACCAAACATTTTATTAACCGAAGACGTGCTCACAGGGTTTTGTTTTACACCACAGTCCTGTGCGTATGATGATTTGGGGACCCATTGCCAATTTCGATAGAAAGTACATCAGCGTGAAGGGAATGTTTGTGTGCATCGGCCCATATATATTTGACCCCCCAAAAAATGTCTGGGGGGGGGGGGGGGGACGGTCCGTAGTTGAAAAATGTGGAGCGAATGGCACCGCGCGGCTAGATTGTCATCGAGCGGCGAGATTTCCCGGCCGAATTTTCACGCGCCCAGGGGATAGAACCTGAGGGAGGAGGGGGTGGGTTACCGTGTAATATCACGTATATCTCCTTTTTTTATCCCTTTTAGGCTATGTAGAGTATGTATACGTGTGTAGACCACCCATATAACAATGAATATGCCTCATAGTTACCAAAAATTGCAATATATAAGCGAATTATCAATGAATTTTTAGGCGGGAATGAAGACGGGTTGGAGGTTTGGCGGGAATTTATGAGATGAGAGTGTGTTTTGCGCTATAATATCACGTATATCTCGTACTTGGAGCACTGTCATGCTATAATACAGACGTGTACGTATGTAGGCGTCCCATATAACAATATATATACCGCATATAGACCAATTCATGCGATATTTAGATATTTACGCACATTATCAATGAGTTTCTATGCGTGAACCAAGGTGTGATTGAGTTGTGCTGGTAATGGAAGGGGGAGAGGGTGTGTTGCGCCATAAATATCACGTATATCTCGTACTTAGAGCACTGTCATGCTATAATACAGACTTGTACGTATGTAGACGTCCCATATAACAATATATACCGCATATAGACCAATCCATGGGATATTTACGCACATTATCAATGAGTTTCTAGCAGACGGAAGCCTAAAAGGGGGGTGGGGGTGGGTGGGTGGGAGGGAGGCAGGGAGTGAGTCGTGGAGAGAGGGAAGGCAGGGAGATCTCTATCAAGAAACATACGCAGCTGTGTGATAATTGTGGAGGTGGGCGACGCGTATGGATGTCTTGGGATTTTTAACCTTATGTGTAACAGGTGTTTGGGGTTCGTTGCCACCCAGAGGTCTACAATAACATGAGTCAGGAATGGAGAGAGAGAGAGAGAAAGTGAGACATGCGTATGTCGTACGTATAAATGGCTTTCAGAATTGCATTTTTATGCAAGCAGACATTGCATTTTAGACACATGTGAAGTACCGCAGAAATATGTAGGCCATTGACTGTAAATAAAGTACTATATTATAGACCAGGAACGAGGGTGGTCAGTAAACATCGGCAGTTAACCTTTTATGATAGAGAGCTAAATATAGACTGGTGTCGCCTGACATTGCGAAAGGGTAGATGGCCACCAGAAAACTTATATTTATTTATTTCCAAGTAATATGCAATCTAAATGTATATTCGAGACCTACTGCAAGTATTTGTATGACAGTCATGACTATGTATAATCCAATATACGCGCGTAAGGGCGTAGGCGAGATATAAGAAAGCTGGTTGAGCAATTTTCGACACCCACACAGTTATTATTCATTATTATTTACAATATTATACAATACAAATGTATTTGTGAAGAGTATTTTATGCATTATTGTATTTATACAAATTTTGTTCCCAGACAAAGCTGCTGTGGCTGGAGGGAGAGGGAAGGGTCACCCACTGACCGGTGTGATAATGACTGGAGTCACACTGAGAGGGGCAATTTTGCTGAGTGTTTGGGCAATTTTTGACAAAATAAAGTTATATAATTACTAATTTTTGACAGAGACAAACTTTTATAAACCTTTGCATGATATAATTGATAATCCCATCAATTTACAAACGTAAATAGGTGGGATAATTCATTTTTTTTTTTTTATATTGTCATTTCGATTGTAGACACGAAGTTTTGAGTGACATTTGGTATGAGCTCCTGTGGCATGGTTGGTAAGGTCGCGGACAGGAAAACTCAAAGTGTGGTAGGGTAGTGGGATCGAATTCAAGAGAGGGGGTTATGGGGAAGGTTTTATAATGTTTAGATAAATTTTGATAATTTTTTTGTTTTACAAGATCATGCCATTGTATTCAAACAATATGAAATATTCATAGAATATAATCATATTGTAAGAATACAAGGACATGACCTTTTTTTTTTTTTTTTTTTTTTTTTTTTTTTTTTTTATCTTAGTAGGTTTGACAGGATTTATTGAAACATAATTATTTTTGTACAATTCATTTGAGGTAAGAAAATATATACACATTACTTTAGCTATAACAAACATATATATTGATATACTAAAAAAAAAAGGCATATTACATAGAAATCTTTCAAACTTATAAACTAAATAATGAAAGATACAATTATATAATGTAAAAAGCCATATCACAGGGACATCTTTGGAACTTATACATTATATAATATATATCTAACATTATGAGTAGCGTGAATAATGAAGACACAATTATAATATAATTGTATAAGTACCAAAGATGTCCCTGTGATATGGCTTTTTACATTATATTATAATGTAAAAAGCCATATCACAGGGACATCTTTGGAACTTATACATTATATAATATATATGTAACATTATGAGGTAGCGTGATCAATTTGGTCAGGTCAGGTAAGGTAGGGCGCGAGTCCAGGGCAGGGCAGGGGGCGGCACTCAGTAGTTTTTGTACATGTGGTAGTCCCTGAAGCAGTCACCCAAGCAGAGTGCAACTTTGCATTCGGCACACATTGAGGTGACTCTTTTGGGTACGTGGGGTTTCCTGACACTGTTACTGCAGACGTGGCACTGCACCTGCCTGTGACGAGTGCCAAGCAGCTCGGTGTTGGTTGGGTAGTGTCTTTCCACCCCCGGCTGGATGCGGTCAGGGACGTGATCCCCACCCCATGCCGTACGTCTGTGAGTGGGGGTGCCATACTTCTCCAGGAGTTGATATGCAACGTTGTACACAAACTCCCGGAATTTTAGTTTCTGGTTTGGGGCTACCTCTCTCTTCACCAACCACAAGTTGTAGGCGTTGAGCATCGTGATGTCAACTAGGTGGGGGAAGAGCTTGTGATACCACTTCACAGTCTCCTCAGACACTCAACGCCTGACAGTTGACAGTCAGACTTGTCCACCAGGCGCATGTTCTTGGTGTAGTCCACTACCAAGTCGGGCTTATAGATGGTCTTCTTGGTTCGGTAGTGGATTTTACCAGAGTCCACCTGGGCACCTGTGTGGACTGTGGAAAGCAAGTGAACGTCTCTTTTGTCTTTCCACCTCAGGGCTACCACTTTCCCGGACTTTTCCAGTTGCTTGTACTTCTGCCCCCTTCGTCGCCTTCTTCGGACATGCCTCTCGCGGTGTTCCTGGGCCAGTTCGTCGTCAGAAGGTGTGTCATTGGAGGAGGCATCTGACAGAGGAATGACATCACCTGTGAACTTGGGCATAAACTTTCTTGTCTTTCTGACAGTCCCACATGACCCTGTTTGGTTGTCATGAAGAAACTGGCAGAGAGCAGAAGTATACCAGTTGTCAGTGTAGATGATGTGGCCTTTGCCCAGGTAAGGTGCCAACATTTTCCTGACGATGGCACCTGACATGCCCATGGGGTCACCGGCAGCGGCTTTCGGTACGTCAATGTCAGTTCCTGTTTACACGATCATGTCAAGCACTATTCCAGTTTCACAGTCGCACAACACGAAGAGCTTGATTCCGAACCTATGCCTTTTCAAGGGGATATACTGCTTGAAAACAAGACGTCCTTTGAAGAGCACGAGCGACTACTCAATCACCAAATTGAGGAAGGGGTAAAAGTATTTCCTATACCTCTCCAACAACATGGTGAACACATCCCAAACTTTCCATATCCTGTCAATCCTGTTAGGATTTTCGTTGTCTGCAAAGTGCATACATTTTAGCAGCAACAATAATCTGTCACGAGTCATGAATTTATTGAAAGTTGGGGTGGCGATGAGAGGGTAGTGCTTCCAGTAGTGTTGCACCACATGCTTCTTGCAAAGAGGCATGAGGAACAACAAGGCAAAAAACGTCATGAATTCTTCAACAGTCGTACCCAGCCAGCCTCGTATTCTCGCTTTTGGAGAAATGACGTCCAATCTGCCAAACACCCACCTGTAGTAGGCGTTTGTTTGGGCAACGATGTAAGTCATTACCTCCATATCGAAAAATGCGAGGAAGAACTCGCTTTCGTTAGAGTTTTCGTAACAGGGCCAGTCATCAGTTGTAGGCCTACCTGACGTACCAGGATTGAACTGGGGCACGTCAGGCACAAAATTGGCCCCATCAGACCATTCAAACGAAGGCATGCCAGGGATCGGAATGTCGTCTGCGTCTGCTTCAGCGTCTGAAATATCGCTGCCATGATCGCGATACAACACATCATCATCATCACCCTCCTCTTCACTAGACAGACGCCCTTCTTCTTCATTTCCACAGACGTCTGACTCACTTCACTATCCACTCCCAAATACCCCCACCCTTGGTCTCGTCCTTGGGCGTCGTCGTCGAAACCCGCAGGGCTGCCAATGCCCTGCGAATCACCACCAAACAGAAGGGCGGCGTACTTAGATGGTGTCAGAGTTTTTCTGCGATCTCTAGTACGTAGGGGCATCTTATGGGCAGGGGCAGGGGCAGAAGGGCCGGCAGGGGCGTCGGCATCGGCAGGGTTGGCGTCGGCAGGGGCGGCAGTGGTGGGTGGTGCAGTGGGCCTGGAGGCAGGCAAGATGATGGTAGTGCCTGTCGCCCATTTCCCTTTCCCTTTCCCTCTTCCTTGGGCAGGGGCGGCAGGGGCAGCAGGGGCAGCAGGGCCGGCAGGGACAGCAGGGCCGGCAGGGCCAGCAGTCGCCTTCCCTCTCCCTTTCCCCCTCCCCGTCCCCTTCCCTTTTCCTTGGGCAGGGGCAGCAGGGGCGGCAGGGGCAGCAGGGGCGGCAGAGGCAGCAGGGGCGGCAGGGGCAGGGGCAGCCGGGCCAGGGGCGGCTGGTGGTGGTGGTGGTGGTGGTGGCAGGGTCACTGTGGCAGGCGTAAGGGTTCTCTTCCCTACGCCCGTGCTTTTGATTCTGCCTGCCCCCGCAGGTTCTGCAGCCCTAGGGCGGCCTCCTGAGTCGCTGGTACTGGTGGCAGGGGTGGCAGTGGTGGTGGTAGTGGTTGTTGCAGTGGCCTGGGTCTTGGTGGCAGTGTCCCCAAAGTCCAATGACCTCTGTGCAAGTGCCCTGCTTGCACGTGTTTTACGTGCTTTTGGTGCTGGTGCTTCGTCCTCCGAGCTGTAGGGCGTGTCGTACTGGTAGCTAGGGTTTCGGGTAGCCACCCTCTGCCTTCCACGGCGGCTGACACCACCAGAAAGAGGGCTGGTTGTGTCATCAGGGCGCGAGCGTGACGGACGTGTGGGCTCCATGACTAGTGCTTTGGTTCTGGCGTGGTGCTTGTGTGAGTGAGGGCCGAGCGTGTGGCGGGGTGGTATCGAGAGTTGCCAAGTAGTACTACACCCACACCAATTTGTAGCAGCCTGCCTATAAACCCGCGGTTTTGGTACGTGTTCAAAAGCCTTACTTCTAAGAGTCTTCCCGCAGTCCGCCGGGGGAACTCTTAAGAGTCTCCCGGCAGTTCCCGGGTTAAGGAGCATTCCGTGAGTTCTAAAATCACAAATTTAAAGGTTTTCTATGCAAACGCTCGTAGCATACGAAATAAGTTTTCAGATTTAGAGGAACTAGTTTTTACAGAAAATTATGATGTGATTGGCATAACAGAATCTTGGCTCAATATAGAAGACAGACTTTTTAGCAGAGAATTCACTTCCCGGTTATGTAATGTTTGAGAAAAGCCGAATAAATAAAAATGGAGGTGGCGTTTTACTTTATAACAAAGAAAGTCTTAACCCGACCCTCTGTCAAAACCTCAAATTGTGAACGTCGACACATCCTTTGTGCTAATAAAGGTACAAAAATACTACTTGCATTAATATACAGACCTCCAGCTCAATCAGTGCAAACTGACCGAGAAATTTACGAACAAATTACAGATGCAAGTAACTCACAAGACACCGTATCTTTTGGCGACTTTAATTTACCTGTGACCAAGTGAGGCGATACTCTTACTTCACACTCTGGACATGACTTGTATGCGAACTTCCAAGAGAGTTCGCTCTATTAATTTGTTCGATCGCCGATCCGTGGTAATAACATTCTTGACCTTGTACTTGCAACAAAAGAAGAATTAATAGAGAATTTGAATGTTGGTGATGAATTCAGTAACAGCGACCATCGTACGATAAATTTCAGTTTAAAGTTTACTGGTAATGAACCAAATAGCAGCATCGAGAAAGTCCTTAAAATTCAAGAAAGCAAACTTCCGTAAACTTAGAACTATGTTTAAAGATACTGACTGGAGCTTTCTAAATAACAATAACGACATAAATGCATCTTGGGAATTATTTGCAATCACTTACTTAAAATCAGTGCAAGTACCATCGAAAATACGGCGTAAATACCATAATGATAAGCCCAAATGGTGGAATAAAGAGATTTCAGACTGTTTGCTTGCTAAAAAGATTGCTAATGATAGATTAAAATCCTCACAAAATAACGAAGAGCGGGTGAAATTTGTAGAACTACGACGCAAAGCCAAAAAGTCAATTAAGCAAGTAAAAAGATCCTGGAGTTACATGTTGCGAATCAAAGTAAAACAAACCCGAAAGAATTCTATAGTTATATCAGAAAGAAAAAAGTAGTTACTTCAACTGTTGGACAGTTAGTCAAGTCGATGAAAATGGAGAATACACCAAAGATGAAGTCCAAATGAGTAATGACCTCAATACCTTCTTTGCATCAGTTTTTACAACAGAAGATCTCAGTGATATCCCTACCGCATCGCCGATTCAAATTGATTATTCTGATGTTTTAAGCAATATCACCATTACAGAGGGAGAAGTATTGAATTGCTTAGATAAACTTAAGGTAAATAAAACGCCAGGACCTGATACAATCTCACCTAGAGTTTAACACCTTACGAGCGGCCTATGCGGTTTATTTATGTGTACCGCACAGCGGGGTGTTTTTAGCCAAAATAGGGCTGTTTACGTGATCATTTTCATGCCTAAATAAGACCCAGTTCGTAAAACAAGTACCTATCCCTGAAAGGGCATAAACAGAGCTTTCGAATGACACCATAACGATCCTTGTATGATGGATAGCTTTCTTGCAATAACCGTGCAACGCGAGTGCAAAAAGCAGGTAATTCGGTACTTTCAGTACATAATTGAGTATGTAGCGAGTGAGAGAGGGAGGAGGGAGCTGAGATTTGTGTCAGTAGGTTCGCCGCGGTGGTCTGGAGCAGTCATACGCTCGCTAGTCTCCTGCCACCACTTGTCTCTCTCTCTCAGCCACATTACGTGCTGAAATTGCCACTCGAGTTATGTCGAGCGCCGCCACATAGTCCAGCTTTATTTAACTCGACTTATGTTGCTCGCCGCTAAATAAGGGTTAAAGAACGCTAAGGATGAGCTCTCCAAACCACTGGCATTGCTATTCAATAAATCCTTGCAGTCTGGAACTATGCCTGATCAGTGGAAGCAAGCCAATGTAACACCGATATTCAAAAAAGACAGCAAATCCCTACCCAGTAACTATCGTCCAATTAGCTTAACCTAATTTGTATGTAAAATGCTAGAAACACTCATAAGAGACGACTCGTAAATCACTTAAAGGAAAATAACATACTTTAAGATACTCAACACGGCTTTCGTAAAAAACGTTCCTGTTCAACAAACCTCTTAGACTTCTTCCACGATATCCTCAACCTCTATGATGAGAGTAAAGCTGTAGATATTATATATACCTAGATTTTCAAAAGGCCTTTGACAAAGTTCCCCACAAACGTTTACTGCTAAAACTAAAAGCGCATGGAATACAAGACGGTGTGTTGAAATGGATAGAAAATTGGCTCAACGATAGAAAGCCAAGAGTAGTCATAAACGGTAAGGCATTTAAATGGACCAATGTAAGTAGCGGGATACCCCAGGGATCAGTACTAGGACCAATTCTCTTTCTAATTTACATCAACAACATAGATGAGGGTCTCACCTGTACAATTTCAAAATTTGCTGACGATACAAAAATTGCAAATAGCGTACTCTCAAAAGAACAAGTTGACGATATGAGCACAATCTAGATAAGTTTGTCATGTTGAGCCCAAATTTGGCAAATGAGTTTCAATGCGGATAAATGTAAAGTACTACATATTGGATACCAAATGAGAAAGCAAACTATTCGATGAATGGCACTCAGCATAAGAATGTAAACAGAGAAACCGATCTGGGAGTAACAGTATCGAGTAACCTAAAACCGAGTAAACAATGTTCAGAAGTTGTTAAGAAGGCAAACAAAATAATTGGCTTTATAGGCAGGTCATTTGAGCATAAATCCAAAGACGTTATCCTAACCCTTTACAATTCCTTAGTTCGCCATCTTCTGGATACTGCGTTCAATCCTGGTGCCCTTATTACCAAAAAGATATAGACAAGCTAGAACGAGTTCAACGTAGAGTTACCAAAATGATACCTAGCCTAAAGAACAAACCATACGAGGAGCATCTTAGAGAATTAAATCTATTTCCTTTAACCCAGCGCAGATTAAGAGGCGACTTAATTCAAGTGTTCAAAATCATCAAAGGCATCGACAATATGAACTGTAGTATTTTACGATCGACCAGTCAAACTACACTCGGGGAATGGTTGCAAAATTATTGGTAAATCTGTTAACTCTCACGAGTCTAAGAATTTCTTCTTCAATCTAGTTGCCAACTTGTGGAATGGGCTTCCCCGGGACGTTATAGACTGCATCACCATTGATTCATTTAAACTTCGCTTAGAGAAATATCTTGCACCAAACCCGCGACTGACTGCGTTTGTAAATGAATAACTTTATTTTATTCCCCCCTCAGTTACTAACCCATCTGTCCCCTACTAACTTCCTAATCCTGCCACGGACATTAGTTCCAGGGCAGTAGTTCCCTTTCCAATGTTCCCTTACCCACTTTAACACCTTACGAGCGGCCTATGCGGTTTATTTATGTGTACCGCACAGCGGGGTGTTTTTAGCCAAAATAGGGCTGTTTACGTGATCATTTTCATGCCTAAATAAGACCCAGAACGTAAAACAAGTACCTATCCCTGAAAGGGCATAAACAGAGCTTTCGAATGACACCATAACGATCCTTGTATGATGGATAGTTTTCTTGCAATAACCGTGCAACGCGAGTGCAAAAAGCAGGTAATTCGGTACTTTCAGTACATAATTGAGTATGTAGCGAGTGAGAGAGGGAGGAGGGAGCTGAGATTTGTGTCAGTAGGTTCGCCGCGGTGGTCTGGAGCAGTCATACGCTCGCTAGTCTCCTGCCACCACTTGTCTCTCTCTCTCAGCCACATTACGTGCTGAAATTGCCACTCGAGTTATGTCGAGCGCCGCCACATAGTCCAGCTTTATTTAACTCGACTTATGTTGCTCGCCGCTAAATAAGGGTTAAACCACTGTTTGGACACTTGATCCTCAGTGTTTTGGAGAACAAGCAGCCTAGAAGGGTCATTAGACTTGTTGTTGCTTGATTTCCTATGTACTCATGCATGCTCCTTACTGCTTTCAGCAACTTGCCATCTACTCCGTATATTCTAGGTACTTTCCACATACCTTCTCTATCCACTCTGTCATAGGCCTTCTCCAAGTCCATAACATACAGCTTTTGTTGCTTCTCCAGATATTTCTCCACAACACATTTCAGGGTAAAAATCTGATCTACCCACCTCTTCCCTTCCTAAAACCGCCCTGCTCGTCACCTATCCATTTCTCCGTTCTCGCTCTCACTCTCTCAATCACTACCCTACTGTACACCTTCCCCACTACGCTTAGAAGACATATTCCTCGGTGGTTACCACTCACTCCTCTTTCCCCTTTACCCTTTTATAGGGGGACTATTATGCCTGTCTTCCAGTCATCAGGTGCACTCCCCTTCTCCCATGCTAGTTTGCACATTTTCCATACCCACTCGATCACTATCTCCCCACCATACTTCAGCATTTCCCCACACACTCCATCTATTCCTGGTGCTTTCCCCAACTTTACTCTTTTCATGACTTCACACAGTTCTTACCTCCTGATCCCCACCTCCTCCTCTACTACTTCTCTTCTTCTCCCTCCCATACCCCATCCAACCATGTTTGCTGGTGCTTCATTCCTTACATTCAGTAATTTCGACTTTCTCTTGCTTCTCGCTAGCACTCCCCCATTTTTACCTTTCACACCCTTTCTGTTTCCCTTACTACCTTCCCTAACTTTGTTTACTTCTTTCCAGAACAGTTTCTTACACTCCATCCATTTTATCACCATCCTTGTTAATATCTTACAGACCGCTTCAATTTGTCTTACTGTAATGTTTAACCCTTCCTGCCCAGGCAGTATTTTAAAATGCCGCAAATTGCGAAAGCCCGGAGCCCGGGCAGCATTTTAAAATCTGTATGCTTGAAAGCGTCCTAAGCGTGCTTTGAAAACCGAGCAGTGAAACGTTTGTAAACAAGGTCGATCGTAGCGCCACCAAGCCTCAACTACATCGCTTATCAGTCCGACCTTGTCCGCCATTGCCAGTTATAGCAAAAATTAGTCTTCCAAAGTGTCCGATATGACTAAATACACTGCAAAACTCTCCACGGAAATCGTCATCACACCTGAACCAGTTGACCTAGAGAGCTCTACTCAACGCCAGTCTACAGAAACAAGTAAGGGCTACATTTTGAGATTTGTATGAATTCTCTAGCTATTGAATTTACAAAAGTAGGCCTATGTTTACATACAACGTTTTTTGGCCAGATCGCTCAGGTAAGACTATCAACATTTAAAAATGCTGCCTGGGCAAGAAGGGTTATAAGTAGCTTGCATTCAAACGACTTAGTAATTAACTCATGCATCAACTATCACCTTTATGCATTTTCTATTATCACAAATTAACATTTCTGACTATCACTATTTATTGGTGTAAAATGAAGATATTACATATTGGTGGAAAATAGATGCAAATATGAATCAACTGAAATTAAAATACTAACGGGCATAGAACTCGACTAACACTTCCTACACACTTTACATAATGCATAAATACAATCATATAACAATAATAATAACAATAAGTTATTTATAGTTAACATTTCATTATACTGTAGATGCTTAAAAGTGAGAGAGACAGCGAGGTGGATTAAGTCACTACATTCTTTTCTCTCCCTCAAAGTACATTTGTGTCATTCTTTTTGTCGATCTTCTGAATAGCTTGCACATGGAAACCTTCAGATCTCGCTAAAGAATACAAAGAATGCCCGAGAGCTTATTCATCTCCACTAATTAAAACAGGGCGGAGAGACAGAGAACACGAAAATGTGAAAGGAAAATAAAACGTCAGGCAGGCGCCATAATAATTGTTAAATGAGAAAATGTCTGTTCTACCTCTAATATTTCCTAATAACAGACTACTTAAGTTTCTTACCTTCCTCGTAATCGTTTGCACATTTTGTAGGCTTATTCTCCTCTTCTACTCCATCATATCCATGATATACAAATATATTATTCGCTTTTAAGCAATTTCCATTACATATTTACTTTCACATTTTAAAGTTTGCTTAGCAGTTTATTTTCTTCTATCTTACTGTTTTCACAAGGAGAAAGTTCTTGCTCTTTATAATTAAAAATGCCTATTTCAAGAATATACTGAACAATCATTATTTAAACAAATACCAATCCTTTTAGGGTTATTTATACTACTCCATCGACTTAGATTAAGTTAAGGGGAGACTGGCCGTTTGTTTGGTCTATTAATTAATTTATTCATATATTTTTTAATTTCCTCCCTAGACCTCCATCAAGCTTAGAAAATCACCCCCTAGACCCCCTTCAAGATAAATTTGTACATTTTTCGGTAGAAAAATGTCCTGGCCGAAGGCCGGTTCCTCTTACAATTGCAGGCTCGCTATCGCTCGCCAGGAAATAATCGACACCTAAATGGCACGAAAGGTCTTAAAATTGACAACGAAATGGTGCGAAAGGTGTTAAAATCGCCAAACTAATGGGCCGAACGTCTTATAATCTCAAATTAGTGGGGCTAAACATGAGGGAGAAGGGGGTCAAGAAAAACGGTCTGCCTCCCCTTAAGACTGAAGTTATTAACAATAAAAAAAATACGGTAGATTTTGTTTACTATAAATTTGTAATACCACACGAATAAAGTCACTTATTCACTCACAAGATCTGTCCTACCAATAAACACATTGTTTTCAATGAATCACAAAACACTGGCCCACTTCGTAGTAATACTAATTGAAGTGTTTCATAGTTGACGGTAAAATGCTACGTCCCCATTTTGATTACTTATAGGGATTACGAAGAACTTTGTGGTGAAATGTATTATTAAATATGAAAACATGGCATCAATGTGATGTACAGTCGCGCTAAGAAGTGAAGTCAGGGCACCAAGTATGTTTTTATTAATAATTGGTATTAGCAATATCGAAGCTTCATTTCTTCATTTCGACGGAAATATACAAACATGTCCCTATACATCCCACCCTATTCAACATCTGACAGACATTAATATGCACAGAGCAAGCCAAACGTAATGACAGCTGGGACATGACTTATTAGCGCAACCATACACGCCCACCAAAAACGACAGGTGCAGGGTATGATCCATGACCTCCGAAACGATACATGAACACCAGGGTCCAGAGAATATAGGGTCTAACCCATAGAGTATAGATGACCTAGTCCTAGAGGGTAAAGAAGACGCCACAAATCTGTAAATAGGGATCCGCGCGTTCGAGAGATGGCAGCACGATCGCAAAGGACAATGGGAGGGGAGGGTCCCCACAAAGACATTATATTGACTATCCGTGGTCCCCATTAATTCGTAATAATCCCTACCTTGTACTAATAACGCTAATAATAATCAATTGAACGTTATCCAGAGACTCTGCACACATGACATAGTTAAAAAGACATAAGTAGAGCTACTATAAAGGCCAGTCATCGTGTAATTGTCGTCATTATGAGGAGGTACTCAAGCAAAACTCCTCCAACACCCGCCATTGTTGATGTGAGATTCGGGAGTTGCCAACGTCAATGGTGGGACAAAATATCCCTAGATGTCATAAGCATAAATGTCCAGTTTTAGTGCTACTTTACAAATTAACATCTACATAACATGTAACATAATAATATACAGTATATTCAAAATGACATTTTAATGTTATTGTGTTGCTTGAAGGTATACAGCTTGCATCATATATGAATATGTTTTATAGTGTATATGTATACCGATGTTTCATCTTGCTTATACTGTATATATCTAATTTATACTAAATAATTTACAAGTGTTTTTACCAACATTAATTAACTCTTTAAAACATTCCCTCTTTAATCTATTGCTCCCTTGTTTTGCGGATATTCCCTTAACTTTGGTAACACTGCAGCAAGTCAGCTGGCCAAGAATCTGGCAGGCGCGCAGACATCAAGGACTATCTATAATGAGGACAAGCCACTGAGGTGCTTTGGTTGTTGTATCATACAACAGTGCTGCCACCAAATCCTTAGGACACGCGGCAAAATAACCGTGTGACGTCACGCTTTAGCCTCTAGGACTCTAGGTCATATGTACTCTATGGTCTAACGGTCTAACCCAAAGAGAATTAAGGGGGATGATATACTTTTTGTGCGATTTTTGCATGTATTCATTATTTTTCTAGTTTCCTCCCTAAACCTCCATCAAATTTAAAGAACATCCATTAGATCCCCCTTCTAGATTAATTTGAAAACATTTCAGTAGAAAAATTTATTCCGGCCGAAGGCCGGTTCTTCCAATATTACAGGTTCACTATCGTTCGCCAGGGAACAAATCGACACCTAAATAGCACGAAAGGTCTAAATGTTGATGAAGAAATAGGGCGAAAGGTCTTAAAATCGACTAACTAATGCGGCAAACATCTTAGCATCTGAAAACTAATGGGGCTAAACATGAGGGAGAAAGTGGCCCAGAAAACCAGCCCATCCCCCCTTAAAGGAAAGAGGAGAAAGTTATTATTTCCTCACGCGAACTAGGGATGTCAGCACTATCGTGGGGCTTAATATCATAAGCAAAAGGCCCCAGTGGTTATACCTTATTAAATACTCGTTGATATCTGCGCGCCTGGCTTGTCTCCAGTGTTACCATAGTCAGGGAAAGTCCGCATAATGAGGGGGCGTTAGATTAAAGAGGGAACGTCTTTAAGAGTTAATTAATGTGGGTAAAAACACATGTAAATTATTTAAAATAAAATAAATATAGAAAAGCAAGAGGAAAAAATTAAGTATACATATACACTATAAATAATACTTATATATGATGCAAGCTGTATAACTCCAAGCAACACAACATGAATGCCATTTTGAATATATATTATTAGTTACATGTTATGTAGATGTTAAATTGTAAAGTTGCACTAAAACTTAACATTTACACGAAATACAGTAAGTACACTCGACCAAAAAACAATCTTTACACTGGTGTGCTGTAAATAATCTAGTGTGGACGGAATTAATCGGGTGAAACATACTTCTGTGAGGTATTATCATAAGATTTCGACCCACTTCCAGAATGTTTAGAGCGTTAGTGTAAAGATTGTTTTTTGGTGGAGTGTACGTAGGTTATACTTATGACATCTAGGCTTTCCTGTGAACCTCCTCATAATGACGACAATTTCACGATGATTTGGCCTTTACAGTAGCCTCTACTTATGTCTATTGGACTCTGTCATGTTTACAGAGTCTCTGGTTAATGTTGAATTGATTATTAATAGCGTTATTAGTACAAGGTAGGGATTATTACGAATTAAAAGGGACCCTCCTATTTTCTTTTGCGATCGTGCTGCCATATCTCGAACGCCCGGATCACTATTTTCAGATTTGTGACGTCACACTTTCGATTCTATCTTTCTCTACTCTATGGTCGGGACCATTTTCGCGTTCCCTCGCCCTTTTCTGTCTCGTCTAGTAGGTGAATTATACGAGGAAGAGGAGGATTCCTTGCCTCCCGGCCCCGAAGTAGAAAAAGTAGTACTTGAAGAGACCGAAAGAAATGGCTAAGGTTGGGTAGAGGATGCCACACCTCACTCTGGATAGGAGCAGAACCGGCCTTCCACTGTTAATTATTTAATCTTATTGACTATTGCTTCAGTATTTTCATTCTTTTAATAATTACTTTAATAATCATCTGTCCCAGACAAGATGTAAGGTATGTCCCAGTAATTGAGAGAGAGAGAGAGAGAGAGAGAGAGAGAGAGAGAGAGAGAGAGAGAGAGAGAGAGAGAGAGAGAGAGAGAGAGAGAATAAACGAGGGAAGAGGTCTCTACGGATTTCCGCCTCTGATAATCGTCTCGAATAAATTATGTGTGGAATGAGCAGGAGGTCGATGAAGAGGATTTGCCGTTCCAGAAAGACTTGTTGGTCGTGAAGAAGGAAATGGACGGGGTGAAAAAACAGTGGTGATAATAAGGACGTTGATGGAACTGCTATCGCGTGCAATATTTTCCAACTGTTAGATTGTCATCATTATATTGAATTAATATGTAAAGGCAAAGCCCGTTCTTTACATTAATCCTCTATCACAAACCCCAATGCAATATAATAAACTAATGAAAGCATATGATCCTCCCGGGATTCAAACTCGGGACACCACACCCAGAACATAAACATGTAACCCGTTACACAACCAACACGGTTAAAGATTAAGTACACGATCCCGATTAATATCCATTTTCGAATTCTGGACATTTATCTATAATTCTATATCAACATAATTATTAAAAAGTAATATAATATGTTGCTGAAAATCTACATCTATACAAACCTAAGTTACCTTATTCAAGAACAGATTATCTGAGTTAAGGTAGTAGGTGCGATATTAGAGTAAAATACGGTAGGAAATCCTTCGTTTTGCTTAACCCTATGCAAACAACTACGAGGACGAAATAAGTTGGGGGGAAAAAGAATGTGTGAAAACAAGTGAGATAGACAGGTGTTGGAAATGTCCAACCAATGTCAAAGCCCTCCCAGTTAAAATTTCGAGGGTACAGGTTTCCCCCAATATTATTCCAGTGGGACTGCACTATATTCAAAGCAGAAAAATAGAAAACGAAAACAAAAAGATAATAAAGATATATTTAATTAGCAGTACAAGTGTCGCTAGGGAAATTTGTACAACCCTGTGACCAGTGACAAAGGTGAAAGTGTAAGGTCACGTACAGTAGGCCTAATAAGTACTGTGTTTTGATCAATAATGGGGATCAGCAATATTAACACATGGTTTCTTCTTTTTCTGTGAGATATACAAACATGTTCCTACACTTACCCACCCTATTCAACATCTGACAGATATTAATACAGCACAGAGCGAGCCAAACGTAATTACAGCTGAGACATGACTTATTAGCGCCACTGTACAGGGATGTGGCTGGTGATAGTCGTATTGGTCTGTATTCTATACAGGGTGTTTCAAAAATATCTTTCATACATTTCAGTATAGCCTATACCTGTACTTTACTCTGTAACGGTTTTGGAAATTTCTCATTTACTGGGATATTACACATTTTAGTTTAAATAGGAAAGTCTAGGGGATGAAAACGATCAGTAGATTACCATCCCCTCTATTACTTTGTTTTGTCATAAATATTTTAACAGATTCCTCGACATCTTTAGGATACTGATGAACAGTTTTCTTACTGTTTGTGTCCTTTGACGTGAGCCTTTTTGTGATACTCGACCAAGCACATTTATTTGTTTTTCAGATGCAAGAACACATTATATTTTGAACCTTTGAAACTCGAGACTCCCTTTGGACATGGAGCACAACGCCCAATTTACTTTCTCGGATACAGCTGACATAGGAAGTGATCAATACTGTCAAACCGTATGTCCTGTGATGGGATGGCTCTCTATATAGTGCTCTTTTGGAGGGAATGGGTCACTTGGACATTTAACGCCCAACACTTACTTTCTGGTTAACCTTGACCAAAGTACTAGCTACCTCAACACTAAACCTTTTCAGAGTCATAGGTTCCTCCTTCAGCAATGAGGCCTCACGTTTCTACAAGAGCCACGCATTAGTTGCAGAGAGACAACATTATAACCAAATATAGGAAGATACCATCTGTGGGACTTCACAGGTGATGATGATTGTTGAATTCAGGGTTGTGTGGACAGGCCCAATTAACCCTGCCACAGACCACTTCAAAGATATCTTGTTCAAAGCAACCAACATGTCAGAAAGATCAATGCCTCCCACGTGCTTATTGTGGGTCAAGACAATAGATGGCCAAGGGATGTATACTGTACACCTCTATTCACTGATATACCCTTTCACAGTACCTTTTGAGCATTACTCAGGAATGTTACACCTTAACGGTCATTCCATTTGACTTATAACATCCTCTGAGGTACTGTTAATCATGATGTCTCTTCCATTATGCGTGTGTCTTTGTCTGATAGCAGGTTTGCTCTATTTATGATTAACTTAATTAACATTGCCTAAGATCGAACCTTGTAAGATGTTACATAATTGTTCTAATGTGTGCCGGCATTTAATACTATCGAGTACTAAAACTTGCTTTATTTTTTTAAACATCACAATTTACTTAACAAATCATTGGCATATACAACAGTAGTGTATTCAATACTTCAAACAGGCGATGGTATTTGACAATTTAAAAAATAAAAATCAGACGATTTTGCTTAGTTTATGAAGGATTTATAGGACACAGGGGGGTTGCCAATTGACCACTTGCGAGTTTTGGTCTATAAAGAAGTTGGAACTCTAAACATCAATATTTAGGAGAAATACATCAATTATACGAGTTGGTGATGGATATAAATTGTGCTGAATTTGATTATATGTATTTATAAATGCAATACAACAATCTTATATGTATTTATAAATGCAATACAACAATCTTATATGTATTTATAAATGCAATACAACAATCTTATATGTATTTATAAATGCAATACAACAATCTTTTAGCTGGTAATTTTGTTATATATCGATGTTTAAAGCTCCATCTTCCTTATAGCCTGAAACTCGCAAGTGGTCAATTGACTCTAAATCTGACAAACCCTGCAAATAGTCGGATAAATCAGACCATAACATCTGATTAGAAGGGATATAAATATAGACAATTACCCCCAGATTATGTATTTTGTTATGTGTGTGTCTCCTTGGCTGTCTTTTGTTTCGTAGTTGTATATTTATGCTTGCTCTCTCTCTCTCTCTCTCTCTCTCTCTCTCTCTCTCTCTCTCTCTCTCTCTGCCACGGACATTAGTTCCCGGGCAGTAGTTCCCTTTCAAATTTTCCCTTACCCACTCTAAACCACTGTTTGGTCACTTGATCTTCAGTGTTTTGGAGGACAAGCAGCCTAGAGAAGTCACTAGATCTGTTGTTGCTTTATTTCCTTTGTACTCCTTTGATCTCTCTCTCTCTCTCTCTCTCTCTCTCTCTCTTCAAACAACAAAATATAAAAATAACTATTAAACAACACAATTTGTCTAGGAATTACGTTTCACTTAAGGGATCCATTCGGCCTCATTAACCCAACTGTTTTAAGACGTTTATCCCCATCCAGGTGTTGATTTCTTCCTGGCGAGCGATAGCGAGCCATCATTGTATGGAGAAATCCGGATTCGCCGGAGACATTTCTCTATCGAAAAATGTACAAATTTAGCTTGCTGTCAAAACAAAAATATATATGTGCTGGCTTGCTACCGCTCGCCAGGAACATATTGACACTTGGATGGGGGTAAACGTCTTAAACCAGTAGGGTGAATGGGGCCGAATGGATACAAGCCAAAGAAAGAGGGAGAGAAAGAGAAAAAAAAGCGAGGTTGGCTCCATTAACCCTTTCACGCACATATGACGCAGAGCTTGTCCGATTAACAATAAGAAATAGAGTTCTCTCACTCTTATAATTACCTCTCCAAAAATTAATTTTCTGCTCACAGCTAACTCAAAGACAACTGCAGAGGTTGAAGTAACTAAACTAAAGGTTTCTAAATACCCCTGATGGAAACAAAGGCTTTAAAGTATCCCTAATAGGTCAAAATCGCGTCATATGTCGGAGAGGGTTAAGTGGCCTCCAATAGTCTGGTGTCGCTTCCTGGAGACAATGACTGGGTAATGAGGCATGAAGGAAGGCACTCCAGAGGGGAAGAGAAAGGGGGGAAGAGAGGGGGGCAAGAATAAATAAGGGAGGAGAGGGGGACAAGAATAAATATGAGAGGGAGATATGGTAAGAAAAATTATAGAGGAGGACGAGAATAAATAAGGGAGTGAGGTATGGAGGGAGGAGAGAGGGACGAGAATAAATAAGGGAGTGAGGTATGGAGGGAGGAGAGAGGGACGAGAATAAATAAGGGAGTGAGGTATGGAGGGAGGAGAGAGGGCCGAGAATAAATAAGGGAGTGAGGTATGGAGGAAGGAGAGAGGGCCGAGAATAAATAAAGGAGTGAGGTATGGAGGGAGGAAAGAGGGCCGCGAATAAATAAGGGAGTAAGGTATGGAGGGAGGAGAGAGGGACGAGAATAAATAAGGGAGTGAGGTATGGAGGGAGGAGAGAGGGACGAGAATAAATAAGGGAGTGAGGTATGGAGGGAGGAGAGAGGGCCGAGAATAAATAAGGGAGTGAGGTATGGAGGGAGGAGAGAGGGACGAGAATAAATAAGGGAGTGAGGTATGGAGGGAGGAGAGAGGGACGAGAATAAATAAGAGAGTGAGGTATGGAGGGAGGAGAGAGGGACGAGAATAAATAAGGGAGGAATAATGGAGGGAGGAGAGAGGGACGAGAATAAATAAGGGAGGAATAATGGAGGGAGGAGATGGGGACGAGAATAACTAAGGAAGGAAGGTATGGAGGGAGGAATAATGGAAGGAAGAGAGGGAGACGAGAATAAATAAGGGATCTATGGGGAGGAATAATGGAGGTAAGAGAGGGGGACAAGGATAAATAAGAGGAGGTATGGTGAGAGGAATAATGGAGGGAAGAGAGGGGGACAAGAATAAATAAGAGGAGGCATGGTGAGAGGAATAATGGAGGGAAGAGAGGGGGACAAGAATAAATAAGAGGAGGTATGGTGAGAGGAATAATGGAGGGAAGAGAGGGGGACAAGAATAGATAAGAGGAGGTATGGTGAGAGGAATAATGGAGGGAAGAGAGGGGGACAACGATAAATAAGAGGAGGTATGGTGAGAGGAATAATGGAGGGAAGAGAGGGGGACAAGAATAAATAAGAGGAGGCATGGTGAGAGGAATAATGGAGGGAAGAGAGGGGGACAAGAATAAATAAGAGGGGGTATGGTGAGAGGAATAATGGAGGGAAGAGAGGGGGACAAGAATAAATAAGAGGAGGTATGGTGAGAGGAATAATGGAGGGAAGAGAGGGGACAAGAATAAATAAGAGGAGGTATGGTGAGAGGAATAATGGAGGGAAGAGAGGGGGACAAGAATAAATAAGAGGAGGCATGGTGAGAGGAATAATGGAGGGAAGAGAGGGGGACAAGAATAAATAAGAGGAGGTATGGTGAGAGGAATAATGGAGGGAAGAGAGGGGGACAAGAATAAATAAGTGGAGGTATGGTGAGAGGAATAATGGAGGGATGAGAGGGGGACAAGAATAAATAAGAGGAGGTATGGTGAGAGGAATAATGGAGGGAAGAGAGGGGGACAAGGATAAATAAGGATGAGAGGTATGGTGAGAGGAATAATGGAGGGAAGAGAGGGGGACAAGAATAAATAAGAGGAGGTATGGTGAGAGGAATAATGGAGGAAAGAGAGAGGGACAAGAATAAATATGGGAGGTATGGTGGGAGGAATAATGGAGGGAAGAGAGGGGGACAAGAATAAATAAGAGGAGGTATGGTGAGAGGAATAATGGAGGGAAGAGAGGGGGACAAGAATAAATAAGTGGAGGTATGGTGAGAGGAATAATGGAGGGATGAGAGGGGGACAAGAATAAATAAGAGGAGGTATGGTGAGAGGAATAATGGAGGGAAGAGAGGGGGACAAGGATAAATAAGGATGAGAGGTATGGTGAGAGGAATAATGGAGGGAAGAGAGGGGGACAAGAATAAATAAGAGGAGGTATGGTGAGAGGAATAATGGAGGAAAGAGAGAGGGACAAGAATAAATATGGGAGGTATGGTGGGAGGAATAATGGAAGGAAGAGATTGAGACGAGAATAAATAAGAGGAGGTATGGTGAGAGGAATAATGGAGGGAAGAGAGGGGGACAAGAATAAATATGGAAGCAAGGTATGGAGGGAAGAGAGGGGGACAAGGATAAATAAGGATGGGAGGTATGGTGAGAGGAATAATGGAGGGAGGAGAAGGGGACGAGAATAAATATGGAAGCAAGGTATGGGGGGAAGAGAGGGGGACAAGGATAAATAAGGATGGGAGGTATGGTGGGAAGCGAAGGGGACAAGAATAAATAAGGGAGCTATGGTAAGAGAGATAATGGAAGAAGGAGAGTGGGACAAGAGTAAATATGATAAAAATATACTTTGAAAAGTAGACTGAATGAAAATAAACACCATGTGAGGAGGAGCACTTTATTGACAACGTTTCGCATATAGCTTCACCAGGCCAATGCCATACAAACACAGATTTTTCAGGTCAACAATTTCTTTCCAGACTGAGAAGAGGGAGGGGGAGGAGGAAAGAGGGCGGGAAAATTCATGCAGAGGTCAAATGAATGGTAGAGTCAAGAGTAATGGGCGGAGCGCTCCGTCTACTGTGTGTGTGTGTGAGTGTGTCTGAATTTGTGTTTGGTGTATGGCATTGGGCAGATGAAGCTATATGCGAAACGTTGTCAATAAAGTACTCTTCCTCACATGGTGATTATTTTCAAGAATAAATATGGAGGGGACAATAATAAATAAGGAAGGGAAGTATGGTGAGAGTGAGAGAAATGTAGGAATATGGAAAACAATAACTATTTAAGGCAGAAAAGAAGGGACGAAATCATGCTGTATGAAACATATAATGGAACTAAACAAGTAACACATCAACGATATAGAACCAAAAATGAACGAATTATTGAGACAAACATAATATGATATGAACACAGGCATCTCTAGCGGAGATTGAAAACAGTCGAGTATGAAATTCAAAATATGAATAAATGAGAACTTTGACTATGTGGCTCTTGTGTGCCATTAACTCTCTCTCTCTCTCTCTCTCTTCTCTCTCTCTCTCTCTCTCTCTCTCTCTCTCTCTCTCTCTCATGTACAGTATACTGCACCTACAACTCGCTAGTAGATTTGTGTATATTCTGCATGACTTTCACTGAGTGGTACATGCATCCTTTCAGGATAATGCAACAACCTAGCTCTCTGCGCCATATACTATGTGTGTATATACTGTGTGTGTGTATATATATATATATATATATATATATATAATATATTAGTTCTGTGGCTGTGTATACTATTGGCTCTAAATCTTCCTCTGGCGTTGTTTTTTGTTTTGTGTTCCATTTTTTTTTTTTTTTTTTGGGGGGGGGGGGCTGCCTCGGGTTTTACTGCAGAGTTGTCTATTGTTATTTTAGCTCTGAGGTAGGTGTTTGTTCATCAGGATAATAATGTTATTATAATTAGTGACTCTCAAAGGGCTCTTTTGGTCCTGGGATCTTTAAATTATCCCCTTTAGATATTGTTCCTCATTCAGAGTCGAGGGGAAAAGAGTTGATTTATATTATGTTTTGGTACTAATTGCCTTCAAAGGGTATTCCTGAATGACAGTCAATGCTGGCACTTTAAACTACTTGCGTCTAAGCAGGATATAAAGTAAAATCGTGAAGGTGTTTTGTTTTACTTATTTCCACGAGTTTGTGTCGCCCAATCAGCTATTTTCAAATCGCTCTAAGGTCATGGATGTTTGGGTTAAGGGGGTCACCTGTTTTTTTTTAGTTTCTCTCCTTTTCTCTCTTTCTCTGGCTTGTATCCATTCGGCCCCATTCAGCCAACTTTTTGAAGACGTTTATCCCCATTCAGGTGTCGATTTATTAATGGTGAGCGATAGCCAGCCAGCATTGTATGGAGAAATCCGGCTTCGCCGGAGAAATTTTTCTGTCGAAAAATGTACAAATTTACCTTGCTGTAAACAAAAATTGTATATATATATACATATGATGGCTCGCTGCCGCTCGCCTGCAAAATATTGACACCTCAATGGGCGTAAACGTCTTAAAACAGTAGGTTGAATGGGGCCGAATGGATACAACCCAGAGAGAGACTGAGAAAGAGAGAACAAAACGAGGTGGGCTCCCTTAGGTGAACAATCTATACTATGTGTGGACACTGTTCACATAATTATAAGATCTATTCTACATGGAACGAACTTTCCACACATTTATTTTGTTATTCAGTTAAACAATTAATGAACAAGAGTACTGCCCTATATGCAATATCTCTTTTTGCCACTTACATTGCATTATCTACTTGGAATGGACCTCCTTTAACTCTCTCTCTCTCTCTCTCTCTCTCTCTCTCTCTCTCAGTTAGTTAAAATAGGACTTCAGAGGCTATCAACCCTATTGGATTATTAAGCCAGCACACTGTAAGTTGAGAATGACTTCAGGACTGGAGTCTCTACGAAAACTCCAGTCCCTTCTCTCTCTCTCTCTCTCTTTCTCTGTCTCTCTCTCTTTCTCTCTCTCTCTCTCTCTCTCTCTCTCTCTCTCTCGAATTAGCCAGTCTCCACCATAAATGTTTACACCGCTCCTCTTTTTTCTTTTTTGTTGTATGTTATCAAGGTTAAAAAGGGCGTCCAGCAATTAAAAGACAACTATTTCACTTAACCCTTTTATTTTATTAACACAGAGCCTTCTTATACTGCACAAAATCGTGTTTTTTTCTGTGGATGAGGGAGACAAAAGGCAAAACTGCCTGTGACGAGTGCCTCCCCCACAGCTGCTGTGCTAGAAGGAAAAAGCAAATATATGGAGAAACACTTACTAAATGCTGTTTGCATGTTTGTGTATATATTGTACATGGAAAGTATGAGTAGGGTAAACAAAAAACATGTTTAACCATCTTTGCCCTTTTGAGACAATGTATATTATGAATTAGTAACACCCCGTTCCTAACATTAATCATCAATTACACACCCCAATGTACTTGGATGAACTAATGAAAGCATATGGTCCTCCCGGGATTAGAACTCGGGACACCACACCCAGAACATAAACACCTAAACCATTACACCACAATGTACTTCTGCTTTCTCAATAAAGAATCCAATCCAATCAAATATCTCTCTCTCTCTCTCTCTCTCTCTCTCTCTCTCTCTCTCTCTCTCTCTCTCTCTCTCTCTCTCTCTCTCTCTCTCTCTCTCTCTCTCTCTCTCTCTCTCTCTCTCTCCTATTCATTCAGTCCGATCACCTCCAGCAACTAAGTAACTGCCACCCAAAGTTCTGATTGAAAGAGAGAAAACAAATTCCCACTGAAACTGCTTGTGGTCGGCTGATATCGGCTACGTCGTCGCCTCTCACTCCTGCTATCGTTAAACAGATTGATAGACACGCTAGATCGAAATATAATAAGCTAATCATGTAACCTTATATCTTCATGCCAATTGACCACTTGCGAGTTTCAGGCTATAAGGAAGTTGGAGCTGTATATATCGATATTTAACAGAATTGATGTCTAAAATACGGGGGTAGTATATAATATAATATATATAAACACATTAAATGAAATTCAACATACTTTATATCCATCATAAACCTACATTATTATTGCATTTATGTTTAGTATCGATGTTTACGGCTCCATCTTCCTTATAGCCTGAAACTCGCAATTGGTCAATTAACTTCAATATATGTTGATTAAGATTTAATACTGTAGTAGGACCTGCAATAATACTGTAGTAGGACCTGCAATAATACTGTAGTAGGACCTGCAATAATACTGTAGTAGGACCTGCAATAATACTGTAGTAGGACCTGCAATAATACTGTAGTAGGACCTGCAATAATACTGTAGTAGGACCTGCAATAATACTGTAGTAGGACCTGCAATGATACTGTAGTAGGACCTGCAATAATACTGTAGTAGGACCTGCAATAATACTGTAGTAGGACCTGCAATAATACTGTAGTAGGACCTGCAATAATACTGTAGTAGGACCTGCAATAATACTGTAGTAGGACCTGCAATAATACTGTAGTAGGACCTGCAATAATACTGTAGTAGGACCTGCAATAATACTGTAGTAGGACCTGCAATAATACTGTAGTAGGACCTGCAATAATACTGTAGTAGGACCTGCAATAATACTGTAGTAGGACCTGCAATAATACTGTAGTAGGACCTGCAATAATACTGTAGTAGGACTTGCAATAATACTGTAGTAGGACCTGCAATAATACTGTAGTAGGACCTGCAATAATACTGTAGTAGGACCTGCAATAATACTGTAGTAGGACCTGCAATAATACTGTAGTAGGACCTGCAATAATACTGTAGTAGGACCTGCAATAATACTGTAGTAGGACCTGCAATAATACTGTAGTAGGACCTGCAATAATACTGTAGTAGGACCTGCAATAATACTGTAGTAGGACCTGCAATAATACTGTAGTAGGACCTGCAATAATACTGTAGTAGGACCTGCAATAATACTGTAGTAGGACCTGCAATAATACTGTAGTAGGACCTGCAATAATACTGTAGTAGGACCTGCAATAATACTGTAGTAGGACCTGCAATAATACTGTAGTAGGACCTGCAATAATACTGTAGTAGGACCTGCAATAATACTGTAGTAGGACCTGCAATAATACTGTAGTAGTATCTGCAATAATACTGTAGTAGGACCTGCAATAATACTGTAGTAGTACCTGCAATAATGTATAAATATAAAATATGTAAGTATAATTAATACGTTAAAATTTTGTCTTTTCTTGGATCAATTTGCGGGCTTAAGATGATGGATCCATGCCGTCAGAACTATAGTTAAAATAAGCTGTTAGTATACAGACGTTTATTGTTCATATCCTGTTTATCACACACACACACACACACAATTATATAATTATATAGATAGATAGATAGATAGATACACACACACACAGGGTTACAACTAATATAACGGAAATGAAGACATGTAATCCCATCCTTAAATCTCTTTTCAGTCCCCTCCCGCCTCTATGAATTATCTATGTGTGTATATTGAGTGTATACATCTTTAAACAATATATCAGTTTGTCTTTATATGTGTTACTTTAGTTACAACTGTCCTACACTCCCATCATTTGGTCTCCCATTACAGCCACCTGGCGTTGTCATGTGGGATGCGTCAAGAATATACCCAACTTATTTTTTGTTTTTATTTTATTGAATAAAATAATATAATAGTTGCCAGAATATCATGAACAATATGTCACCGGCACCATATGGGTTAAATGAGCAAGAGTGTGTGTGTCTTGAGTTTCTAATATAAAAACATTTGGTGAAAAAATACGAGACCTGCAGTGAATAAAACCTAAATGGAAGGCGAAAAGGAAAACAAGCAGAGAGAGAGAGAGAGAGAGAGAGAGAGAGAGAGAGAGAGGCGAAGTAAATAACGAGTGTGGTCCAAAAGCAATAAAGAGATGACAGCTGAGACCAACCTTCCCAAATACAAAGACGTCGCCGGTACTGAAGGGGTTAACTAATTAGCTTATTGTTTTTTGGAACATTAGATATTCAAATGTAAGACAGTAGGTAAAAGTGGATCACTGGAATGTTATACATAATCAAGACTCTTTATAGACTTTACAATAAGCATTTTAAAACACCTTTACCTATCTTTCGCTTACCCTCACTTAACAAATTATTCTGCTATTTGTGGTGAAACTAACAAATCCTACCTAGACTTCCTGCCTTTCCTGGCACTAAAGACACACAGAACTCCAACCCCAGAATTAGCAAATAGTTTGTCTTTCTTCTACTCAACCAGTTAATTCTGGAACTCTCCCTCAATCAAGCTTTCCTTCATCCTATGACTTGGACTGCTTTAAACTTAGTGTGTCCAGCAATTATATCCCAACATCCCTTGAATTTGGCTCTCTCACACTTTCAGCTTGAGGAAGACCCTTGTTACAGGCAGCGGGTCTTTTGTCTCCTTCATACATATAGAACAAAATACACGCATAATTACCTCCCTATCCTATAATGGCGATTCTGCACCAATTTTCCAAGACCTAAGCAGTCCGTTTACTAGGTCAAATTACATTGTTTCTTCAAACAGGCTTGCTTACGCTCGCCAGGAAAAAAAATACACCTAAATGGCACCAAAGGTCTTAATAATCGTAAAGAAATAGGGTGAAAAGCCTTAAAATCGCCAAACTAACGGGCCTAAACATGAGGGAGAAAAAACAACCATCCCCCTTAACCAAAATCAGGCATTTTACTCCATCCAATTGTTGGATAGAATGAGATGTATACCAATGTTGAAGTAGCCGGAGGAGGATCAAGGAATGTTTAGAATGGCTTGAATGATTAGGTTACTTGGTGCACAAGGGACTGGAGTTCTCGAAAAGGGGCTCCAGTCCTGACGCTAATTTTTAATAATCCAGAAGTCCTATTTTAACTAACTAACCAACTTAGGAAAAAAAAACAAAAAAATCCGTCGTCGACACCTGCCCAGGATGCAACACGGCACCCCATACTATTAAACACATCATATAAGACTGCATTCCACACAATCACTTTACATAATCTACAGTCCTTGAGATTGGTGATGGGCTGGTCTATCAGAGTGAGAACTGAGCGATCTCTGCCATACCCATAGCTTACTCTGACTGTTCCTTTTACTAATATATTTTCTAGATCTCAAGTGACGGCGTCTCTTCCGTGGATTGACCTCCCAATCTGCCAACCTAGAGGTTGGCAGATTGGAAGCCAAAGCGTCACATTTTTCCTTTGCCCCTCAATTTTCTCTTCATAATTGCTGAGGGGCACAGGGCCCTGGGTGGGGCTTTGGTTTCCCGGGCGTTTCCGCACCCTCCTCAGCTCCCTGCCATGGAGTGGCTTCGGTCACCCGGGCTTTATTGTGGTAGGCAGGGAGGGTTCTTTGGGGGCGCTCGGTTATGGCTTTGGCCATGCTCGTGGCCTTGGGGCTGTTCGGCCAGGCAGCCTGGGGAACAGCAACAACAACAACAACAGTCCTTGAGAATCCTGTGGGAAAGCCCGATCGTGGCCATGGCCTTCCTTGGGGACTCGGGGCTGTTCGGCCAGGCAGCTTAGGGAACGACGACAACAACAACTAACTAACCAACTTAGTGCATGCATACTTTTTTATTTCTTAAGCAATTGAAATACTTCTTCAGTTACCATGTAATTGTTTTGTTCTCTCTCCTCCCCTCTTTCTTTTTCGTTCGACTCATCGACACTTAAAATGTAAATTGCAAATCGATTCACGTGCACAAATTCTCTTTGTGCGGGCTTGAAACCCGTAGGTGAAGGTGAGAGAGGTAGCAACTGTAGGAGTGAAAACCATGGAAAGCTATGTGGCCAGGTCGGTAGTTGAACACAATAATTTACTAATGGATTCAGTATTGGTAACATTTTTAGATGACTGCATAGGAGGTTTCTATTGATTCTATTATGGTTAACCCTAGACGAATTTAATAAAGAGCCAATTCAATAAAAAACAAAGGGCATCACCTTTTTTGGATGACTGCATAGGAGGATTCTATTGATTTTATTTTGGCTAACCCTACGCGAATTTAAAAAAGAGCTATTTATTAAAAGATGCACACTGACCCGTTAAGATTCCTAGTAAGTTACTATATATATAATCGCCTAATGTTAATCACGATAAAATTATCTATCTATCTATATGCTCAGGCCCAATCCCCATTTTGGGGGTAGCCGACTCAAGACAGAGCAAGAACAGGGAAAACACAAAGCAACATAAAACAACGAATAAACACATATAAAAAGCACAAACTCACACACATCTAGGTCACCCAGGAGAAGACCCAGAGACCCGGGTCACCAAGGTCGCTCCAGCACTCCCCTGGCCCCCGACCACCTGGAGAGGTTCCGATCTCGGCAGGCAGGCATGCAGCGGAGCCAAAGCCACAAGCCCTCCCACCACACTTCCAGGCGCACCCTTCATATTAATCGTCTCCCCGGGCCAGGCGCCTGATGGACTATTATCTAGTCCAACTTGCGCCCCCCGACCCCTTACTCCAAATGACCACGTGTTCACTCAACTATTCACAAGCATTCTCCATTCACTCCTGTCCACCACCACTTCCCCTGCCTGATCTATAGTCATTCCTCTATCATCCAAAGCTTTTCTTACACAGTCTCTCCATCTCAATGGGGGTCTTCCTGCCCTTCTATCTCCCCTTGTACCTGACTCACATATTCTCTGTGTAAGCCTTTCATCTCCCATTCGTTCAACATGGCCATACCAGCTAAGCACCCTTCTGTCCACTCTGGCTGACAAATGTTCCTGCTGCCCCACTCTCCTACGTATCTCTTCATTCATCAATCTGTCTCTACGAGTAACTCCACACATACTCCTCAAGCAGCTCATCTCCATCACATCCAGCCCTCTTTTCTCCTTTTTCTTCAGAGCCCATGTCTCAGCCCCATACATCACTGTTGGCACAACAATTCCTTGATACAGTGCACTTTTTACTTTCACTCCGAGATTTCTCGTCTTCCACATACTTCCCATTGCTCCGAAAACCTTCCTTACTTCACACACTCTCTGTTTTACCTCCATTTCCATACCTCCACTCCAGCTTATCGTTCCTCCTAGATATTTAAAACACTCTACTTGTTCCAATATGTCCCCATCCAGCCTCACATATAGATTCACCCTATGCTCTCCCCTATTACACACCATTACTTTACTTTTATTGACGTTCACCTTCAGTTTCCTCCTTCCACATACCACACCAAACTCTTTGACTACCCGCTGCAGTTTCTCATCAGAATCCGCCACCAATACTGTATCATCAGCGAACAGCAACTGATTTAACTCCCAATCTCTACCATTCTTTCCTACTAAACCCAATCCTCTTCCCATAGTTCTCCTTTTCACCTCCCTCACCACACCATCCATAAACATATTAAACAGCCATGGTGACATTACACAACCCTGTCGCAAACCTACCTTTACCTAAAACCATTCACTCAACTCACCATTTCCTACTCTCACACATGCTCTGTTCCCTTCATAAAAACTCTTAACTGCTTCTAACAAATTTCCTCCTATTTTATAAATTCTTAACACCTTCCACATTGCTTCATGGTCCACACGATCATACACTTTTTCCAAGTCCATAAAAGCCCAAAATATCTCCTTATGCTTCTCTAAATACTTCTCGCATAACTGTCTTACTGCAAACATCTGATCCACGCAC
The DNA here is from genome assembly GCA_032716605.1 of Paralithodes platypus. Taxonomy (NCBI): domain Eukaryota; kingdom Metazoa; phylum Arthropoda; class Malacostraca; order Decapoda; family Lithodidae; genus Paralithodes; species Paralithodes platypus. The sequence continues at coordinate 23,250,520 of CM064527.1, forward strand.
CCTCTTCCCCTCCTAAAACCGCACTGTTCTTCTCCTATTGCAACTTCCGTACACTTTATTATCCTCTCTATCAACACCCTGCCATACAGCTTTCCAACCACTGACAATAAACTAATACCTCTATAACTTGAACACTCCTGCCATTCTCCCTTCCCCTTGTACAACAGCACAATACATGCACTCTTCCAGTCTATTGGTACCATTGACACAGCAAAGCACACATTGAAAAGTCTCACCAACCAATATATTATCACATCTCCACCCTTCTTTATACACTCCACAGCAATACCATCCAAACCTTCTGCTTTTCCCGCTCTCATTAATTTTGTTTCACTGCTTCTTTCACCTCATTTTCCTCAATCCTTTCATTCATTCCCTGCCACCTTGGTGGCCTGGGTAACCTATCTCCATCCACCTCTGCTTCAATCACTGCTTCTCTTCCATCTCTTGTATTTAACAAAGATTCAAAATACTTGGCATATCTTTACCTCACTTCAACTGGTTCCACTAGTAATTCTCCATTTGCATCTTTCACTGACTCTTCCCTCGTTTATCCGCCTTTCCTTACTTTATTTACCTCCTTCCAGAACATCTTCTTTAGTTCTTCAAAATTCTCACTCAACCTTTGACCCCACCTTTCGTTTGCATCTTTTTTCGCTTCTCTAATTTTCCGTTTTGCCTCTCTCCTTTTCTCCTTGTACCTCTCCCATACCTCAACACTACCATCCTGTAATACCCTCTCAAAACACTGTCTCTTCTCCTCAACTGCCTTTCTCACCGTATCATTCCACCACTCGCTTCCCTTCCTGATACCTCTGCCTCCTACTTTCCTTTTGCCGCATACTACCTCTGCACTTGCTTTCACTCCTTCCTTAAACTATTGCCATTCAACCTCTACTTCTCTCTCTTCCATCTCTCTCACTTCCATCCACTTTTCATTTAGTCTTTCCTTGTACTCCCTCTCATTTGCACTCTTCTCTAACTCACTAACTTTTATTACCTCTCTTACTTCACGCTTGTCTTTTATTCTCCTGTAACTCTTAACTCTTAGCTTTCCCTCCACCAGGTAATGATCTGACATACCCTCCGCCTCACCTCTCATCACATTCACATCCAGCAGTCTACACAATCTTTCCCTTGTCACCAGCACATAATCCATCAATGGCCTCTCTACAATCTCTCCCCTCACAAGTCTATGCCAGGTGTACTTGTGTATACGCCTTTTTTTTGAAGAACGTATTACCTACACTCAATCTGCACTCTTCACATACATTTTTCAGTCTTTCTCCACTCTCGTTTACACCATCCACACCAAAACTACCGATGACTCCCTCAACAGGCTCATTTCCTACCCTAGCAATTAGGTCCCCTAAAACTATAACATTTTCATTTTTATCAAACCCTTGTAGACAATCTCTCAAATCCTCCCAGAAACCCTCTACCTCGTCTAACTCTCTTTCACTTCCTGGTCCATACGCACTTACAAAAACCCACCTTTCACCCTTAAACCGCATTCGCACCCACATTAGCCTTGATGACACCTCTTTCCACTCTTTTATAAACTCTCTCAACTCCTCCTTCAAAATAATAGCCACTCCTTCTTTCCCCCTGACTCCCTCGTCTACTCCAGACTTTCTACCCATCACGTTTCCAAAATCCACTTCTCCCTCTCCTTTCATCTTTGTTTCATTCAGTGCAAGCACATCATACTTCCTTCTTTCAAATAACCTTCCAATATCCTCTCGCTTCTCATACGTACTACATCCATGCACATTCAAAGCTCCTATTCTTAGGATCCGGGACCACGAACGTGTTCCCTCGCCCCTATCTCTGTCTCGTTTTTTTGGTAGATTTATTTAAGGGGAGAAGGATACCATGCCCCCCGCTCCCGATCCCCTTTAGCGACTTCTACGTCTCGCCGGAGAAAAGCGGTGGTGGAAATTTCTCACCCCTCCACCACAGAGGAGGCTACCAGCACCAGAAAGTGGCGGGCGTTGGGGTCGCCGCATCCCTACGCCATTTGCAAAAAATAGAGATGCAGAAGGAGAAAAAGATAGAAGGGGCTATGGGAAGTAGAGGACACCAACCCTCACTCCGACAAAGGGTCAGCCCACCACTTAATAAATTAACGATAAAATTAACAAAGGCTATATATGGAATTAGATGAATATATGCATATACTGTACTGTATATAAATATAATTTAAGAGAAGATTATGAGGTTGAAAGAGATGAGTAACAGCAAACTTATACAAAATACATTGATACATTTTATAATTTTGTTGGTGTTATTTTACTAGAACATTTGGTTAACTTTATGTATGGTAGACTACATAACAAAACTGTTGTTATTGTGCGACGAGGAAACAGATATTTGACTTGGCTTACTAAGCTGTATTTACTACCCTTCACAGTCTATACGGACAGACAATAATATATTTTGATATCTACTTGTTTTGATACAATATTTCCGTTTCACATGGTCACTAACTAAATATCAATGTCTCGGCCGTGTGTGTGTGTGTGTGTGTGTGTGTGTGTGTGTGTGTGTGCAACATTAGCCTATTTCACTAACCATAACATTAAGGAGGGTCACCGGTTATTTCTTTATCTCTCTCTCCTTTTGTTATCTTTTCCTGGCTTGTATCCATTCGGCCCCATTCAGCCAACTGGTTTAAGACGTTTATCCACATCCAAGTGTTTATTTCTTCCTGGCGAGCGATAGCGAGCCATCATTTTATTGAGAAATCCGGCTACGCCGGAGCCATTTTTCTATCGAAAAATTTGAAAATTTATCTGTCAAAACAATAAAATATATATGCTGGCTTGCTACCGCTCGCCAGGAAAATATTGACAACTGGATGGGGGTAAACGTCTTACAACAGTAGGCTGAATGGGGCCGAATGGATACTAGCCAAAGAGAGAGGGAGAGAAAGACGAAAAAAGCGAGGTGGGCTCCCTTAATTCAGACCGTACGTGAGATAAGATTAAAAGATACACCTGGTTCACAGGAAAGCTTTAGTTAGTTAATTATCATGGCTTTTTTTCCAGCAACCAAGTTCACCTCTAAACTCAATTAATGAAATCAACAAATACATGTGGCACTCCAAGGACTCGAACCTAGGATACTCAGATCGAAATTCCACGCACTATGCATTACGCTATCAAGACAGTTAAAGATTTAATATGAACAAGCCTACGATTTATTATGCAGTTTCGAATCCTGCATATTAATCTGAGCATGTACATATATTCCTTCAGTTAGTTAGAATAGGACTTCAGAGGCTATCAACCCTTCTGAATTTTTAAGCCAGCACACTCTAAGTAAGTCAAGAATAGCGTCAGGACTAGAGCTCCTCTTCGAAAACTCCAATACCTTCCAGGAAAGTGTCACAACAACTAACACGATATTAATTCATTTATTCATCTGTGTTTTTTTTTTTTCTTTTTGATTTACCTCCCTAGACCTCCATCAAGCTTAGAAAGACACCCCCTTCAAGATAGATTTGTAAATTTTTCGGTAGAAAAATGTCCCGGCCAAAGGCCGATTCTTCCTAAAATTACAGGCTCGCTATCGCTCGCCAGGAAAACATAGACACCTACATCGCACGAAGGGTCCTAATATTGACAAAGAAATTGGGTGAAAGGTCATAAAATCCCCAAACTAATGGAACCAATGTCTTAAAATCTCAAAACTAGTGGGGCTAAACATTAGGGAGAAGGGGGACCAGAAAAACGGTCTGTCTCCCCTTAAGAGAGAGCGCGAGAGCGATGGGTGGGTGGGATAAAGATAACATTGTAAATATTGGCCCCAGAAACGAATGACCACACATGTTGAATTGGAGAATAACCGAGCCAAAGCGTAACTGTGAATGAGGCGGGGCGCCTCATTGTCCAATCTCCGCTGCCGAATAAATTAGGTTATCATTCAATATAAGGGGGTACTATTCGTTTTTTCTGGACCCCCTTCTCCCTCATGTTTAACATATTAATTTTGAGGTTTTAAGAAGTTCGTTCCGCTAGTTTGGCAATTTTGAGACCTTTTGCCTCATTTTGTTGTCAATATTAAGACCCTCCCTGCACTTTAGGTGTCTATTTTTTCCTGGCGAGCGAGAGCGAGCCTCTAATTTAAGAAGGATTCGGCCTTCGGCCGGGACATTTTTCTATCGAAAAATTTACAAATTTGAAAGAGGATCTAGGGGGTGTTTTTCTAAGCTTGGTGGAGGTCTAGCGAGGAAACTCAAAAATAAATTAATAAATAAATATCCAAAAACCAAGCACTACCCCCTTAATCCTGAGGACCAAGTGGGCTGCCAACACTAACAGCAATCAATTACATCCATCCGTTCGCCCAGAAACCACTGACCTGAAAAATACGAGCTTCACGAGGAAGTTCTGAATTACTGTGCTCAAAGTTGTGATTTACCGAGGAGCTTATCTCCGGGAAATTGCTCTTTGGATGAGTTGATGGATAACTCTGGTGAATCAAATGTTTCTTTAGTTTCCATTTTGTTAAATATTTTCCAGAAATATCACGGTTGCATTACCGATATCTTTGTATCAATGTTTAACTATGAATTAATTCTGGTTCAGGAGCAATTTATAGCGAGGCCTTCCCGAGGGTTAAGTGCCCCATTAATTACTCCTTCTATTCGTCTATACATTAGGCTATCATAGCACAGTTGGAACGTGCTCAGATTAATATGCATAATTCGAAACTGCATATTAAATCGTAGGCTTGTGCATAATTCTTTAACTGTCTTGATAGCGTAATACATAAATGCGCTGAATTTCGGTGTGAGTATCCTAGGTTCGAGTCCTTGGAGTGCCACATGTATTTGTTGATTTCATTAATTGAGTTTAGAAGTAAAGTTGGTTGGTGAAAAAAATATGAATTATTTGGATTTAACAATTACCTCTGATGTTTAAATAAACATGGTAATATAAATATATTGCATAACATCTTATATAATAGCAATTTGTCATGTATACGTATTCTTTTACTTGCGAATAAGTATGATTTAGATACGATAAATAACGTAAGTATTCGCACTGCTGCGTACAAAGTATAGGAACACACATTCTATTGAGAACAGACTGTGTTTAGCCTGTACACTATACTCTGTTTCATTTCATCTGACGGTAAATTGAATCCCTTAGCAGCTAATGTCTTGATACTTAATGGAACACTATGAAACCACTATGTATCTGCATCATATTTAGACCAAGTTTATATAATTAGCGCCATGTAGCACTACAAACACTTAAAAATAATGGAGAATTCTTGATGAGAACTATACAATTGACCGTCAGTTGAAAAGAAACAGGCTATAGTTCTGATAACTTAATTGGATCATATATACTTTAATTAATTTCATTGGGGGTGTGGTGGTGAGATTAATAAAAATAATATTATTAGTAGGTTTAGGGATATTTCTTCGAGAGGCCGGTCTATATGATCTGTGCCCCATGAATATTCTTTCCTCTCACTTAAACAGTAGGTTACCATAGTGCGGTTGGGAATATGAACATGATTAGATTAATATCCAGTATTCGAGAATGGATAATAAGTCGTAGGCGTGTGCATAAACCTTTAACCGTCCTGGTGGTGTAATGGTTAAGGTGGCAAAAATATGTGTGTGATAACCCGGGTTCGAATCCCGGTGGATCATATATACTTTAATTAATTTCATTGGGGGTGTGGTGGTGAGATAAATAAAAATAATATTACAAGTATAATGTCGTCCTAGTGGTTTAGTCTATAAATATACCTGTTTTTGCCTTTCACCTTATCCTCCCATCCCCCCCCCCCCCACCCCCTCTCTCTCTCTTTTTCTCTCTCTCTCTCTCTCTCCTTGACATTTGATTCCAATCCATTATACACAATAAATAAGTTTCTTTATAACAAGCAACTGTTAAGATCAACTAATTTAACCCTTCTTTAGCGGGGCCCGACTTAAGTCCGTATAGAGAACACCTGCCCAAAGAGCGGGGCCCGACTTAAGTCTGTGTGCAATTTTGGAGCAATATTGCCTCTGAGAGAGAGACGAGCAGTGGGCGGAGCATAGGTCGGGCTCTGACCATTCGCCACGGTTCCCGCGGGCCTAATGACGTTTACTCCACACACATCCACTACACAGGGTATTATGTCAAGAAATTACCGTATTTTAGGGATTTTTCCTTCGTCTTGCACGATCGTTGCAAGAGAACGCGTGGTCATAGGACGATGGTTCTGGTGTCATTGGAAAGCTGAATTAACGCCCTTTCAGGGATACATAATTTTATTACGCTCTGGCTCTTGTTTATGCATGAAAAAGAGCACGGAAACAAGGCCATTTAGGGTAAAACCACCCGCTTGGCGGGTAGTAGAAATTCCTTACGGGCCCACTCGTAAGGTGTTAAAAAAAATTGTATAGGTAAACACAACTTTAATTACTGACGGAAAAATATTATGCTTACCTCTTGATTGTCATTATTTAGGGGGGAAGGGTTTATTTGTTGGTCGATTTTTTCATATTTTTATTATCCTTTTTAGTTTCCTTCCTAGACCTCCATCAAACTTAGATAGACATCCATTAGATCCACATTCGATATTAATTTGTACATATTTCGATAGAAATATGTCCTGGTCGAAGGCCGGTTTCTCCACAAATACAGGCTCGCTATCGCTCGCCAGGACAAAATATCGACATTTATATGGCATGAAAGGTCTTAATATTGACAAAGTAATGGGCCAAAAGGTCTTAACATCGCCAAACTAATGGGCCAAACGTCTTAAAATCTCAAAACAAATGGGGCTAAGTATGAGGGAGAAGGGGGTCTAGAAAAACGACCCATCTCCCCTAAGTATCAGTCCCTCTTTTCTTCTTCTCCCTCATTTCAAGGTCCTCCACCTCTGTAGCACCCTAAAGCCGGTATCACACGAGAGCTTTTATAGTCAACATTCGATGATCACAATTTTTCTGGCAACATTTCTGAAACATTTTGCGCTGGTAATGGAAACTAGACCGATGTTAAATGAACTTAGGTGACAGAAATGTTCTAAATGTTTACCTCATAAGCTGCCAGACCAGTGTTGTATTAATTTTGAGGGAAAACGCGTTCGTGTGATACCGGCTTAACATGTCCACCGCGGGGTCGTATCTTCTGTCTTACCGAACACCAGGGGTCAACTTTTACTGTATTCGCATCTCTCTCTCTCTCTCTCTCTCTCTCTCTATTTGCCTCTCTCTCTCTCCTTTACTGTCCTATTCTTCCACTATAAACTGCCCCTGTCTAGTAGAATTAAGGCCGGACCACCTAGTTGGGACCACAATGTCTGTGTGGTCTGAGTATCTGTGTAACTCTGTGTAACTCTCTGACGCGTTTCATAACATTTGTCACCCCCCTCTTTGTCAATGAAGGTAAGACCCCCGAGTGAAATATGAAGGTGGGTTAGCCCTCTGATATGAAGGTGGGTTAGCCCTCTGATATGAAGGTGGGTTAGCCCTCTGATATGAAGGTGGGTTAGCCCTCTGATATGTTACTTGTATAAAAGTTCACCAAACAAGGTTAAGCCGGTATCACACGAGAGCTTTTACAGTCAACATTATATGATCAACATTTTTCTGGCAACATTTCTGGAATATTTGGCACTGGTATCGGAAACTAAACTGACGATATAATTAATTTAGGCCAAAGATATATGTAAATTGTTGACCTCATAAGCTGCCAGACCCGTGTTGAGATTAAATGTTGAGGGAAAAATTGCTCGTGTGATACCGGCTTTAGTCTGTTGACATATTTTTGATACATTTCATTTGTATTCCTACCTGCTAAATTGTTCAGTGGTATTGGGCAAGGATGGTGCATATACTTTTATTACGAAGTTCAATGTTGTAAAGGGGTATTAATATTAAGGATATGTTGGCGGTACAACAGGCACCTACGAACATTGTGAAAAATCCCATATGAAGTTCCAGACCTCTTGTATTTCAATTAGGGTAATGGTACCAGTTGGTTATTTTGAAATCGGACTTTGTGATTGTACGGCATGACATCCATAACTATATAAATACATTAAAATGTATAAACAAGAAAGTGCATGATGAAAACTAATCGGAAATATAACTGGTAGATACAGACTGGTGTGCGCAGGGTTTGTTGTGGACCTTTAAATTGCATTGAATCATGTTACATTTTGGTACCCACTGGAATTGCCGACTTGCGAGTTTCGTTCTATAAGGAAGTTGGAGCTGTAGAAATCGATATTTAGCAGAATTACCAGCTAAAATACGGTCATAGTCAATTTATATATACAATAATATAATTCAACATACTTTTTATCTATCAGAAATTTACATGATAATTTATTTTGTGTTTAATAGCGATGCTTACGGCCCCAACTACCTTATAGCCTGAAACTAGCAAGTGGTCAATTTGTATACGTTCTGTGATTTTGTGTAGAGAAGGGGGAAATAAGTATGACTTAAGTAATTAGAACATTAAATATAATGCAGTACTTAATGAATACCATCAATTAACGGTTAAATGTCGAATTATTGTATTCAACGGCAGTAAATATGTTGGCACCTGTAATATAATGGACTTCATACAAATATGTGTATATTTGTGAATGTTCTACGATCGACTCTAAGCTACTTCAAATACGACACTAAAACATTTGTAGACAATATTTTTTTAAATTCCTTTACTGAGTTAACCTGATTGAAATGCTATTATATTTAAAGTATAATTGTAGATACAGATTAGTAAACGAAAATATGAAGGTTTGTTGCTTTGCTCGTCTCTACGAGATCGTGTCCTCCAATGAGCAGCTACATTTACTGTAGATCGTTCCTAGGTCCTAGAATAATTAACCAAACCCTTAAACGTGTACAATCTGAAACAAACCTTCCTTACAAATTGATAATAAGGAGTAAACCACAGAGATAGAGAGAGAGAGAGAGAGAGAGAGAGAGATTGATTTTGATTTTGCCCCGAGGGGCGAGTTTATTGAGCAGCGCCCCCCATCCTGTGAGGGGACAACCACTGGTAAAGTGATACATACTGCTCAAAGAGCCATTATTCCACTGAAACAACAGCATCGTCGTCTGGTTACATTCATATTTGTGTTTATAAATCAGGTAGGCATTATTCATATGGTTATTATAGTTTCCTCATTTAATTGCCACATGTGCTGTATATAGATAGATAGATAGATGATTTAAAAAAAAAAAAAAAAAAAAAAAAAAAAAAAAAAAAAAGGGAGTCTGTCGTGACTGAATAATTAATTGACAGGTTGTAAATAATAGCACTACAAAACTAGTGCAATCATATGAGGAGACTGTTCATATTTGTCATTACATCAATGGTTATTGAGGTCATAGTTAGCTGAATACAATTATTACATACCGTACATGATATGACTAATATTTCCAACTACATAAATTATTATGCAATAATAGTACCACAAATATATTACAATCATATGAGGGACACTTCACATTCTTCATTACATCAACGGTTATTGAGGTCATAGTTAGCTGAATACAAGAGTCACATACATAATGTGACTAATATTACCAACTACCGAAGTTATAATGGAATTATAGTAATACAAATATTTTACAAACATGAGTGACATGGTTCAAATTCTTATTACAATAATGGTTATTGAGGGGATAGTTAGCGGAATATGACCAGCGGAGAAGTTTACATGCCGATAGTAATATAATATTTAGTAGGGTGTATAGTTATGGGAGAGAGGGAGGGGGGTTGTAGGAGGTAGAGGAATGGGTGGGAGAGGAGGAGGAGTAGGGGGGAGGGGGAGGAGTAGGAGGTAAGGTACTCCAGGGAGGAGGAAAGTGTGAGAGGGGAGGTGTGTGTGTGTGTGTGTATGTGTTGGGGAGGGTGGGACATACTACATATAAATAATTTGTTTAAGGCCAGCCATAATACTAAAGATAAATATGGTAGTTAACAAAAAAAACAAAAAAAACAATTGTATTTCAACGCAAGTCTACAGATATCAGCAGTATCGTTTCATCGTACCTGACACAACATATCAATAGGTAAGGAAGGAAACTGTATACATGCAAAAATCAAGATTCAATTATGTTTAGTAGCAAAACAATATTCAGAAGGAAGATACTAGTAGTCCTCCGGGAGGGATATGCCGCATATCCGAAGGTACTTAATTGTAGATCAAACCATTAGCCGAGAATATTGAGGACAATTATGTTGCTTACATATGCAAGGGTCATGTATATTGGCTTGCAAAAGGATATGAATTGGCACTTAACAGATTATTTAAATAAATGCTGTGTTAGAGGCTCAGAGGGATATGTATATACTGTACATTGTCAATCTATTAAATGAGAATAGCAGTGATAAGTAAAGAAATACTGACTGGTATTATAAGTGTGACATGATCAATGAAAATATGAAATCGTGTAGAGGGCGTTACAAAGGGTTTAAGTGTGACCTTGTAAGAAAGAAGAGATGTGTGGAGGGCAAGGGGTGCATACTTATAAGGTTCATGTTTCATGTTTACAGTACATATCATTGTGGGGGGGCAAAGTTCTTGTGTTTTTTTAGTATGTTATTGATTACGTTATTCTTTAGCATGTATGTTGCTTGATCCTCAATTGTGGTTAACTGATTATTCCTGTATTCCCTAATCATTGGGCATTCCAAGATATAGTGCTCGAGAGAGTGTTTGTTGGGAGCTCTGCAAACCCTACATTGCCTGTGCTCTTCTTTTACCTGCCAATTCAGCTGCCATGGATAACAATAGCCAAGCCTTATTCTTGCATGTACTGAGTCTACCAACCTACTCGTTTTTTTTTTTTTTTTTTTTTTTTTTTTTTTTTTTTATTCCAACTTACTTCCTCTCGGGCATAGGCTGAGAGCCTTAACATTCACCGCTTTACAATGAACAATGAAGCCCGTGAGGTCTTGTTCCAGTCTAGGGATTGAGACATGTGAAGCACGTAGAGTACAACGAGCACCTGCCATCTTGCCTTCACATGAGGCACGGTGCTCACTCATGGCCCGAAACGACCCCATCTCTGAAGCCACCTCGTTGCCGTGCTTCACTGTCTCATCCCCTACACTCGGACTCTCACACTTACACACACACACAACGCCATCTGTTGAGCAGATAGCTCATCAGGCATTGCACCCCTAAAGCATATATTGAATATGGGAATATTCATACAGTGCTATTTAATCAGGGAACAATGAGGGTATTCTATTGACGTTTCGGTGGACTTGTGGTAATGCACTGATACTAGGTACAGCACAAATTCCATCCCAATAATATCTTCCCATTGATACATCGGGATTTGAACCCGGGACCTTTGGATTACCAGGCCAGTGGCAAGACCACTCCGCCACACCTCCCCTACGTTTACCATAGGTGTATTTGGTCGTAAATGCTACTTTATTGTAGTAGTTTATAGATCGGCTGGTATTATGATGTCTAGCCCTGTCTTCATCCACTCTTTCTTCTTGTGTCTTTTTAATTATAGTTCTCATTTGTTTCAATGACAGTTCAAGAATATGATCAGGTTCTTCTTTCTCTGAGGCCTCCTTGGCAAGCTTATCTGCCCTTTCATTGCCGGGGATGCCTATATGTGAAGGAATCCAGGCAAATTTGACCCCTAGCCCCTTCTCCCTTACACATTTTATCCCCCGTCTGATATCTTGTACAAGGAAAGGATAGGTGGGTTGGGGGCTAGAGATAGCTTCCAAGGCCGCCCTGCTGTCAGATAGGATAAGAATATTCTTTCCCCTTCGAAAGATACTCCCGATTCCCATCGCTATTGCCACCAGCTCAGTTTGAGTGGAGGAGGCCCAGTCCTGTAGCCTGGATATTTCATCGTCTCCATGAGCAAAGTTGCCACCACTCATAATAGTGATGGCAGCTCCTGCCCTCCCAGATACGGTGTTAAGTGAGCCGTCACAGTATACCTGATCAGTGTTCTCATCTGTCATATCTTCTATTAGTGACATAAAGTTCGTCTTCAGAGCGTAGGACGGGATCTCAGACTGTTTTGTGTCGAGTTGTGTCACTATAATCTCAATAGTGGCCTCTTCCCAGGGCGGAAGGGGGACACTCAATTGCCGGTCATCTGGATGGTAGTCTGTAAGCTGGCTGGGCGGGAAGGGGTCAGTCAGTTGCCAGTCACCGATATAGTAGTCTGTAAGCTGGTAGTCAAGAATGTCAGCAGCAGTTACATGTGGCCAGTCCCTGCCTTTTAAGTCATCTATTCTAAGTAGCTCCATTAGTGCAGTCTTAGGTCGTGTTTCTCTGTCGTCCCTCAGTGTTCGTATGCCTATTATCATATTTGTTTCTTTTATTCTATCAGTGATGGACGTTAGATTTAACTCGTATCTAAGATTTTTTACCTTGACATTTCTCGGACATCCAAAAATAAGTCTCATGGCCTCATTTTTCAGTTTGTCAAGTTTTTCGATCTGATTAGCAGGTAGACAGGAGAGAGCAGGTGCATGGTAGTCAATTACTGATCTAATATAGGCAATGTACATGGTCCTGAGGATAGTGATGGAGGCACCCAAGCCTTTCCATGACATTACTTTAAGGGGCCTTAGTCGTCTTTTACAGGTGGTCATTACATGATCAAATTCAGCATTATTACCCTGTAGTCCCCCAACATACACTCCCAGATATTTATAATAGTCTACCCTCTCCAGTACATTACCATGGAGATGTAGAGGCTTGTAACGATTCCAACCTTTTGTTATGGCTTTTGTTTTGTTTGTTGATATTACCAGGCCTAATTGGTCACAAGCTTCTCCTACCAAGTCTAGGGCACGTTGCATGTCCCTGTGACTATCGGCCTGGATCAAAATATCATCAGCATAGCTTTCACAGATCACTCCTCTGGGAAATTTGAGTCTAACAATAATGTGCATTAATATGTTGAATAGTATTGGACTTAGAGAGAGAGAGAGAGAGAGAGAGAGAGAGAGAGAGAGAGAGAGAGAGAGAGAGAGAGAGAGAGAGAGAGAGAGAGAGAGAGGTAAACTAAGGGAGATGTATGCCTTTGCATTAAGCCAATTACATCAATATACCAATCCTCTCCATGGCGAGGTATTGTACTGGATGGCCATTTTGATTGACCCTGATGGGTTACTCTAGAAATTAGAGACCTTTATAATAATTCAGTAGCCTGTGGATCTATTATATAATTATAGACTACACAAAACGCAGAGTGTATTTACTTGTAGCTATCTCACCTTTAGCCTAGCCATGTCGCACTGTCGCTCGTTATTATCCACATAGACATACAGTACAGTAATTATCCACATAGACATACAGTACAGTAATTATGCATCTATAATATATACAACAGACGCAGTATATAATTATGTATCTATAGATCACCTTTACCTAGCCATATCGCACTGTCACTTATTCTTATCCACAGAGACATACAGGAAGTTGAACCATTTCATATTTATCACTAACCAAGCGAAGATCATTAATGCTATCTCGTTCCACACACTTGCTCACTCTTCATAATATGTAGCTGGGATTCATTCACTATATTGTTCTCACCCATTAACCCTTTGAGTACCAGCGACGATTATCTATTTGATTATAGCTACATTTAGACGATTTTGTGCAGCTTAAGAATGATAAGTGGTAGTGAAAAGGGTTAAGTGGATAGGTAGAAGCTTGTTAATTGTTGCTTGAGGCTTTTGAAACTGAATAACATCGTTTAATGGTTAAAACAGTTAACATAAAGGCACCGGTACTGAACGGGTTAACAAATATTGACTGTAACCCCCACATTGATAAACCTATATGTCTATCCTTACTGACCTTTAAGGGGGGATGGGCCGGTTTTCTGGACCACTTCCTCCTTCATGTTTAGCCCCATTAGTTTTCAGATGTTAAGATGTTTGCCTCATTAGTTAGTCGATTTCAAGACCTTTTACTCTATTTCATCGTCAATATTTAGACCTTTCGTGCTATTTAGGTGTCAATTTTTTCCCTGGCGAACGATAGTGAGCCTGTAATGTTGAAGGCCGGGACATTTTTCTACCGAAAAATGTACAAATAAATCTAGAAGGGGGATCTAATGGATGTTTTCTTTTTTTAATTTGATGGAGGTCTAGGGAGGAAACTAGAAAAATAATGAATACATGCAAAAATCGCCCAAAAAGTGACTATCCCACACCCACCCTCCTTCCAGTTGGCCCACCTGTGTTAACCCCTTCTGTACCGGCGACGTCTTTTGTACTTTATTTGGGCTACTATTAGACGATTTTTAAAAATTTCCAAAGGGCCTTAATGGGGGTCACCTGCATTGTCCTCTCCTTTTCTCTCTTTCTCTGGCTTGTATCCATGCGGCCCCATTTCTCCTACTGTTTTAAGACGTTTATCCCCATCCAGGTGTCGATTTTTTTCCTGCCGAGCGGTAGCCAGTCAGTATATTTAAAAAAAACATTTGACAACAGGCTTAATTTGTAAATTTTTCGATAGAAAAAATTCTCCGGCGAAGCCGGATTTCTTCATACAATAATGGCTCGCTATCACTCGCCAGGAAGAAATTGACACCTGGATGGGGATAAACGTCTTAAAACAGTAGGCTGAATGGGGCCGAATGGATACAGATGAAGAGAGAAAAGGAGAGACCAAACAATATAATAAGCAGGTCACCCCCCTTAAGCAATTACCAGGCTTCAAACTATCTCACTTAACCCTTTTCAGTACCACATATCCTTCTTAAGAAGGATCTGCGCCAGTTAAAAGGCTTGGTTGAGATAGTGGGAACCCTTATTATTGCTAGAAGTCCTTCCTAAGCTGAATAAAATCGTCTAATCATTGCCAGAAGATAATTAAAAGGATGTCACCGGTACTGAACGAGTTAATCTCAACACCACCACATCCCAGCACGTCTCCAGCATCCCAGCACGTCTCCAGCATATTATCCTCATCTTATCTCCACCACCATTGTTTGTGTGTGTGGAGCTGACATAATTCCATTATCATCACACCTTCCTGTGCTCGCTCACTCTCGCTCTCTCTCGCTCTCTCTCCTTTCCTTCCACTGTCCCTTACTCTCGGGTTAGCTATCTCTACTAGAATTATGTAGTGACTACCTCGCTTTTTTTCTTTTTTTTTTTTTTTTTTTTCTATATTCCAACTTACTTCCTCTCGGGCATAGGCTGAGAGCCTTAACATTCACCGCTTTACAATGAACAGTGAAGCCCGTGAGGTCTTGTTCCAGTCTAGGGAGTGAGACATGTGAAGCACGTAGAGTACAACGAGCACCTGCCA
The DNA here is from genome assembly GCA_032716605.1 of Paralithodes platypus. Taxonomy (NCBI): domain Eukaryota; kingdom Metazoa; phylum Arthropoda; class Malacostraca; order Decapoda; family Lithodidae; genus Paralithodes; species Paralithodes platypus. Next base: position 23,265,814 of record CM064527.1, read on the forward strand.
TCTTGCCTTCACATGAGGCACGGTGCTCACTCATGGCCCGAAACGACCCCGTCTCTGAAGCCACCTCGTTCCCGTGCTTCACTGTCTCACTCCCTACACTCGACTCTCACACTTACACACACACAACGCCACCTGTTGAGCAGATAACTCACCAGGCATTGCACCCTATAGCATATTTTGAATATGGGAATATTCATACAGTGCTATTTAATCAGGGAACAATGAGGGTATTTTATTGACGTTTCGGTGGGCTTGTGGTAATGCACTGATACTAGGTACAGCACAAATTCCATCCCAATAATATCTTCCCATTGATACATCGGGATTTGAACCCGGGACCTTTGGATTACCAGGCCAGTGGCAAGACCACTCCACCACACCTCCCCTAATCGTAACGATCCCCTTGGATCGTAAAGTCTGTGTGGTCAGTGTATCTATGTAAATCTAAGTAAAATCTCTCTCGCTCTCCAGTATTAATAATTTTTCAAGAATAATGAGCAGCAGTTACAGTTGCAGTCATGTGCAAAGGGAAAGGGAAAGGATATAGCATTATTAAGAGGACACTGACTGACTTTTTGGCCTATAAATTCATTCAATTCATAAATTCTTAGTTTCCTCGCTAGACATCCCTCAAACTTAGAAAAAACATACCCTAGACCCCCCTCATGATAAATTTGTACATTTTTCGGTTGAAAATTTCCCGGCCGAAGGCCGGTTCCTCTTACAATTACAGGCTCGCTATCGCTCGCCAGGTAAAAATCGACACCTAAATGGCACGATAGGTCTTAAAATGTATAACGAAATGGAACGAATGGTCTTAAAATCGCCAAACAAATGGTCCGAACGTCTAAAAATCTAAAACATAATATGACTAAAGACGAGAGAGAAAGGGAACCAGAAAAACGACCGTCTCCCCTTAAAGGAAGGTATTTGTTGGGCACAGCGGGGCCCCGGGGGGTTAGTGAGCACAATGGGTTTATATAAAATGTATAATGTTTTCAGTGCATTACAGAACAGACCCAGGCATTGTGGCGTGTGTTGAACATGTATGAGTGAAATGACTAAAGAGGCAAGATCAAATTAATGAAATTGTGATTAAGTATTTAATCACAGCATAATTTTTGTTCCTGGCGAGCGATAGTGAACCTGTAATGTAGTAGTAACCGGCCTCCGGCCACGACATTATTCTATCGAAAAATGTACATATTTATCTTAGAGTTGTTTTTAAAGATTGATGGAGGTCTAGGGAGGAAACTAAAAACATAATAAAAAGATAAATAAGCAAATATACAGGCCCCCCCCCCCCCTTAACCCATTCTGTACCGATGACGTCTTTCTAATCTCTTCTAGCTAAAATTAGACGATTTTTTGCAGCTTAAGAAGGATCTGTGGTAGTAAAAATGGTTAAATGAGATAGTTTGAAGCCTGTTAGTTGCTGGAGGCCCTTCATAAACTGAATAAAATCGTTTAAATCTAGCTAGAATACAGTTGAAAAGACGTCGCCGTTATAGAAGGAGTTAAACCTTAGAGGGTCGTGTTATCATGTCATACACGCCTATACATCCCATGACCATTATATTGTTCAACTAATGCTCACAGGATCGCTATTAAGGGGGGAGGGGTCGGTTTTCTGGTCCCCCCCTTCTTCCTCGTGTTTAGCCCCATTAGTTTTCAGATTATATGATGTTCGGCCTATTAGTTTGGCGATTTTAACACCTTTCGTCCCATTTCGTTGTCAATTTTAAAACCTTTCGTGCCATTTAGGTGTTGATCTTTTTCCCGGCAAGCGATAGCGAGGCTGTTTTTTTAAGAGGAACCGGCCTTTGGCTAGGACAATTTTCTACTGAAAAATTTACAAATTAATCTTGGAGGGGTCTAGGGGGTGTTTTCTAAGTTTGATATGGAGGTCTAGCGAGGAAATTAAAATACTATGAATAAATGAAATATTGAAGAAAAAAAGCCACTAACCTCTTAAGGGCATTCAACTTCGCTTCCCTCGCAAAATACGGACTTCTCAAAAACGTGTATTTTGGTTCCGTAGCGTATCGGAAACAGATATTGACAAACTGAGACAGGCTGACAAACGAAAGGCGAGTTCATTATTTTTGGTCTTTATTATTGTCTAGCTATAACTAAAATTGTAGTTTATAAGTAACACCCCGTTCTTAACCCTTTGAGAACCAGCGACGTGTGTTATATTGTATTCTAGTTATATTTATACGATATTATGCAGCATTGGAAGGATCTGTGGTAGTTAAAAGGGTTGGTTGAGGTAGTTTGAAGCCTCTTTATTGGTAGAGGTCGCTCCTAAGCTCAATACAATCGTTTAATAGTTGCCAGAATATGATGAAAAGAACGTCCCTGGTAATGGACGGGTTAACATTAATCATCAATTACAAACCCCAATGTACTTGAATAAACCAATGAAAGCATATGGTCCTCCCGGAATTCGAACTCGGGACACCACACCCAGAACATAAGCACCTAAACCATTACACCACCAACACAGTTAAAGTTCGAATTATGTCTCTTGAAGTGATACAATGGCCAACACTATGCTATGTCTTGATAATTGTCCTGTATTCCTTCTCATATTCCATCAAGTCTTCAAACAAAATTGCTCTAGTTTAACACCCTGCATTTGGAAACAGTGTTGCCAATTTATCACTTGCGAGTTTTGGTCTATGAGGAAGTTGGAGCTGTGGCCATCAATATTTAGCAGTATTATCAGCTAAAATACGGTCATAATACATTTATAAATACATAAAACCAATTGATCATAGGTTTTATCTATCAGAAGCCCACATTATTATTGCATCTCTCTTTAATTTTGATGTTCACGGCTCCAACTTCCTTATAGCCCGAAAGTCGCAAGTGGTCAATTTACCACTTGTGAGTTTCAGACTATAAGGAAGTTGGTGCTGTAAACATAGATACTACACAGAAATGCAATACATGTTTTGTTTTCTGATGGATAGAAAGTATTTATAATTAGGTTTTATGTGTTTTTGAATGTACTGCAACCGTATTTTAGTTGTAAATTCTGCTAAATATCGATGTCTACAGATCCAACTTCCTTATAGAACGATCAATTTACCACTTGTGAGTTTCAGGCTATAAGGAAGTTGGTGCTGTAAACATAGATACTACACAGAAATGCAATACTAATTTAGGTTTCTGATGGTTAGAAAACGTAGTGAATTTGATTGTACAGAACCGGTATGTATTTATAGATGCACTACAACCCTATTTTAAGCTAGTAAGTCTGTCAAAAATCGATGCCAATAGCTCCAACGTTCTTATGACCTGGAACTAGCAAGTGGTCAATTTAGCTGCTTCCCCGCTAGATCTAGAGGAATTTACTTTGATCTAGAGGCCACTTTTTACATCTAGGGGCATGAATTATACCGATATTCTGGAGATGTGAGCCATTTTACAGTTATATTCTAGAGGGCCATTTTTCTACCGAAAAATGTACAAAAATTATCTTCAACAGGGGTCTACGGGGTGTTTTACTAAGTTTGATGGAGGTCTGGCAAGGAAACTAAAAAATAAATAAATATATAGACCAAAAATCAAGCACTACCCCCTTAATGACAGATGAAATGATATAGGCTATTGATACCAGTGATATATCTCGTATGTTAAGTGTTGGAGCTAAAACAGATCTTTAGAAACAAGTGGGTACAGTAAAAAAAAATAACACTCCGTTCTTAACATTAATCATCAATTACAAACCCCAATTAGGGGTTAGGACAAGAGACTTAAACTGCACGTACTGTATGTGTGGAGCACTCAGTCTTAAAAGTTGATGTATGTGTATGTATGTAATGTGCTTTAATACACTAATGAAAGCATATGGTCCTCCTGGGATTCGAATTTGGGACACCACACCCAAAACATAAGAATCTAAACCGAAACAAATACACACGCAGAAAAAGATAATACAAATATGCTCCCAGTCGTGCCCTACAGACAAATATTTCCTCATTGATATTCCCCACTACCGTATGTTGTCCTGAGAAAGATGCTGCTGCCTCTCTCTCTCTCTCTCTCTCTCTCTCTCTCTCCACGTTGGATCCAACGATGTACAGCGAACCCGGTCGGAAGATTTGCTTTTAAAGTACCAGCAGCTGATCAAGTCGTTTAAGGAGAAGTCATCAAGGATCAACGTCTCAGGAATCGTCCCCCGGCTCGGTGTAGAGAGCCGATTTTACAACATAGCCACCAGCACAAATCGTTGTCTAGCAAACCCCTGCAGGAAGGAGAACGTGGGATTCGTCGACACCTGGGACAATTTCTACTACGATGACTATTTGTTTTCGGACGATGGAGTTCATCTGAACCAGGTGGGAGCAGCGCGTTTTGGGCGTCTTCTCAACGATGCGGTGAAGGATTTTCGGAGAAGAAATCGACTCAGCACAGGACAACCAGGAAGGAGGACCGAAGACAGCGAGGACGGCAATCTACAAAGGAATTAAATACTAATCCGTCAAGAACCGCGAATTTGGATAAAGCTCCACCAACACGACCCAAATTCAAAACCGTCAGGGATAACGACCGAGGACCGAGGACAGCCATGAATGTAAATGTAGATCCGACCAGAACCAATAATTTGAATAAAGACCGTTCCTTGAATCCCAAATCCAAAACTTTGAATGTTTTCTATGCAAACGCTCGTAGCATACGCAATAAATTTTCAGATTTAGAGGAACTAGTGTTTACAGAAAATTATGATGTGATTGGCATAACAGAATCTTGGCTCAATACACAAGATAGAGACTTTTTAGCAGAGTATTCACTTCCCGGTTATGTAATGTTTGAGAACAGCCGAATAAATAAAAATGGAGGTGGCGTTTTATTTTATATCAAAGAAAGTCTTAACCCGACCCTCGTGTCAAAACCTCAAATTGTGAACGTCGACACATCTTTTGTGCTAATAAAGAATAATAAAGGTACAAAAATAATACTTGCGTTAATATACAGACCTCCAGCTCAATCAGTGCAAACTGACCGAGAAATTTACGAACAAATTGCAGATGTAAGTAACTCACAAGATACCGTAATTTTTGGCGACTTTAATTTACCTGTGACCAAGTGGGGCGATACTCTTACTTCACACTCCGGACATGACTTGTATACGAACTTGCAAGAGAGTTCGCTTTATCAATTTGTTCGAATGCCGACCCGTGGTAATAACGTTCTTGACATTGTACTTGCAACAAAAGAAGAATTGATAGAGAATTTGAATGTTGGTGATGAATTCAGTAACAGCGACCATCGTACGATAACTTTCACTTTAAAGTTTACTAGTAACGAACCAAATAGTAGCATCGAAAAAGTCCCTAATTTCAAGAAAGCAAACTTCCATAAACTTAGAGCTATGTTTAAAGAAACTGACTGGAGCTTTTTAATTAACAATAACGACATAAATACATCTTGGAAGTTATTCGAAACCACTTACCAAAAGCAGTGCAAGACTGCATACCATCGAAAATACGGCGTCCAGGCCATAATAATAAGCCCAAATGGTGGAATAAAGATATTTCAAACTGCCTGCTTGTTAAAAAATTTGCTAATGATAGATTAAAATCCTCACAAAATGACGAAGAACGGGTGAAATTTGTAGAGCTACGACGCAAAGCCAAAAAGTTAATTAAGCAAAGTAAAAAGACCTTAGAGTTACATATTGCGAATCAAAGTAAAACAAACCCGAAAGAATTCTATAGTTATATCAGAAAGAAAAAAGTAGTTACTTCAACTGTTGGACCGTTAGTCCGATGAAAATGGAGAATACACCAAAGACGAAGTACAAATGAGTAATGCCCTCAATACCTTCTTTGCATCAGTTTTTACAACAGAAGACCTCCGTGATATCCCTACACCATCGCCGATTCAGATTGATAATTCAGATGTTCTAAGCAATATCACCGTTACAGAGAGAGAAGTATTGAATTGTTTAGATAAACTCAAGGTAAATAAAACGCCAGGACCTGATACAATCTCGCCTAGAGTTCTAAAGGAAGCTAAGAATGAGCTCTCCAAACCACTGACATTACTATTCAATAAATCCTTGCAGTCTGGAACTATGCCTGATCAGAGGAAGCTAGCCAACGTAACACCGATATTCAAAAAAGGCAGCAAATCCCTACCCCGTAACTATCGTCCAATTAGCTTAACCTCAGTTGTATGTAAAATGCTAGAAACGGTCATACGAGACAGACTCGTAAATCACTTAGAGGAAAATAACATACTTAAAGATACTCAACACGGCTTTCGTAAAAAACGTTCCTGTTTAACAAACCTCTTAGACTTCTTCCACGATATCCTCAACCTCTATGATGAGAGTAAAGCTGTAGATATTATATACCTTGATTTTCAAAAGGCCTTTGACAAAGTTCCCCACAAACGTTTACTGCTAAAACTAAAAGCGCATGGAATACAAGACGGTGTGTTGAAATGGATAGAAAATTGGCTCAGCAACAGAAAGCAAAGGGTAGTCATAAACGGTAAGGCATCTAAATGGACCAATGTAAGTAGCGGGGTACCCCAGGGATCGGTACTAGGACCAATTCTCTTTCTAATTTACATCAACGACATAGATGAGGGTCTCACCTGCACAATCTCAAAATTTGCTGACGATACAAAAATTGCAAATAGCGTACTCTCAAAAGAACAAGTTGACGATATGCAACACAATCTAGATAAATTGTCATGTTGGGCCCAAATTTGGCAAATGAGTTTCAATGCGGATAAATGTAAAGTACTACATGTCGGATACCTAAATGAGAAAGCAAACTATTCGATGAATGGCACTCAGCTTAAGAATGTAAACAGAGAAACTGATCTGGGAGTAACAATATCGAGTAACCTAAAACCGAGTCAACAATGTTCAGAAGTTGTTAAGAAGGCAAACAAAATAATTGGCTTTATAGGCAGGTCATTTGAGCATAAATCCAAAGAAGTTATCCTAACCCTTTACAATTCCTTAGTCCGCCCTCTTCTGGAATACTGCGTTCAATCCTGGTGCCCTTATTACCAAAAGATATAAACAAGCTAGAACGAGTTCAACGTAGAGTTACCAAAATGATACCTAGCCTAAAGAACAAACCATACGAAGAGCGTCTTAGGGAATTAAATCTATTTCCTTTAACCCAGCGCAGATTAAGAGGTGACTTAATTCAAGTGTTCAAAATCATCAAAGGCATCGACAATATGAACTGTAGTAAGTACTTCACTATCGACCAATCTAATTACACGCGGGGAAACGGTTGCAAAATTATTGGTAAATCTTTTAAGTCACACGAATCAAAGAATTTTTTCTTCAATCGAGTTGTCAACTTGTGGAATGGGCTTCCCCGAGACGTTATAGACTGCAGCACCGTTGATTCATTTAAACTCCGCTAGACAAATATCTCGCATCAAACCCGCGACTGACTGCGTTTGTAAATGAATAACTTTATTTTATCCCCCCCTCAGTTACTAACCCCTCTGTCCCCTACTAACTTCCTAATCCTGCCACGGACATTAGTTCCAGGGCAGTAGTTCCCTTTCCAATGTTCCCTTACCCACTCTAAACCACTGTTTGGACACTTGATCCTCAGTGTTTTGGAGGACAAGAAACCTAGAAGGGTCACTAGACCTGTTGTTGCTTGATTTCCTTTGTACTCTCTCTCTCTCTCTCTCTCTCTCTCTCTCTCTCTCTCCAAACATCCCCTGGCAACCACTAGGAGTTCGTAACATTTTAAATATTTACACCATTATGAATCCAATTTATTTTTTCATCGGGCGTGTATTTGATATTAATTTCAAGCTTCGATGTAAGAGAGATTTTTTAGTATAACTCCATTTATTTGTCACCAATTATTTTGACATATTTGAAGACAGATATGGAATCTATATGCTCTAAGCATCATATTAAAATTAGTTTCAACCCTCAGCAAAACCTAATAAATATATATGGTACTAAAATGGATTTTTTCGTAACATGGTTGTCAAATCCTTCCTATAGACGGCACCAAATTCGTACACACGCCATTTAGAACATGGGTGCTGGACTACTGATGTGACGTGTAAGAGGTAAGATTTTTACGCATAGGTTTAAAATTCCGGAAATTAATGGGTAATAAATACCACGCTGAGTACTATGAATCCGCTCTACCTGGCATGCAAGGGCTAGTCTAGTATGCTTCGTACTGGGTACTATGAATCCGCTCTACCTGGCATGCAAGGGCTAGTTTAGTATGCCACGTACTGAGTACTATGAATCCGCTCTACCTGGCATGCAAGGGCTAGTTTAGTATGCCTTGTACTGAGTACTATGAATCCGCTCTACCTGGCATGCAAGGGCTAGTCTAGTATGCTTCGTACTGAGTACTATGAATCCGCTCTACCTGGCATGCAAGGGCTAGTTTAGTATGCCTCGTACTGAGTACTATGAATCCGCTCTACCTGGCATGCAAGGGCTAGTCTAGTATGCTTCGTACGGAGTACTATGAATCCGCTCTACCTGGCATGCAAGGGCTAGTTTAGTATGCCTCGTACGGAGTACTATGAATCCGCTCTACCTGGCATGCAAGGGCTAGTCTAGTATGCTTCGTACTGAGTACTATGAATCCGCTCTACCTGGCATGCAAGGGCTAGTTTAGTATGCCTCGTACTGAGTACTATGAATCCGCTCTACCTGGCATGCAAGGGCTAGTTTAGTATCCCACGTACTGGGTCTAGGTTAGGTTAGGTTAGGTTGTTTGGTTAGGTTAATATACTAGGTCTCAGAAACAAGATTCGTAGTTGCGGTAGTATTTACAGATACGCCCGAATACTAAATGGGCGGCGGTAATGGTTTGTGTTGTATCCCACGTAGGCCTACTAGGTACTACGGACACATTGTAGGCGTTAGGTGTGGATTAGGCTTGTATCCAATGTACTAGGTCTATGTTACTGGATATTTATGATTTAAATAAGTGCTACGTTTTCGATAAATCTGATTATTTGGCTTTGCAATTAGGGAAATCATGAGCCGATTTCCGACATTTCGTTAGTCTTTTTCGATTCTCAAAATACGATCCAAGTTTTGCCAAAAATTGGCTCGGGTTTTCTAAAATTATGCTTGTTGGGGTTTGCAATTTAGGGAAACATGAGCCAAAATTCTAAATTAGTTTACTGTAATTTGTTTACTCTTAAAACTCTCAAAATCCGAGCCAAGTTTTGCCAAAACGTAGCTCGGGTTTTCCAAAATTTGGGTTTTAGGCCTTTGAAATACCTTAAAACCAGAGCCAAGTTTTGCTAAAATACGTTTTTATCGCAGTTTTACGGATGTAATCCCTCATTTTCCCTGTACTTCATAGCCCTCCCCACTATCGGGGGGCGTGTCTTAAGATCGTTGTATAATGGGAAAAACGGTTTCGCCGAGGGTTGTAATTATTTCCAAACACTATATATTGATGAAAACTAACAGGGAAAAAAAACCCAAAAAAACATGGGAAAATTCGTGACATAAAAATATGTTTTTCCGATTTTTGTATATACTGTATACAGTAAATGTGAATATATTTATCAGGAAAATTAAAGCGTTGTGTTTACAGCTAGATGCATACAACATATATATATATATATATATATATATATATATATATATATATATATTGTTACGGTTTGGGGTAGAATCCATAACACTAAGGACGTATCTCTAGAATTAAGGTTAACTTGTCCTTAAGCTATTAATTCTTAAAGTTAGTTATGAGGTATAAATGAAAGTATATAAATAAAGTATGACTGATAAAAGTAATAATTCAAATATCAAATATCCCAAGATCTTAATTAATAATTAGTAAACCCCACACACGAATCAGTCACTGGTTTGTATGTTTAAGCCATAGTAAAGTAATTATGTTTTCAAATATATTATGATATTCATATTCCTATCAATGATTTATGAAGAGGGGTAGTTGTTTTAGTTTACGCAATAAAGATATAAATGGTAAAGTTCAAAGGCTCTGGTAAAATTATATGAACATTTATTTACACTATAAACACAAACAACAATTAATCTGAAGTAACATAATTTAGATATGATCTGATATGTTAAGAGATCCAAAAATAGTTATTCAAAAATAGTTAATCAACATCTATAAATAATAGTTCTCAACAGAAATAGTGAGGACAAATAAATCCGACCAATCTTTACACTGTCGGAACACAAGACAAACCCAACTAACACACAATTCCTAATAGCCTAACTAAAGATGGCCAAAATATAAACAAAACTTAGCTGAGAAATACAGAGGTCATGGCAAAAACTATATATAAATCCATGCAGAAGGTAGTGGTAGATCCTGTCTCGTCACACTAAAGGTAACAACTGCCTACTCTTCCAATATCCTGGTATCTCGTTACCTTGTAATGGTTAACAAACATACAAACACACACACTGGGTTGCCCACAGTCATACAAGAAAGAAAGGAAACTCACACAACCAGAAAGGAAACGCCACGAACCTCAATGAACCACTAGGAACAAAACCATGAATGAGATAACAAAACTTACTGGTCCAGCTCTAATGGTCTCAACTACTATGTGTTTCAGAGGCCGTGTTACATGTTTTTTCGGGAATAACTTATTAACACAAATTTGGATTAGTATGATATTTTGCCACAGCTTTATTCACACCCTGCCCTAATTTTCGCCAATATCAAGCATTACCAAAAGTGTAGAATTAAGGTACTTGTCCCTGTGTCATGAGGTTAAAGTCGCACCTGGTCACACCTGGATGATGAGGAAACGAACAAGGTTAGTCACCCCCCCCCCCATCTCTCTCTCTTTCCCTCTCTCTCTCTCTCTCTCTCTCTCTCTCTCTCTCTCTCTCTCTCTCTCTCTCTCTCTCTCTCTCACACACACACACACACACACATGGAAACTACGGCCACTGGCGCATTCATTATACATATAAAAGTGAGGCATGCAAAATGTGTTAATTTTATATTAATATATGATAGTGACATAAACTGACTGCAAGGGCAACAGTAGGGTAGGGTGGTGGGTATAAAACAAGAGTGTGTGATGGAAGAGCAGTGGTTTGGTGGTTTCCAGGTGTTGTGTGGTTTTGTGTAGGCATGATATTGCATCTACTGTAAGGTGTAATATGGTCATCGTATCGTCAGGTTGTGTTGGATGTCAGGTGGGATGGGGCAGTTGACGCTTGGTCATTAATTACGGGTTGGGTAGGGGTTGGGAAGGGGTGAGGATGGGAAAATGTTGGGGGAGGAAGGGGTAGTGTAGGGTAAGTAAGTACAGTCACTCATACAAAATCGTGGGCCGTTACGATTTTCGTTATGCAATTACTATCTGGGTTGATTATTGGCAAGAACTTGCTTTACAACCAATGGTATATGTAAGTTCGTAATTGATGTATAGACAATCATATTCGTAAATCCGTTTGTAGAGATATACTTCCATAATTAGAGAAAAGGTGAGGTCCATGAATTGTTATGAGTGATGGTACGTTGAGGAAGATGCTGCCGACAATAAAACAAACAATACAAAAAACACGGAGGAGAAGGGTGGGACAATGGGACATTTATACAAAGTTTATAGGAATGTGGAGGGGTGAGTGTGGCCAGGTTTTATTAATAGGTCATTTTATACAACGAAAGGAAGCGGAGACATGAAGGGTGGACAAATAATACACACAAAATACACAGCAAACAGTTTATTTTAGTCATCGTCACTATCTAAAAACAAGTCGTCCTCTTCATCACTAGCGAGGTTGATGATGATGGGATCCACACCTTCGTGGATGTTGTCCGTGGACCAGTACTCGTCTTCGAAGGCTCGTGTTCGTCGGACCGCACCTGCCCACACCTCTTCAGTGGCGCAAAGCCTGGCTTCCTCCAGCCTTTCCTGTAGATCCGCCCGGGTGAAACGGTGTAGGGAGGAGCGCACGTGCCGTTTCATGCACCCCCATACCTGCTCGATGGCATTGAACTCTGGATGAGCGGGTGCCAGACGGACGACCTCGTGGCCCCACACGCGGATGGTGTCATCAACCGTGTATTGTGGCTGTGCCCGGTATTGCTTGCAGATGAGCAGCAGTTCAGGATGTGTGGCATATGGTGGGAAGGGTAGCCTGCGGTGGTCCAGCCATTTTATAAGATCCGCTTTCTTGGTGGCGGAGGGGGGGCGGCAACTCTCCTCCGTCAGCTGGCTGTGATATGGCGCATTATCCATCACCAGTACCGATGGCTGAGCCAGCGACGGCAGAAGTTGTGACGTCAGCCAGCGGAGGAAGAGCTTGCTGTTCATCTCGCCGTGATAGTCGCCGCTGGTGTTCTTGGCCGGGAAGCACAGGAATGTGTTTTCGACGAAACCGTCGGCTGTGCCAGCTGCTACCACCACGAAACGCTACCCTTCTCTGGGCGGCACTTGACGACTGAACGTGGTGCTGGTGGCAGGCTGAGTACTGTCGACCCACTCCATGCTGTGGTTCATCCTGGTGGTAAACCAGGTCTCGTCCAGGTAAACCACCTGCCTCCCCTCCTCCCGGAATCGTTTGAGTGCCCGGAGAGCGTTGATCCGGCGGCACACAATGTCCAGCGACTCCTTCCTCACATATATACATCTTCCGCTGTGAGGTTTTGTAGCGGAATCCCATGTTGTGGATGAGTCGCCAAACCGACGTCTCCGAGGTTGCCTCCGGGATGATGCTCGCCACCTTTAGGTCTTCCGTCACGGAGCCAATCGTGAAGGTTTGCTTGGCAGCAAACTTTGCGTGGATATTGCGGCGAATGGCACCGATGGCGAAACTGTCAAAGGCGCCCGGTGTTGGGGTGCTGTCGGTGTTGGCGGTGCTGTCGCAGTGCCAGGCCGAGACTGGGTGCTGGGGCGCGCCATCATCTGCACTGCTCTCATCGTCATTCCCACGGCTTCCGCTACGCGGTCATAAGGCCTGTGTGGTGAAAGTCCAATTAATTTCATTCGGAGGTGTTTGGTGTTGGGAGTGATATTAATTAATTATATTTATTTATGTCTAATGTGGCGCATGAAAAACTTAATAAATACTGTGTATGTTATTGTAAGCATGGGATCATGCTATAAATACTTTGCTCTTTGTATGGATACTTATAAATATTATATTTGTAGCTATCGGGCTCACCCTTTCAGTGCTGCCAATTAATTTGTTGCAGTAAAACGCCCTTTAAAGATCTAAAGATTAAAACAGTTAATAATAGTTTACTGCCATAGATATAGGTATACATGTTTACAAAAATGTGCCATTATACAAAGATAAGATATATCCATGACAAAGATGATTTGATGCCATCAGGCATATAATTATGTCCTCTTATAATCATATGCATATCATGTGAAATAAGACAACAAAGGAAAGACATGTACACAAGTGCAATACAAAACAAAGACATAATATATACACAAAATAAAGAACATTATATACACATACTCATTTACATTCAAATACACATTGCCTCCTCACATTGACGACAAATAAATTAACAAGTTTAAAATTCCTAAAATTCAGAGCACAATTTAGCTATCCATTAAATATAATTTACTTATATAATGAAAAAAATAAAATTATCATCAACATTTAAAATGAGGTTATTCCATATTTTAACTCCCTTATGTTGATTTGTTTTGGTTACCAATGATGTTCTTCAAACTGGTACACGTAACCTGTGTCTCTGTCTGGTTAAGTATTACTACGTATAATAGCCATAATTAACCAGTTACCTATTCAAACTGATTTTTAGCCGATTGGCGGCTTTCTCCCTGCTGTATAATTATGTAGTAAAGACGCATGACAAATGCGTTTTTACACCCACGCGGATAATGACGCAACATGGTTGGCATAATTTGCCTTGCTGAAGCCAATGTCACGTATGGCTGACTGTATACGACTGCTGCCGTAAGCCCGTGGCACCCGACGAAAACACACAACACCCGGAAACAACCAACCATTGCTCATCGATGAAACACGGTCGTTATATACCCAGCACCCTACCATACTCTTGTCCTTACATTCACGTTATGTCACTATACAATATAAATATAAAATTAACACATTTTGCATGCCTCATTTTTATATGTATAATGCATGCGCCAGTGGCCGTAGTTTCCATTTGTGAGAAAGTGAGAGAGAGAGAGAGAGAGAGAGAGAGAGAGAGAGAGAGAGCGAGCGAGCGAGAGCGAGAGGGAAAGAAAGAGAGATGGGGGGGTGCATAACCTTGTTCGTTTCCTCATCATCCAGGTGAGACCAGGTGCGACTTTAACCTCATGACACAGGGACAAGTACCTTAATTCTTCACTTTTGGTAATGCACGATATTGGCGAAAATTAGTGCAGGGTGTGAATAAAGATGTGGCAAAATATCATACTAATCCAAATTTGTGTTAATAAGTATTCCCCAAAAAACATGTAACACGGCCTCTGAAACCCATAGTAGGTTTCATGAATACAATATAATATACACTAAACAAACCAATGAACCCGAACACAATGAACATGGGTGGAATTCACAAATACAAATCTTTCCAGTAACATGTACAGTTGGACCCCAAAATACCAGTACATAATATTATATATATATATATATATATATATATATATATATAATATATATATATATATATATATATATACTGTATATATATATATATATATATATATATATATATATATATATATATATATATATATATATTCATATATATTGTTATGTAATGTGAATTTAAATAAAATGTATAACATTGATAAGTACAATTGTGATAGGGTTAGTATACGCATTTCAGATAAAGTAACTTGATACGTAAGTGTGTTTAGAGATTGCGTCATTCATTCCACGTGTTCATATCTCGGGCGGGCGCCTCCCGATGTTTCTCTAGGCTTAGAGAATGTTCTCGTTTTTTTTTTTTTTTGCGAGTATATAAGCGCGCCGCTTCATGACTGGGAGCCAGATCGACTTGACCAGCTACACGCATAACACCTCTCTCTCCTGCCTGTCCATAGTGATTATTATAATTAGTGAAGTGATATATCTCTCCTGGCTTCTTTCAAACGATTTTATGCAACCTGCAAGCTGATTCTTGTGATTTGAGTGTTGAGTATATAAGTGTGTCCCATATTATAGCCTATTATTGATATTGAACATTATTATAAGTTTAGGCTATCTAGTGTTCAGTTAATAATTAATTATCATCGAGTGTTCTGTAAATTCATATTATTTTGTTATTTCCTGTTGATTACATTTATTAGGCCTAAGTGTAAAGCATTAATTAATTTGTGTTTAGGTTCCAATCTTGTGAATTTGATCAGATTAATTTAGTTATCTCTTTATTGTAATTTACAGAAGAAATATTTTCTCAAGTGTTGACTTTAGTTTTTATTTCACATTTAAATAGTTGTGTTAATTACTTGTATTGCTTGTATTAATATTGTGTGCATTCCCTCAAACTTAACCATTTCCTGTGATCTTCAGAAATATTAATTCTTGTGATATAACTATTTTTACCTTGCATTGCTTCAGTAAAGTTATATATATTTTTTTTTCACTTGCATATTTTCTGATAATCTTGGTGCATTATATATTCTTATTTCTCGTCCTGAAGAGACTGATTTTATGTGTTGCATTATATACTTAATTTTATTAAACAAAGAATTTTAATCTAGTTTTCCTTGAACCTGGATATTTTGAGGTGAAAGTTGGCATTAGTCTTTAATTTCATATTTAATCTATTGTTTGTGTCATTTCACCTCGCCCATAAAAATAACATTGGCGACCTTGAGCCAGGATCTGCGGGACTTGTTTATGAATATAAAAAATGATTTGCTTGTGATTGTGATATTTAAATTTTCATCATGTCTACCATTTCTACTTTAGAGGAAGCTGGGGATTTTGTAGCCGGTGTTGAGACAGTTGTTGAGGTAGAAAGTAGGAATAAAAATGAACTGAAAATTTTGCTCAGTACTTGGATATTTCTCATCCAGCTAGTGCCACTAAGGATCAATTGTTGCTATGATTAATCAAACGCTTTTGGATGCGACTCCTCCAGTTGACATGGATAAACAAATTGAACTTGCAAAATTTAAGCTCGTATTGAGGAAGCTCTAGCACAACAGGCACAAGCTCAAGCACAACAGGCACAAGCTCAAGCACAACAGCCACAAGCTCAAGCTCAACAGGCACAAGCACTGGCACAGGCTGAGGCACACACTAAACTTGAAATTGCTAAGTTAGACCATGAGTACCGTATGAAACACGGGGTAAATAGGTCATCTAATCCTGATAATTTAGATGTGGCCATTTTTTTTTTAGACTTGTCCCTGTCTTTAACCCTTCAGCCCCGGGCCCTCTAGCTCGCGACTGTGCTGTGGTACCGGGTGTTTTGACGATCTTTGGGCTAAGTTAACTCATCTGTATTTCAATAAATATGGCATTTTATGTTATGAATAAAAAAGTTAAATGTTCCACAAACTTCCTCTGTAGAATGGCCTTGAGTAGAGGTCTCTAGCCCGAGTGATTGCGTAATGGTGAGCGCGGGAAGACGAGTGCTTTTCGGCGGCAAATTCTTCCCGCGTTCGGATGCGTCGCCCCGGCCACGGCTACCACGCACCTAGCCGCTCGTCGCGCCAAAGTGTTTATCTCCCTTAGAACGATTTTAGTGTTTGATATTGAGATGTGATGTTTATTTGATATTACTATAGTTATTTTGAGGCCAATTATATAAAGTATGTTTATTAGGGTATCACTGTCACTAATATTGCTCATTTTCATTCAATACCGTACATTTTATTAGTAATTGAGGTAGGTTATTGTTATATTAGGCACTGATTATTCGTTATCACAGGTGTTTATTATACTTTGGCCATCAAGGATTGGGGCTTGTGCCATTTTCACTTTGATAAATATGCTTTAGAGAGTGTCCCTGTCACTGATAATGCTCATTCTCACTCGATACGGTACATTTTATTAGTAATTGAGGTAGGTTATTGGTATATCAGGCACTTATTATTCGTTATCACAGGTGTTTATTATACTTTGGCCATCAAATATTAGGTCTTGTGTCACTTTCACTTTGTTATATGCTTTGTATACGTTGTATATACAATTTATTGTGTCTTTTTTCACTGATTTCTATATTTCTATAGGTTGTAATCATATGAATGTCACTTATTATATACATATGTGTCACTTTCACATATTATTATGGTGTAATTGTATTTGTATAAATGTTCTCATAATACATGACTTTTGTATAACAATAAATTGTTTTACTTCCACTTTTTGTCTATATATATGAGGAGGTCCGTGCCAGAGGGCCAACTCGCCACGAGTATAGTTTTGAGTTATTGATGTTTAAGGTTAACATACCATACACACAGTAGATAAGGCATAATAATATTTTTTTATATATCAATGGACAGCTTAGGTACAGACAATTTTTTTTAGATGGTTAAAAAAATAAACAAATAAAAAAACAAAAAAACATGCATAGGTTTTTTTTTTTGGAATGCGAAAAAAAAATTGATTTCCTTCAAATTTGTACCATTATGAACATTCACTATAACTAAAGGACAGTTATAATTTCAAGGAAAAATACCCAAAAATAACTATTTTAATAAGACTTTTAACCCACTTTTAACAAAATGCATGATTTGGTATTTTATTTTTATATTATTTTGTGTTGTGTTTGTAATAATAATTCATAATGTAATTTGACACGTTACCTTTATGTCCAAGTATCCTTATGTAGGTGGTTTGCGGGGGATGGGCAAGGTTGGTTGTTGTTTTAGTATGTCCAGCAACGTCGTCGCTTGGGGATCGTCGACGTCTTCTTCGTTGGCATCTCTAGGTCTTGCAGTCATGGATTTCCCTGTGCCTCGAAAAGCAGGGTGAAGTATGTCTTTTGTGGCTGGGGCACTGTATTTCCGTCAACTCCTCCCTCCTGGAGATGCTGTAGCTTCTTTTGGTTTCATGGTAACTCCCCCTGGGTACTTGACAGGCAACGGAATTTGTGAGAGGTCAAACACGTTTGGGTCATAAATTTTGCTTCTACCCTTCTGGCTAAACCCCTATCCCGCTGGCACAGTAAAGCTGTCCATGTAATCCAGCAGCCACTTTAAATGCCTTCCCTGTAATCATTGGAGACTATCAGGCGCTTGGCAGCCTTGAATCCCGAACCTGTCTGGCCCTCCTTGCTGATGGTGTTGTTGCAGACCCTCAAAGTTTAAGGAAGTCGCTCTCCTCCATGCGTACCACAGTGACCTGCTCCTTCCTTGTGTGCGTCGACATTAGCGGGGTGTAGTGGTCAGTGTTGAATACCTCCTTGCCCTTTCAGTTGCTTCTCAAACACACCAAAGTCGCGATCACAGTGGCAGGAATTGAGTGGCCAGCCTCCAGGAAGAAGTGAATGATAGAAGAAAAACGATGGTTTATGGAGATGAGTTCTTACGGTAGCATAGGCAAAGGTTGATATTCTTGTTCTGGCCAGGTCAATTTATCTTAAAACACCACCAGTTTTCAAGGAATCAGCCAGTCTGGTGATGTTGAATGAAGTGACATAAGCAACTTGCCACCTCAAGAATATCCCCTTCTTGCCTCCTCGACTCGTTCCAGGACATAAAAGTAGGCCTTGTTGGACTTGTGTGATGGCTTCTGCGATAGTAACCACGTGCGGGCATGCGCGCTCGCGTCGGCTGCCCAGCCGTATTAGAAACCGGCTGGTGGCAGCCGGCCGGCAGTCTTTCCCTTAGTATATATCCTAACGACAATGTAACTAATGTCTGGGATCATTCCTTTATGTTGTTTTCAACAGCTTGAAGCTGCCCTTATTCTTAACCAACGCATCTTAGTATATTTTCATTCTTGATAGTTGATCGTTTCATTATAATATATAAGATGTAAGTTTAGTGAGAGCAGGGAATAGACGAAGCGGTAGAGAGAGACCGGCTTGGGACGTTGCTTCGCGCGGAGAGTCCCAGCTTGGGACGAGCCTGAAGCGCTGCCACCTGCATTTGATTGCCACGTTAGGGCTTAGCTTCGACTCACGCACGGGGTAGAGGAATTTTGACCAGGCCACCTGTGTTGAGTGTTGCCAAGCCTGGGATGTATTCTGCATTGCCTAGTGGGGGGTCCCGACAGATTCAAGACTCAGAGCTCACCTCATTGTCGTACCCGTCGGACCCCCTTGATATCTACCCCTCTCAACCCCACTTTCGAAACGTTCTCTCTTACTTTGTATACCTTCTTTCCCACTACTTCACCCATCTATTTATATCCTCCCATCCCCTTGAATAGACCCTTATATCTATTATTGTATTAACGACGAGCTCTCAGATAACTCGATAGGATTTTGGGCCTTATGCAGGGATGTAATTGTTACTGAGACCTAGGAAGCTTTTTATTGTCTCATATTTGGTGGTTTCATGCTTGCTAGTGTGTTCTATGGGGTGTCAGGTTAAGCATGGGCTAGACCGGAGGGGAGGCTGTTTGCGATCCTTTAAGTAAAGTCTGCTGGTGCGAGTCCCTGTGGGCCCGCACTACTTTTACTAGTATACCCGAGGGAGTATGGGGGCATTTTATTGTGTGTGTTCCCTGGGTGTCCTCGCGTTGTGTTTGTGTGAGGGCCCTTGCCTAGTCCCCCTCAGCACTGCGCTAGCACGTCTTGCTTTTGTTTCGGGTCGCCAGGAGAGAGTCAGATACTTGCGATCTGAGTCTCTCAAGAGATCACCCTTTCAATTAGAGTAATTTGGCGCACAGACCTGGGAACGTCCCTTGGCTTAGAGCAGGTGGCTCAGCCCGGTTAGATCCGAAGCCTATATCCTGCCGGCTAGACCTCTGCCACCTGGCAGATTAACAGGCTAGGGATTGTATTTATCTCTGTATGCTTGTTATTGTGCCGCCAGTTTACCGTTTTTGTGAGCATTCTGAGTTAGGGTGTGGCTTGGAGACTCGGTCCGAGCAGGCTTGCCTGACTAAGAGTGCGAAGCACACCTGTATTTGGTTATGTTGCTAGTTTGCTGCCTTTATTTCATTATACCTATGGGCCATTATACACTTGTATTTCCTATCCGACTATTATTATTTTATTCCTGCTTATGAGTTAAGAGTTCTCTAAATCCGTAACGTAACTTTCTTTGCTAAGCATCAGATCCTACGGTAGCCGCATGCAGTTTAGAAACACCGCATCTCTCTACCTGTACGATGTTTTGATGACTGTTTGCTTTTCACCTTCTTTTCAACGCAGGTGTGATTAGTTGTATTAATTAAACGTAACGTTAAATGTGCTTTCTTCTAGTTTGTTTATTAAATTGTTTTCTGCAATTTAATTCCGTTATCTATCATTTCTCTTGAAGCTTTAAGTCATCTTAATTGTGTGATCTTTTATATAGCCTGCTTGACTATCAGCAGTCTAATAGTGTGTGCACACCCTGTAACCGAGTCATAGAATACCTCGTTGTCCAGGCAGGACTCTTGACGGTTTAAAGGGTTGGGGGGGGGGGGGGGGGGGGGGGGGGGTTTGTTGGCTGGGTTTATAGATAAGGTTTGGATCTAGTCGTTTTCCGTTGTTGCTTGTTGCCGCATACCTATTCCAATAGAAAGAGCCGCAGTGTTTATATATCCCAGGACGTAACACGTTGATATCCGTGGATACCCAGATTATACTTCCACATTTGGCAGGCGGTAGTTATTGTGCGCTAGTATTAAGACGGGTGGGTGCATATTGTTTTTGCTAGAGATCAACAGCAATACCAAAGATTCCAGGTGTAGTGCTCTTGGTATAAATCTTCATGAAATCATGGCCAGCCTTTGCATGAAAAATGATGGATCGTTCCTCTTCATGGCAATTTGAAGCCCTCTCCTCCGGTTGTGTCTCTGGATCAAGTTCTGCCAATTTTGTTTTGAACTGATCACATGTGCTGCAGGTGTCACTCTTTGGTGTGTGTTATCCCGATCTTATAGTTCCTGCACCTCCTTAACGAACGCGGGATTTGCTTAATGGCATTGGGTTCCTCTTGGTGCTCTAATCATTGTATGTCTGAAAGGCATCATAGAGTCCAGCCCAGGTAGTATCCAGGAGGTAGGTACAAGCTTGGGTCCCGGATTCTTGGTACGAGAAATAATGGGAC